>WEIU01008389.1:111119-169460 GCA_013389925.1 Aegithalos caudatus
TTTTTTTTCATTGGATCAGCCCTTAAATCAATCTGATGCATCCATGCATTTTTAAAAAAAATCTTAGATTTTACCACAATTATAGTTTTCAACCCTCTCTCTGGTATCGTGCTCTGTTTTGCTCTTAGGAGAAAGGCACATCAGCAAAAAGGGGCAGATTAAAGTTGGTAATAAGTGGATGACTGGGCTTAGTGTCTAATCACATCAGTCAGAGAAATCTGCTATGCTAAAAGTGATAATTCAGTGATGAAGTAGATTTTTCTACTTACCTATTGCCTTTGAAATCTTGGATTTAGTCTTTGTTAGCTCAGAAATTGAAGGGAATTGGTCATGTTCCCATAGCACCCGTGCTGAAAGACATCTTTCTGGCAGTCGTTAGTGTGTGATGAGGATGGGAGGAACACGAGAGCAGGGAAATGATTTAAAATAAAAGTGCCTTAGCAGAATAGTAGGTGCTGTTTGCCAAGCACAGATGTGCATAGTATTAATTCTTTAGCCACTGCCACCTAGCCCTGATTTTTATCAGCAATGTGCGTATTTGGATTTTTAGCAGGAGGAGAGATGGAGGAAAAGGTGAAAAGCTGGAGTTTGTTTTCAACTGAATTTCTTCTCTTGTAATGCAAATCTGGCACTTGGAGCTCAAACTCCTTTCAGTGCAGCCTCTTCCCTTGGACTGTCTCCCCCAGCTATCACCCCAGCAAAGGCCAGTAAGAACAGTAATTGCTTTAAAGCCTCAAGAATTGTGCCTGAATGCCAACAAGTGACGTGATCTTTATAAAAGAAAATAAAACACACGCACACGCACACACACAAAAATTGCCCTGCTCTCACGGAAATACAGATTTCATTGGTAATATGTTCACTTTAGAGCAGACAGGGTGCAATAAAATTACAGTGCTCTGCAGCATTCATCTCAGCTCTTCACAGCCACCCACCCAATTACAAGCTGTGTCTTGCCAGCAGAAGACTGTTGCTTGGTTTCTGTATTATTTTTATAGCTTTGCTTTCCTCCCCATAACTTTAGAGGTAGGCTGTGCTTACTCCTTTCCTTTCACCAGGTTTTTCTTTTGCTGTTTAAAAAAACAAAATTTAAAAAAAAAAATTGACTGGTATGGAAAGTCTTTCGCACGGCTCTAAATGTGATTTGTTTTTTTAATGCAGAATATGCTCTGAATAGTTGTTTCTAATACCTTAATAGCTCTGGTTTATGTCAGTAATTATATGAAAGGTTAATCTTTAAATCACCAGCATTTCCTAAATTCCTAATCAACTTCATGCTTGGAAAGGAACCCGCATAAATGCTCAATTTGTTAATATTAGACTGGGTTGAGCAGGTCAAGGAAAAGTATAACCTTGGTGCATAATGGTAAATTGAACACAGCAAAAATATCTCAGATCTGTTTGTCATTAGAGCTGTGAATGTGCAAGCTGACTACGAGTGTAGATATAATTAGCAGGAGAATCCGCAGTAGCTCAAGATCACCCATCCCTCTAGATGAGGGTGTCTTAAAAAAAAAAGAGAGAGATATTTTTGGGTAGAAAAGTCCGATTTTCTAGCAAGTCAGTGGTGAACTGCGACTAGGATAGCTAAGAAATCCAGCCAAAAAAATAAAGAAAAAAGTAGGTGGCAGAGGCCCAGAGCAGGAGCTGAGCAGGCAGAGTGATGGATGAGGGGGACATTGTGCTCCCAGGGAACAGGGAGGTGGCGGAGGAAATGACGGGGCTGCGGGCACGTGTGTTTGGGGAAGCGTGTCCGCCTGTGCCTCCCTCCGTGCGCTTGGGAAAGGCAGGGAGAGAGACAGAGACAGAGAGATGCTGGGCATCTTCCTCAAATCCCTGCTGTTGTACTTGCCACAGCCCCAACGTGGGAGGGGAAGGCACGGCAAAATCTCATTTCCCATGTGTGCACAGTGCCCCCCTTGCCTTCTCACCAGCTCTCATCTTCCCTTTCATCCCGTCCCTTCAGCCCTTCCTTTTCTCTCTCCTGCTGAATGGAGCTATTTAGTGTTGTACCCTCCTTTGCAGAAGCTGTTTCATCCCTGCTTGCACAGTTTTTAAAACTGCTTTCTCCACCCACCCTCAGTCTTGGTTTTTCATCCCTGCTACTTCTTCAGGTTAACCATCTTTACAAAAGGAAAAGGCAGAGGAATCCAGTAACACCCTGATTTGGTTGCCATTACTCCAGTCTTTCCTCTTATCTTTTGTCTCCTCTTAATTTCATTATTATCACTGCTATTATTATTATAATGGCACTAGAAATGAGCTTCCTCATTTAACACTCCCTTTTTGCCATTCTGAATACCACTGTAGAAGCTGGAGGGGGGAGGAAGGGGGACTCAGAGAGTCCTTTTGCTGTTCATGCAGAATGAGACTCACACAAGGAACAAATGTAGTCCATCTCAAAAGCAAATGAGGGTTGTTTGTTGGGTTGTTTTTCATCAGAACTGAAGAAAATCATCAAACAGAACTCGTCTCAACTACCCCTCAATGCCTTAGCCATGAAAACATACAGGATGTATTGAAGCAGACAGAAATATCCTTAGGGATGGTTCATGGTCTTTCTGTGGCACAGGTATGCAAGGGGCTGTGCCATCCTGGTGCAGAGCATCCTTGCTGTCACCACAAGGAATGGGTCATCCCTTGGGCTCACCCCCTGCAGCACCCAGACATGGCAAACGAGGGAATTGGCAGCTTTAACAGAATTTCTTTGTATTTTATATTTTCAGGCCAGAAACAGAATGTGGTACATTAGCATTGATTCTGTGGTTGCATATCATTTTTTTTTTAAGTAGTACAGAAAGGAAGGAAAAAAAAAAAAGGCAGAAAAGAAAATAAATCATCCCTTATATACATTCAAAGCATACACAGCAACAGTTCCTTCAGCACTGGGTGCACTGTGAGTGGGTATTGATGTTAGCAGCAAGAGAATGCATATTAGAGATCTGTAACACTGCTACTCTTAACCAGCTTCAGGAAAGGTAGTGCTTTTGCTTGCCTTTCACCCTATCTTGTGTGCAAAAAGACAGTGAAATACATAAAAAATAATGTTAATTACCTAATTATAAAAGGAAGATTAGTCCTATTAAGTAGAACATCAAAAAGGGAATATTTAAAATATTTCCCTTCCTTTGATATTCCCCAAGCATTTTATGGACAAAACACTGTTCACAACTCACCCCAAAAGCATCTTTTTTTTTTTTTTTTTCTTTTTTTCTTCCTTTTGATTTTTGGAGCCATTTAATAGGCCAGAATAAAGGCATCAAAAGAGAGGGAATAACTTATCTCTGGGCAGTTGTTGAACATGAAATTTAGAAGAAAGAATTAGGGAAAATTTGTCCCTGCAGTTGCTCTAAATGCAGTACAAATATAATAACTCTCATATACACCAATGCAAGTAGCCTGGAGCAGGATGAATAACTAGATTTGCAATAGCTGGCTTGAGATGACATACAGGCTCTTTTATTTCTTTATTACCCACGTATATTTCATGTAAACTTTCAGCCTGGATGTAGGCACCCTGTGGAGTGCCTTCCTGCCATGTAACAGCAGTGACACCCTCTTTTCTCCAGTAAATATTCAGAGGGTGTCAAGATCTCCAGAAATCCTCTGGGGCTCACCAGGAGGTTGTCTCTAGAAGGGATTACCCTTAAAAAAAGATTTCTGCAGGAGGATTTCTGAAATAAATCCTTTAATAAGTGCTGTGCTCTCCATGGAGGGATCCATCCATCATCCTGCCCAGGGTGGCAAGTCATTGGTGGGCATCACCTCTCTCCAGGAGAAGTGGCAACAGGCAAACCCCAAATCAGCTCTCACTCAAGGAGTCACTGCACCTTCAAAGGAAAATGCTCTCTTCAGTTTACCCGGGCTGTCAATGCGAGATGCATGGAGCACAGAGGTGAATAAATTCCAAAGGCAGAATTGCTCACGTCTTTGCAAACGTAGCTGGAAGTTGCTAACACCAATAAACAGCAGGGATAACTCCAGAGGGGTGCAATCACTCGTGTGTTTGAAATACAACCCACAAAAAGGCTAAAAATACAAGGAAATACAACCACGGGATGATTGTTTGTTGGTATCAGGCTTGTCTCAGGTTCACAGGGGTAAAACCATGACTGCACCAACACTTTCCTGATAGCAACAGGGGTTCATTATCAAAATAAAGCCAGTTCATATTTCATTTTACCGTATGCAGACAGTATTTTAACAACCTTGGTTGATTTTGGAAGCTTCCTGGCAAGTGGCTGTAACCAAGTACTGCCTGGGGGCTTGGGGAACACATAGCCCAGTCCAAAGTTAGAGAGCCAATTTTTCACAGTTAAATCCCTTATTGATTTCAGAGAAGGGTTTAATGGGGAAAATAAATATAGCTGGGCCCTCAGCGTGGCATAAAGTGCTTTTGCTTCCAACATGGTCAGGAACCCAAAGAGATGAGGGGCTCTGGACCTTCCCTCTGCCCCTCCTGGTAGGTTTGTACGTGGACACTCAACCCCTCAGGTCACTTGGGAGTTTCAGGAGGGATCAGGCCCTTGTGGGCTCGAGGCACAGAGAGAGAAGTGTGCATTTGTTTAAGGAGAGAAAAGCCTGGGTTTAACAGTGCTTGCTTGTTTGGAAGCTGTGGGTGAATTTGCAGTGGCTTTAGGAGAAAAAAAGCAGTTGATTTTCATTAAATTTTCTGTGAAACTGTCCTCTCTCAGTACACAATCTCATTGCTTTCACAGATGACATTATAGTCTCACTGAGTAAGAATTTTGATTAAGAGGCTATTTTCATGTTTTACAATACACAGTATGAGATGTACCAAATAGAGGAAAACAAGTTCTGACTCCTTAAAAATGGCCTCAGTCAGAAAACCAAATAAAATTCACTCTTTACATTTAAAATTAATGGCTAAAACCTGCTATGCAAGAAAACAAATGATTCCTTCTGTGACTGTTTTCTGCTTTATAAGCCTGCTGTACCCTTCTAAGAGTAGGTAGCACTTTACTGCAATGAAAAAGGAAAGAAAACCAAACAACATTAAAATACATGTAAGATTTTGGAATTGTTCCTAGCTAGGTGGTAACCTGAGGATAGAGGAACCTGTACAAAGCATAGAAATGTCACCAAGTTCATTATCCATAACATTTTATTTGCATGTAATGCTGTAGGAGGAAATTTTCAAGATGCTCTGCCTGATGTTATAAAGCTCCCTCATCGTCAATTACTGTGAGAGGAGCTGGTGAAAAGATCAATCGGTTGCTTGTTCACATTCTGGAATGAAAAATCCAAAATACAAGGAAAGGAAGCCTTTATTTAAGGGCAGTCAGATAAAACAGCTGTGGGATTCTACATCATGCTTATATCCATCAATGCCATTTTTCAGTCCTTGGTAAGGAGGATACATCTGCCTCCAGCCTCTGCAGAGGTTTTGGGGTTGTTTTGTTAGTGAAGGCTGGTGGTGAAAGGGAGGGACACGAGCTGGCCTTTGCCAGGACTTTGCTACACGACCCAGAAAGGTCCTCTGAAAACTCTCTGTCCTACCCTGACAGTGGTTTTGCTTTTGAGTTTCACCACTGAGACCCAAATAATTGCTTTTGCTCTTCTCCATTCACCATGGCACCACAGGACACAAAATGAGGAGATCTTTGCTCTTGGCATAGCTCAAAACAAGCATAAAAGTAGGAAATGCACGTAAAAAGCCCTTAAATTTAGAAGGTTTTGGTTTTTTTTTGTTTGTTTGTTTTTATATATTAAAGAAAATTCTGATGAGCACATTTTGGCAGTGTTTCACTTGCTTGGGTTTTGTTGGTTGGTTTTTCTTAGTGAGTCTTTGCAATCCTATCAGGTTTGATACAAAATACTTTCAGGGGTTATAATGCAGTTTTTATGGACTTTACAGCAACTAACAAGTGAGCTGTGCTTTAAAATCCTCAGAAATCCTGTCCTAGGGACATGGGCAAAAACTTCAGCCTTTCTGAGGTGCTCTAGCTCCTTGTTGTACTGATGTCCAGTTACAGGTAGCACATCAACAAAAATAGAATTCCAGTGTCATGCTTCATATCTTCTGCAACATGATGTACGTGAATGTGTGCTAATTACAGTGGGAAGCCACCTGGGTAATTTTAAGCTTTCTATTTTACGTGGCTTCTTTGCTCCTCGACTTTTCATTTCAACACTCAGCATGAAGAGAAAGAGGTTAAACTGTTGCATTTTGTATACAGGGAACCATTCATGTAATATACACCAGTCTGTAAAAACTGTAAATGCTATTTGTTTTTATTTTAAACAGTTTTCTTAGTTTACAAAAAATCAATAATTGGTACCTTTTTTACACTCTCAGATTCCTGAATATTGACAGATCTTCAAAGGGAGTATTAGGATATGAAACCTTAAGATTGGCTGTCCTGAAGGTTTTTAAGACACGATAAAGCTAAAATATCAAGTCTCTCGGACAGCCCCTCTTAAACAATTTGGGCAGGGGTGCACATCAGAAATCACCAGCAAAGCCCAGCAACCCCCCCCACCCCGTGCCACTGTCTGCCTGCACACTGTTATTTGGTTGCACACTGTTTAAATCCCAAAGGAAAATCACACCTCGCATTCCCTCGCTGGCTGCTGGTGACAGGAACAAGATCCGTACTCATTAATGATCACCAGGGCTCCCTCAATGTGGTTGGGTTTGTAATCAACGTAATACTCCTGGGCTGACATGGCAGCCATTTGGTGCATGGTCTGTTTTTGCTTCTGCTTCCTGCGCTGTGTGACAAAGCACTGTCTCAGTTGCCTTAAGCCGGCCGGGAAGCACTTCCAGGAGACGTACAACACCAAAACCACGATGAGGAAGGAAAAAATCAGCGCCATGGTGCCCGTCACCACCTTGTGAATCTGCACGGCGTTCTCGGAGTTCTCGCCGGGCATGGTGATGGTGACGGCATACGTGGTCCGGTCCTCGTCGCCCTCGGGCACGTCGTAGGTGGCGGTGGCCGAGCCGTAGCCGAGCGTCTGCTCGCTGTTGTTGGTCACCGGGGAGAAGGTGTTGACGCTCGTGGGGTCGGCGTTGTCCTCGCACAAGTGAAAGGCGTACACGGCGTCCAAAACGTCCTCTCCCTGGGCGTACTCGGGGGTGGCACAGAGCAGGTTGCTGTCGTAGCGACCCTGGAAGTTGCTCAGCCAGGAGGCCAGGGCGCAGACGTTCCGGCTGCAATCCCAGGCGTTGGCAGAGAGGCTGATGCTCGTGAGGGACTTCCAGGAGTCGAGGACTCGGGAGTCGATGTAGGTCAGCCGGTTGGAGTCCAGCTGCAGGGATTTGAGATGAGGTACACTTTCGAAAACGTGAGGTTCGATGTATTCGATTTCGTTGCCGGAGAGATCCATCTTTTCGAGTTGCCATATCCAGTCCAAAGTGTTTACTACGATGGTAACTTTATTCCTTCGCAAGCAGAGGGAGTGCAGGGAGATGAGCCTGGGAAAATGGGCTAAATTCACTTTCACCAAGTCATTGTGCTCGAGGTGCAGCTCAGTGAGTTTGAACAAGCCAGCAAAAGAGTTTCGAGCCAGGCTCTTTAACTGATTGTATCCTATGTCTAGAAACTTCAGGCTGCGACAGTCCTGAAAAATTCTCACCGGCACGAACTTGATGGCGTTCGACCGCATGTGCAAAGTTGTCAGTTTTCTCAGCCCGTGGAACAGGTCAGGCTCCAAAGACTGTAGGTTGTTGTACGATAAATCCACACTGCGCAAGTTTGGCATGGGGCGGAAAGTGGTGTTGGGCAGTTGGGTTATTTTGTTGGAACTCAGGGTGAGCTCTTTAACTCGCCGCAATTTTTGAAAGGCATTCCCCTCCACTGAGCAAATGTGATTGTGATCCAGATAGAGCCACGTGAGCTGCATTAACCCTGTGAACTGTCCATCATGCAGCTCTGAAAGGCTGTTGTACCGCAGAGACAAGCCCATCATGCCCGACAGGTTGCGAGGCATCTCTGTGAGATTCAGTGATTCACAGTACAAAAGCCTGCCCTCACACCGACAGAGCTGTGGACACCCACTATTCACAGCTGGAAGCATTTTAGAAAAGATACCCAGCGTACACAATATCAACCCCGGGGGCTTCCTCAGCAGCCAGTTTAAACAGAGACCAATAAGAAGGAAATCCATTAGCAAGAATATTTCCAAATATGCTTGAGAATGTCCATTGAATCTTTTCAAATTCTACATCATATTTTATTTAAGGGAGNGTTAAAGAAAAAAAAAAAAAAAAAAAAAAAAAAGGCAAACCAACGAAACAAAGCCCGAAAACCAAAGCAAAACAGCAAACAGAGCAAACACAGAGGCAAATATTTCACTTTATAGCATGCAGGAGCTGTGCAGCATTAAAGTTCACAGACATTCAAAGGTAAAATGATAGTGATTTTGTTCATGTTAAATGCTGCAGCAAAGGAAAAAAAAAAATCTTTCTTCATGAAAGAATTTAATTAAAAAGTGTCTTACCCACCCTTTTCCAGAGAGTGACAACCTCCATTCAGTTGCTTCCTTTGTGTTTGGACTAATTATATGCAGAGCTAAAAAAGACCCCTCTGTGCTACAAATTCAGTCCCTTTCAATGTTGTGCAAGGCTGGCAAGCTCACAATGTCTCACTTCGCTTCTGCTCAACGAGCGAAAGGCTTGTCCAGCTAGCTTTTGAGCTGCCTCCTAGGACCTGCAAGTTTCAGAACTATGTACATGAGCTTGATCTTCTCCTTCTCCCTCTGTCCTTTCCTCTGCAGTTAACACTGTGGCGTGAAAAAAACTCCAAACTCTTTACTAACGACTCCACAGGATTTGTCAATCTGTTTAATGTCCATCATTTGCAACGACCATGGACCGGCACAACCTTTACTCCAGAGAGAGGTTACCATTCATTCACTGACCGGCCAAGGGTCGCTTTATTTCCCATTCTTTGTTCGCTTTGCTTGTTAGGTGATGCTTAGAGCAGAGAGAGACAGCAAGAATCCCTTCCCTTCAGCTGAGCAGTATGTTGCTAGAGCATGCAGAGGCACCCAGTGTTCACTGAGTGTCGTAAGCTGCTCATGATTGTACGCCTGCACTGTGCATCTCAGACATGGGCAGATTGAAAAGGGGTGGGCATAAAACCAACATCGGAGCGAACCAGGAAAGTAATATATGCTCTTTGATGAAATGGAAAATACTTTAAGCCTATCTCGCCATTTCTCAAACAGGCACGCACACACAGCCGCACAAATCATCAAAAGCGAGGCAGTGCTAAGTAGGAAGCTTGAGAATTAGGATTCTTTCTCTTTTTTTTTTTTTTTTTCTTTTTTTTTTTTTTTTTTTTTTTTTTTTTTTTTTCTCTCGGATGCTTTTGTTTAAAGTCTGAATTTATAAGCTATTAGCCGGGAGAGGGAGAGACTCGATTACTTGGTTTGGGAAGGAATATGTAAACCAGTCTCTTTGGATTGCTTTTTCTCTCTAATTCCGATGATGAGATTTGCCTTTTGGTCTTCGGGTGGGGTATTGAGGGGTGTGTGGGGGGAAAATGTGGTTTTTTTTTTCTTCTGACATTGTCTAAATAGAGCATGATTTGAAATTCTGTGCATTCTTTCTCATAGAAATGCAGCCAGAGCTCTGCAAATAAGAATGTCTCGTTTCATATAAGCTTTAATTACATTTGGTCTTTTTCCATCCTGCATTATTTTGTGTGTTCAGCACATGCCTTTCCTAAAGCCTTTTTTTAAATTTTTTTTTTTTCCTTTTTCTTTGCTGTGTATGCTACGGCACACAGAACTCCAATTCTAACAGCATAAAGATTACTGTGCTTTTTGAATAAGATCAATGCATAGGTTGCTGTGAGCGTGTCGGCAGCATGCAAAGAGGGGGTTTCAAACCCCATTAGTTAATAAGTTTTGCAGATTGTGCTGGTTTTTTTGTTCCGTGTACCAAAAAAAAAAAAAAAACCAACAAAAAATTTTGCTGGGTAATTTGCAGTCCTCGTTCTCTATGGGAAAGGCATCATCAACGAGCTCTGTAATTTTTACTGACTGAAAAATGTATGGTACTTCTGTCAGGAAAACGCTGGCCATCTTTTCCTATTATGAAATAGAGTCTCAAGCCCGTGTGCTGGTGAGAGCGATCGGAGCTGACAGCTCCCAATTCTGCATCGATACCCAATGAAGAAGTTCCCCACGGATTTAGGATACAAGGATCGCAGAGGATCGTGCCGATTTTAAGTAGACATCCATTGCAAAATGCTGGAGGGACAGGGCAGAACCATTGTGCTTGCTTTCTTTTTCATAGCTGTGTTAATTTAAAAGCAATACCTTGTTTTGGAGGTGTCTGCTGCAGAGCTAAGCATTGCGTTTGAGTGTGGCTGCTGTGAGTGTGTGCTGAGAGAGATCAAGGAATGCAGTAATTTGATGCAGTAAAAGTTGCTTTGCAGAAGTCCTGGCAAACTTAAAGCTCTTGTGCATAAAAATAAAAATGTGTGAAGGAGATTCATTACTAATGGATTTGCCAGAAACAGTCTTAAATAAATTACAAATATAAACCATTTAAATTGCAGTTTCAGAACCTGGGGATCAATGTGCTTTTATGCTCCCTGTTTAGTTTATTTACATTTTTCTGCTCTTCACAGCATTTCAGTGGTCTCAAAGCAAAAATGTGATGCTTTAATAGTATATGAACCTCATCTATGTTTTAGCATTTGGGCAGGAGAGCTGAAGGTGGTTTTCCTCTCCCCAGATCATGCTGTTCTATTCAAAGCAGGCTGTTTATGCAAGTGTCCACTGGTTGCAGTACACCTTAATTCTCTTTCTCAGTACACAAAAGCAGGAAGGAAAGCAGTGACAGAACCGACAGAAAAAGCATTGAAGCAGGAGAGACTAAAAAACCCCATCCAAGAATATATTCCAGATTGCCTTGATGAATATTTTGGTGCAATAGCAGGGGAAAAAAAATTGAAGGATGACTTGAACTTAACAGATACTGAAAAAAGCTTCAAAGCAATGAGGTTGTGTCCCTTAAAAACCTGCAACCCTACAAGTCTTCATGAGGAAGCCTTAATGCCTTCTCCTATGTAAAAAATTGGGGAGAGGTATGCAACAGTAGCCCTGAAAATTTTGATTATATCTTCAAGGAAAGCTACCATTTTCTGCAAATCAGATGATGATAAGGATCACTTAGTTACCATTTAAAAGCTTTGTATAAAGACTTCTAGTAGGCATGAAGCCCCCTGATACATCACTGAAGAGCTGAATTTATTTTTTTTTCACTACTTCTAGTTGTTATCACCTGGGATCCAGCTTGGATCCCAACCAATGTGCCTATTCCCACTCTGGCATATAATCCATTTTTGGTTGTTGGTGTTAGGCAGGAATTAGAGCAGACAGTAGCAAACCTATATAGCAGCAGCTGGAAGACTGACAACCAGAATTAGGGACCCAGAATTAATGGCCCTATGTGCACTCTCTCTGAGCTCTGACAGAGGGACATTGAATAAGAAACTCTGCTCTTGTCCAAAATTTGGTTGTAAAAAAGAATCCAGGTAGTCTTAAAATGAGAGACCTCGGTGTATGTTTGAGGCTGTGATGTTGAGACACAATAGTGACCAAATTCAAGAACTGGGGCATCTGAAATATCTTTTGTAAATCAGTGTCCTACTGTATTTTTGCAATGTACCCTTTTTGCAATCAAACCAGGGATCCACTTTGAAGATGATTGTAATGCAAAGGGCTTAATTTCCACTGTCTGAGCTGTTATCACAGCCAAACTGTTAAGTTTACACATTTTCTGAAGTTTCAAAGCCTCTGGCAAGTCTCTATAAATTAGCAGATTTAAATTAGCTTTATTAAATGTGCTATTATAGAACATTTTAAGAATGGCCAACTAAGTTTGTATGTGTTTAAAGGAGCTTGATTAAATCAATGTAAAGTAGGTTACAGAAGAACAAGATGAATAAAGTTTTAGAAAGTTTGGGTGGGAAGCTCCTTTCTTGTAGTCCTGACAAGGGTAATTCAGTGGCAGCAATGGTGAGAATTGTTCAGGCTGGAAAAGAAAAACACCTCTCAATGTATTTGCTCTAGACATTTTTAATATTGTGTTCAGATTAATCATAGAATCATCAAACCTTTAAGATCATCCAGTCTAACCATTAAATGTCCCATATCATTTACCTGGCCTCAGAATCATTTAATTCTTGCTAAATCCTTGGATCTTCCTTTAATGTTCGTGCCTGGATATTTACCTTAACTTAATTTGCAATCCAGGACAGATGGGGTTGAGACAGCTTGGGATGAGATCAGAATGTGGCTGCTGATGTCTAACTCTTCATATACACATCTTTTAATAAATTCTCCACCAAAATACAAAAAAGGCAAAACAACCTATTAAATATTGAGTATGCTTCTTCCTTTTGGTATTTTCTGAGTGGTTTATATCAGAATAATAAAAAAGTGATGCTCTTAGTGATGATTTTAATTTCCTTTCATGAATAGAAGGACTCAAACCTTGATCTTTGGTAGTCTTTAATTTTCAAGTGTGCTGAACCATGGCATTTTGTATAAAGGAAACATTTAAAAACAGAAAAGGGAGAAGAAGGCATAACCTAAGATAAAGCAAACTAAATCTGTTATTTCTCTTGTATTTCTGTCTTGGTCATCCTGAACATTTATTGGCTTCTCCTTCTGAATAAAATTTAGGATTTCAGCTGATAAGATGTCCAGTTCTATAACATGTCTGTTTTAGTGGATATAAAAATGAGTAACATTATACAAGATTTTGACCAAAATGGACCTGGTGGCTCCGGATGTCACTAAATTCTTGCAGTACCTGACAGACACATTGATTTTGTGGCTACTTTTAAATCATAGATATTCTTGTGTAAATGACCTTATTGTTTTTGACAAGGTGATAAACATTCTTCTGTCTCATTGCAGTTATTCCATCCTCATCAACCACATGCACTTCCAGGTAGTCATGCATAACTCTAGAAAGCCACAGACAGAAGAGCTCTATGTGCAGAATTGTCAGTGCAGTGCAGAAATGTCAGGTTTTAGGACAACATATCCAGAGTATGATGGAAGTAATGGTGAAGTGAATCTCTTCTTCGTTCATGACTGCTAGACTACTTGAATAAGCTAAAAAATGACTGACTCTCTTAAGTATCTGTGAAAATACCTTTGGATTTCTGGGCATGATGGCAAAGCTCTTGACAATGTTACTTGTTCTGAATGTTCAGGGATAATGGGAAAAAGACAAGAAGTAAAATTATTATTTTTTGATTAATCAACCCATGAAAGTCATGTAGCATCCTGGCTAGGCAAAGGCCAGTGTGTTACTGTCACCTTACCAGATTGGTGGAACTCCTGGTTTACAAGAAAAGTGAAAATATAAACTTTGGGTTTTTTATTAACCCTTGCTAATTTATATCACAGAAAATGTCTTAGGAAGTCATGGAGGAAGCATGTGTGGATGCAGTGATTAGCAAGTGTGAAGGTTTTAATTGGTCATGTTTGATTGGAAATCAATTATTCCCACCTTCAGAAGTGCTAAGCGAGACACTCCACAAAGGTTTATCTCAAAACCTTCCCAAACATTTCTGGAGGTACCAGCAAATGAACTGTAACTAATTTCCAATTCTCTTAAAAGCAAAGAGGACCACAGCTTATCCACATTTTTGAGTACACCTACTGTGCCCTCCATACCTGCTGTTGATAGTTCATCTCTGAGGGCTATTTTTTGGTAAACTCTGGTGCTAAACAGTCTTTTATTTGTGCTTTGAGACTCATTTCAACTGTAAACTTCTGTTCCTCCATGGATGTATCTGGGGTTGGTCAATTGGCTGGTTGGTTGTTTGGTTGTTGGTGTTTTCTACTCAGACTTACCAAGAGGTCTGATGAAGTGACAGAATAGCAGAATTGTTTAGGACTGTGAAAAATCCCCCCTGCAGCTAAACTGGTTATGGCCCTAAACCCATCATGTGTCCATGTTTTACCAGCATTTTGTGTCCTTTTCCAGAATAACTTGTGTTGCCTGGGAAGTTGTGAGGTCTCACCTGGGGATGCAGGAAGCACCATGATGTAGAGAAGTCATTGACAATACATTGGAAGGGCCCTCCTGATACAAAACCCTACATTCTTTTTACCAGTGGCGTAACTTGAAGGGCAGTGAACACTTTTTAGATGTCCAAAGTGCAGGGCACATAGAGAATTGAGAGGAATTTATAAAATCGATTATTAAAGGCAAGGATGAGCAAGTTAAAAGCTGTTGCTGGCAGTCTTCTGGAAAGTCTTTTTACAAGTGGATGAACTCCTCTTGGAAAATGTTCCCAGAACAGAAAATCTGTTCTCAGCATTAGACAACCAGTTGTTCTTAATCCATTTCTTGTGTTCATTTCCAAATGTATTTTAAAGCACAATCAGAAAGGACAAAAGCTTTATGCTGGCCTTTGTGGATACATTATTTCTAGAAATACAGGTTAGTTATGAAGTTGGTGATAGTATTTTGAAATTGAATGAAGACTTTTTACTGAGTCCTATCACATGGGACACCATACTGACAGAAAAATTGAATTGTAAAACTGGAGAATAGCTTGTGTTGGAAGGGACTTTAAAGACTACATCATTCCCACTCCCAGCCATGGGCAGGGACACCTTCCCCAAGCCCAGGTTGCCCCAAGCCCTGTCCAGCCTGGCCTTGGACACTTCCAGGGATCCAGGGGCAGCCACAGCTCCCCTGGGCACCCTGTGCCAGGGCCTCACCACCCTCACAGGGAGAAATTCTTTCATTACCATAAACCTGCTCTTTTTCACTTTAAACCCACTCCCTTTAGCCTGGCACTACGTGCAAAGGGGCTGTTCTACAGGAAAACTCTGCTTTTCAGAAAACCCTGCCTGTAAATAATATATTTTGGAATGTTCTTAGATGCAACTCCTGGATTTACTGGAGACCTGAACAACAGAGGCTGGGTCACATAATTGTGGAAGTAGATGCTGGATCAAGCAGGGCACCCATAGGGAACAGGCAATGGCACCTTTGGCAGGCTGTGGCATTCTCAATTCTGTTTGCCTCATGGTGAATTGTGGCAGAGAAGGAAGGCAGGATTTTTATGTGTTCATCCTCCTGCTGTGATGCTATCCATATTCTGAAGGGAAAATTCAGGATGAAATGCCTTGAAATCCTGGTTGTGTGTGTATTGCATCTTACAGGGAGATTAGAGGGCCTCTGGATCATTAGCTCACAGACAGAAGTAATAATGCAGAAACCAGGTTGAAGACTCATATTTCAGAGAGAAGTCATTGTGATTTTTGCAAGCCTAAAGACGATGGTTTGTTGACTACCTGCAATATTTATGGTTTCATTACGTTTTATTTGCAACTGATGTAATGTCTAAGAGAAATAGTCATGGGTCAGGAGTCTCAGAAGGACATATTTAAAGACATAACAAAAGATAGTCATGCCTTCTAAAAAAAAAAAAAGAGAATAACCTGACCTTCTTTTTTTAAACCAACTTATTGATACTGAAGGCATTACTGGAGAGTTTATATGGTGGAGGAGGTTTGTGTGTGGTGTATGTGTAATCTTAGAAACTCAGCTTTGCTCAACAGCTAATTTAATTTTGTGACATCCAATGGCAGTCTTTGAAATATGCATTCCTGACTTTTATTTGGTTTTGTTTCAATGTATTTTGAAGACTCTTCATGTCTTAGAAGGAAGAAACGTGCAAAGTAATCAAAAGTTTGTGTTACTCCGTTACTCTTAATAAATATCTAGAAGGGCATAGCGAATTCTAATCATGTATCCAAAGATCCTGAATTTTCCAAGGTTTTAGAAAGAACATGCCAAATACATTCTGAAAATCTGTACAGTAGTATGAATGTAAATTACCTGCCATTATATACATTTTTAAAGGTGAAGCAGCAGATTTGGGAGGCAAACAATAACAAAGCTTTTGGGTTCACTTCAGCGGTGTTTCATAATCACATTCCCTCTCCTGCTGCTGTACTTCTGAATCTTTAATATTCCTTTAAAATGAAGAACTTATTGTTTCCTAAGACTCAATTTATATTTTAAATGAGTGGAAAGATGCTTAATCAACTTGAAAAGGCAGGAAAATATCATCCTGTTTTTCAAGATATAGGACATTTTACAGAGTGTTTTGAATTCTAGAGACCATTTTTAAAGAATGCTTGGCTTAGTTCTGCTCTTTTTTTGGTAGTACAAATTAATTATGATTTGACAAGAGTGTACTTGATTTTCTTCTTCAGAGTTGGTGCAAAGCCAAGGTTTATTAGTTAGAGCCTCTAAATCAAAACCAAAGGTCGGTATCTGTGAAATGCTTGTGGCTCAAGATATATTGTAGTTTTTTTCCCCATTATTCAGATATTTTTGTCTGTGGAAAGGTGTTTATGTGTTTAAGTGGAGGATGTGTGATGCACACATGGCTGTGGACAAATACCTACTTTTCATGATTCCATCAGTAATGTTCCTTGCAGCAATCCTAAAAGTTTGGGAAACCATCAGTGTGAAACTGCTGAATGATCCCCCTTTCATGCTTGGTGTGGTCTTTGAATGCTGGCTGGGGGTTTGTGTACCCATGGCAGGTAGGGGACAAAAGGTGATCCAGCAATGACAACAGTGAGTGCCAGACATGCTAAAAATCAATCCTGGAAGCAGGTCCAGACCCTCACTTTGCTTCTTTTAGTTGTATCTCAATATTTTTTTTTTTTGCCTGTTTTGTGTCCTATTTCTTCTTACATCTAGAGTTGTTGTCTCTTCCTGTGTCCCTGCATAATGCCCAGCATGGACACTCTTTTGCTGTGTCCTGATCAGAGAATCACAGGCATTTTGGGTTGAAAAGGACCTTAAAGAGATCATCTGATTCCAACTTCCTTCCATGGGCAGGGACACCTTCCACTATCCCAGGTTGCTCCAAGCCCTTTCCAACCTGGCCTTGGACACTGCCTGGGATGGAACAGCCACAGCTTCTCTGGACAAAATGTCCCTTATAGTCAAGCACTTATTCTTTCCAATATCCCATCTAAGCCTGCCCTCTGGCAGTGGGAAGCCATTCCCCCTTGTCCTGGCACTCTTGTCCAAAGTCTCTCTCCAGCTCTCCTGGAGCCCATTTAGGTAAATGGGTTCTAAGGTCAGCCTGGAGCCTTTTCTGCTCCAGGCTGAAAACCCCCATGAGGAATATTATAATAACACAGTTCTGGTGTTCAAGGCAACAAGAAGGACAAGAATTCAGTGTATTACAATGCTCCCAGGTATGGTGTCTGTACACTGAGGTTTCTGCAGCCTGTTTTGCAGCTGAGCTTGGACCATGCACTGACATCAGGTCAGCAGAACTCACTTGTAGCTGTTCCCACCGGAGTCATGAGAGCAATGAGCAGCAGAAGACATTGAAAACGTAGTGGGAAGAAGCTTTCCTGGTGCCAATGGAATGAAGTTGGGTGGTATTGGCTTCTCTACCTTCAGCCCAAAGAAAATCCATTCTGAAGGCATTTATCCTTTGATCTGTTCTGCTTTTCCTTGGTCCTCTCTCTGCAGGACCGTGGAGGCTGTTGGAAGCATCTCCAGCACTGCAAAGTAGTGCTGACCTTGGGATACTTCCCTGAAATACATTCAGAGGCTTTTGAGCTGTGTTCTCTGACTGTCTGGATTTTCTGGCACCACTGTATCCATTAAATACTGATTAGATTTAAGAAATCCAAGAGACCAAATAATGCTATCGTCTCTTCCCTACTTATCTTAATAATATTGCCAGTAATATTCCAATACATCAATTCTAGGATATTCTGTACCTAATCTGGTGGAGGGAAATAGGGACAGTGTGCTTTTTTTGTTTCAAAGGCAGAAGAAAGCCATTTTATTTATTGATTTGGTTTTGCTGTATTGCCTAAAGATGAGGGTAAAAAGTAAAAGATGCTTTCAAAGACTGTTAGAGAAATACATCATTTTTCATGATGTTTAATGAATTGCTTACAGTACTTGTTTTACTTAAAACTGCAATTAAAGATCACCCTCTAGTCAAAAGAAAACGGTGATAAGAACGTGACTTGAAACTGGGCAGAACATTTTCTAAAGCCCTTTGGGAGTAATTCCAGTAATTATTCAATCTGACGTTTTCCAGAGAAATAACCCTCTATGTGTGAACTCCATTAATCATAATAACACAGTTCACATGTCAGATACTTCTCTGCAGTCACTTCATACTCTCCATTTATTAAGAGACTAATAAACATCTTCACTAAATATGAGAAAATATTAAACAGCTTGCAGAAAATCCTGGTGTAAAGATTTGGTCTTGTGAGGTGGGTTGTGATCTGTTGATGTCTGCAAATACCTTGAATTTCTGATGCTCTACCAGCACCAAGTCTCCTCATTCGTTGTTATTTCAGTCACAGCACTTTCAGACATTTTTGCTTTCTTTTCTCTGCTCAACTGCCCTGGAGAGGTCTGGTTTGTCTGTCTGTCTGTCCAGCTGTAAAGACTTGCTGTATGAACTTTCTCACCTAAATAATTGGTCTTTTGCAAGGCCTGGAAGTAGGAAACAAAAATTCTGCTTTAGATCATCTACAAGCACAAGACTGAATACTTGAATACTTTTTTTTCTGGTATGAACTTACATTATTGGAAGAGCAAATTAATATGGAGTAACTGTCTTTGATGATAAGCAGCTCTAAGAAGATTTGTGTTATGTTTTTCTGTGTTTCATCAGCTGAAGATATTCCTAAATATTATCTTGTATTAAAAAGTGGTGGTTTAAAAATGCAGTGGTGATTAGATGTCCATATTTGAAGAATTTATAATTCTCTCCTTTTCAGATTCTGACATTCTTTTGTTCTTTTGAAGCTGGCAAGTGCAATTATCAGTGTTCTGATGAGGAGTGATAAATATAATCTATTGCTGAATGTGGATAAAAGATGCAGGCAAATCAGATTGGTTTGACACAGCCTCCCTGTGCATCTCCTGACTTCTCAAAAGCGGAGCAGAGAATAATTCTTTGTCTCTGGAGATTGACTTTATAATATTTGATTAGGTTTTTTGTGTGTGTATTTTTTTGTTCTGGTGCCGGTGCGATGTACCTGGACTGTTCCTGTGACTAATGCTTTAAATTCAGGATTTTTTTGCGTGGCAGTTGTCATTCGTTGCACATTCCAGTAGATGGCAACTCCAGTCTTCCTGACATTTCATCTCCATTCAAACCAGTAATATTTTCTGTGCCCCCGCCCCCCCGCCCCTGCATCTTGTCCATATAAATAGCTGCGAGTTTCACAGAAATGTGAGTCAATATTACTTTTATTGAAATTACCACACAGTATCTGATTTCAACTCAAACAGTACCAAAAAGAAAGATGATTAAAAAAAAAAAAAAGGCCTGTGAGCGCCAATCCTCCAGGATCATGAAGCACGCACTGATTCCCCCATAACTTTAGAAAATATTTAAGGAGTTTTCATAAAAAGGATTAGTACCCCAACCTTCTTTTTATGTGAAATAAAGGAAGGGCTTGGCTGCAAGTACAGCACATCAGGCTTTGTTTGATGGTCTGGCTATGAAGTGTATCTCCCCCTCATTAATGCCGAATTATTTATTTTTGCTGTTCATAGTAAACATTGTAAACTTCATCAGAGCTGTAAAAATCTGTAAAATTGTGAATTGCATACTGATATACCTGGATACAACTTGTCTTGTGTGAGGGTAGGAGGTTCACTACACAGGTTAGCCATGGGAATACTCTGCAGTTTCCCTCCTGCCCGAAGCACTGCTGCACTCAGCCTCTCTTCCCTGTGCTCCTATTCCCTCCCATCAATTGTGTTACCAAAGCACCAGTGCACAGGAGCCTATTTCTGCTTTTTCCTCTGCTGACTTTCACAACTTCAATACTTGCCTGTAGAATTTGAAGCCATGAAACAAAGCATCTCTCTATGAGTGAATGCCAGACATCAACCACAGGCACACAAAAGATTGTGCTTGCTCTGCCTGGGATGGAGACTAAGGATCATAACACTCACACAAAGGGTCCTTTCTCTGTCTCTCTCTATCAAGACTGTAGTTTAATTTTCAATTCACTTCCACTATGTCTAGCAAGGTTTTATTTTGAGGTTGATGGTTAGAAAGGGACAGAGTGAAGGACAGTTATTTTAAAAAAAATTAACTAGAAATCTAACCTAAAACTAATACAGGCTGCTTATCAGGAGTGTTTTGTTTTTTTTTTTTTTAACTACTTCATCCACAGAGAACTTTCAGTAATCCCATTAGAAGCTTTCAATCTGCCAGAGTGTGTAGGAAATTTTGCTATTTCATACTAAGTCTTACAGTCACAGATGCAAACATTTCTTGTTTAAAATAAACTGAAGAAAAGTTCTAAAGTAGAGCAATGTTTAAGGCCAGATTTATATGTTCACACTTTTATTGGTTTATTAAAAACCTTGATTTTCAACCCAGACTTGATTAGTCCATGGATATTTTTACTTCACAGAAACAGTATTAAAATAAATTACACTCATATAGGACAAGTAGAATATTGGTCCATTTAAGCCTGAGTGATTTTTATGTAACAAATTAGTGAGCAAGGTAATTAAATCTCTTTTGGATGCCTGTTTCATCTCTGGAAGGAATCCCAAGAACCTCAGAAAACTGACTTTCAGGTTATATACAGGTCCTGGGTCTATTGCAGCTAAGTGGCTTGTTTCTCATTATCGCATTTAGTGCTGCAGGAACGACTCCACCAGAGTCTTTATTAAAACTTGCTTAAGGCCAGCATTTTCCCTTGGGTCAATAATGACTTTAGAGGAATGGCTGTAGAAGCTGGATTTGTTCTGGAATGAATTATGTCTCATTGGGGCCCCCAGGCTAGTATTTCAAATTACCACCAGGCACTTCATCAAAAATTCTGTTCCAGTATTGGAAAGACCTTGTTGCTCCTATTAGGGAGTGCAGAGCATACATTTGTGGATCCTTCTCTGCACCTGAACTATGTGTCTCTAGTTTTTTACTCTGCTAAAGCCCCATTGACTGCCACCTGCATCAGTAGGGATGTGGTTTAGGAATGTGTCCTGAAGATCTTGTGCATTGGGAAAGGTCAGTGGCAGTTATTTCTGACTGAAATAACAGCACAGCAGAGCATCGAGTTAACTACTGCTGAAAACCATTCAAATCCTACAGTTCCTGGTGTGAGCACACTGTTTCTGAGAGGGGTAGTAAATATCATTGCTTCCTGCAAGTCCTTGCTCATGAATAATCCAGATATTGCTTAATAATCCATATTGCACATCATGGGATCACAGTGTGAGCTGGAAGTGATCTTAAAGTTCATCTCTTTCCAACCTTGCCATGGGCAGGGCCACCTTCCACCAGCCCAGGTTGCTCCAAGCTACACCCAGCCTGTCCCTGGACACTTCCAGGGATCCAGGGGCAGCCCCAGCTTCTCTGGGCACCCTGTGCCAGGGCCTCACCAGCCCAGCCTGGTCTCAACATAGTCCCCACCTGTATTTGTTACTGGGAGTAAAAATCTGTGCTCAGGAGAGAGGATAAATGTTCTCAGCATTCACAGGCTGCCCCATACAACCAAGGAGAGGACAGGAGGATGTGGGATGGGAAATCTACCTCGACCTGCAAAGGAAAAGCAGTCACCAAAGGGCTGTTGGGGTTTAACCACAACCAGAAACTGAGCACCACACAGCCACTCGCTGTCACCTTCCTCACTCCTGCTGGCTGGGAGGGGATAGAGAGGTGAGGAAAAATATAAACCTTTGTGGGTTGAGGTAATGACACTTTATTAGGACAGTAAAGGAAGAGATAATAGAAATAATAATAAAAATAGACAAAACAAGTGATGCACATTGCTATTGCTTGTCACCCACTGACTGATGCCCAACCCATCCCCAAGCAGTGATGGCCCCCCCCAGAAAACTCTCCCCAGTTTATTCATTGGGATCATGTCCCATGGTATGGGATATCCCCTTGACCACCTCAGGTCAGCTGTCCTGGCCATGCTCGCTCCCAGTTTTTTATGTGTTTGCTCTCTGGCACAGCACGGGACACTGGGAAGGTCTTGATTTAGAGTAAACACTGCTGAGCAATAATGACAACATCAGTGTGTTATCAACCCCATTCTCACCCTAAATCCAAAACTCTAGAAGATTAACTCTACCCCAGCCAAAACTACGACACACCTTTGTAAAATATTTCTTCCTTCACATTTCTTTCTCAGTCGTATGAGCAAGTATTTCTGAGTTCAGTAACTCAATAAATAAAAAAGTGGGATTTTATTCTAGTTTTTAAAACCTTCTCATGTTGATGATCAGATAAAATAAAATATTGACTTAGAATAAGATCTTTAATTTATGAGCCCAAAGCAAAATTGCTGGTTTTCCTTTTGCTGGTCTGGTTTTAAAACAGATCATGTGGTATTTGCAGATGTAGTAGTTTGGGAGTGTTTTTTCTCTTTCAGTGCTTTACAGACTGAGGTATCCATTGAAATGCAAGGATGTTTGATATTAAAAGAGATTGGTAGTGGATAATAGGCAGACAGGTGTTTGGCTTTCCTTTGTGCTTGTCAAGGACAGCTCCTTGGATGGCTCACAAGCACATTCACATCCTCATTTTTTCCTGCTGACTGGATTTTCCCTGAGTGCTGTGTTCAGAGACTGCAAATGCGACATTAACTAAGAGGGCCCATCAAAATCTGGAGCAAATGGTGGGTGTTACAATGGATATTGCAGTCTAACTGCTGTGTCTGCAGCACAATATTAAATATAAATAATTACTTTTATATATACAGTGAAATTTCCCCTGTAGCCATTTCCATGGTTTATTTCTAGCCTAACAACTGCAGGAATTGAAAAAAAAAATCTACTTTTGCTTTATACCATACATCACACTCCTTAGTTTTCATTCTGAAGTCAATTTTCCAGATGTTTCTCTACAAAACAGAATAGAGCAGCTTAGCAAATACAGGAGACTGTAAAAATATATTTACTCTCTTGCAATGTGTATATTTTCTGTAGGAATTTTAGAGAATACCAGTTTAGATAACATCGTGTCAAGGCTAGCAGAGTAAATTCTGTGTATGGTTAAGTTTTGCTTGACAGTTTATAAAACTGAAACAACATTTCACAGAGTGGGAATTAAAAACACCCTCATATGAAATGTGTAATCCAGTCAGTTTAATCAAAATATCAAGAAACAGAAAAAATATTTATAGGTACAGTAAGAGTAGAATCACAGAATCACTTAGGTTGGAAAAGCCCTTTAAGATCATGCACCAAGGCCTCTATTAAACTAAGTCCACAACATTCATTTTTCCAATGTTGCACTTTATCCCTAAGGAAAGAAAAAATAGAGTTTTAGTCAGTATATAGGACATCATCTTTTGCAAAAACTTCCACCATTTAGCTTCCACTTAACCAGTAAAGAAACAATACAACAGTAGAGCTATTTTAGGGGTTTATTTTATTTTAATTTTTAATTTTTTTACATGAAGTCTAAAATAAGTTTGACTTCAGTCCTGAGTTGTTTTAGAATATGGAGAATAGACAGAGTTTAAGAAATGTGTTCTGATCTGCAGATCCTCTGGAGCTGAGGTGGATTCTCACCAAAATGATAGGATGAGGACTTCTGCATTACCTTTAAAGCTTTGAGTCTCAGCCCTGACCATATTTTGGAACTTCCTTAAAAATAATGCTTTATTTGGAGGTTCCCTTCTAACCCAGTCTTCTTAAAGAAATATAAAACCCCTCTGAGTAAGAGTTAAAAATTTGCTCAGCTCCATTTTACATGATTCTTTCTATCAGTTACAGCTGGGCAAATCCTCACTTTACAAACCTTCTTAGTCCATGGAAGTCCAATGGATTTAAGAAATCACCTGGTCCATGTCTTTGCTCTCAGGCAATATTCATTTGGTCATTCCTGACACATCAGCTCCTCTTAAAGGCTCTGGAAACTTCTCAAGGAAAATTTTCTTCCCCCAGAGGGTGCCCCAGGCTCCCCAGGGAATGGGCACAGCCCTGAGAGCTCCAGGAGGGTTTGGACAACGCTGTCAGGGGCAGGGTGGGATTGTTGGGGTGTCTGTGCAGGGCCAGGAGCTGGAATCAACCATCCTTGTGATCCCTTCCTACTCTGTGATCTGTGATTCTGTGTTCACTTCTCCCCTTCCAGGAGTTTAACACCCCCAGTGGGCCCAGGTTTCTCCTGTTGCTGCAGCCTTACACTGACCTTGGGTCACTGTTTTTGACCTGTTTTGGATCCCTCCTGAACTGATGACATTTTCTGCATACACAGTGCCAAAACAAACCCCCAAGGCACTGGAGCTGAGTCCTTGCTAAGGGGGAGGACAGGCTCTCCTGGCTGCTGCTGGCTGTTCCTGCTGGAGAAGGGCACCTGCCTTGGTGGCAGCTGGGTGACACTGATGGCTCGTGCTCCTCCTGTGATGTGCAAGCCCTCTTCTGCAGATTTTCTACAGAGCTGCTACTTGTTCTGGGTTTATAGCTGTTATTCCTGACTGAGTGAAAGTCTTGCACATGACCCTGTTGGAATACCATCCCTTTTACATCGTTTTTTTCCTTTTTTGAAGACATAATTGCAATTTTCGGATTAATTTTGAATTTTTATTCTGCTCTCCTGAGCACTTTCATTGCTTCTGAACTCGGTGTCACCTCCATATTGAATAAACATATTCCACGTGCTATCACCCAGGTCATTAATGATGATATGAAACATTGATGGACCCAGGAAAAAAACCTTTCTATGTCATTTCTAAGTGAATTGCTGGAGGTAGAAAGCTCATTCTGTAACATGGATAATTATATTATGTTAATGAAAGTGTGTAAAGAAGGAAGTATCTGCATCAAACAGGGGTGATGGAAGAACTTGTCTACACCAGGATTTCCTTTTCTCCTCTCAACTTTTGCCTGAGTTGAAGTTACCTGACTGTGCCTTGGTGCCATCTGAGGCTCATGAGCAGGACACAGGAGGAACAAAATGTATTTTCTCCTCTTCTGTAGCTGAGCTGAGTCCTGTAATGAGAAGGAAAGAGTGTTTAGGTACATTCATGCACAGTGCAATGCATATTTCATTCCTCTTTGCCCAGAATGTCTGTGGAGTTTGAAAAAGCTCTGTAATTTAAATAGGGAAATTTGCAAGACCTCACAATAAAAGGGATTTTCTTCGTCTTTGCTCTGATCCCACAGGTGCCCACACAACTGCAGCTCCCATCTCCACCATTCCATTGTGTGCCAGCCTTCCCCACTGAGCTCGAGAATTGGAGGCATTCACTTAAATGCACAAATCACTTTGTGCTGAATTATGGATTTTCTTAAATTTTATTTTAATATGAAATAAGATTCCACTATTTTAAATAAATACATCTCCTCATTTCTAGCTGTTGAGCTCCTGTGAGAAGACTTACTACATTCATATATTCTGTCTCTATGAGCTCAGTGTAACATTTGAATTACTGATTACCTGCATTATGTGTAAAAATTGATGGAGCTGGACAGCTGTGCCCCTGAGGACTCTCAAAGGCATTAACTATTGCAGTGAAGGCCTGGAATACATTATGTGCATTAAGCTGCAGGTATATTTGCCTGCCTTAAACTTCATTTTTTCACTCCTGTTAGTCAGTGCCCATCTCACATGCAGAATACATTCAAAGGGGTGACCCTTTGGCTCCTTTGGCTTTCTGAGCTGAAATAAAACTCCTGTTTGTTTTTTTTTTTCCCCATAGTTTTATTCTCCTGGGAATATACCCAAAGAGGTTTGCTTTGGTTTGGTTTGCTGGGATGGTTATTTACAAGCCCCCTCACCACACAATAAATGACAAGCTGATAGGAGGGTTTTTTTTTTATTATCTAAACTGCATTTCCATGAAGCTCTGGCTTATGTGGAATGATCTATTATAATATTTCTTACAATTTATTTGACACCTGTCCAATACTCTAGGCACTTCCAGCTATCTAAAGTACATCTGCAGCTTCCAGTGCAATAGTATTTTTTGCACTTCCAGTATTTTTCTTTGTGTCATTTATCTTCAAAACACCTGCATGAAATATTCCTGCTTATAAACAGATAGAGAAGGTAAACAGAGGCTAAACAGAACAAACACCACACAGGATTCCTATGCTGAAGCAGAGATTTTTGTGCTTCACAAGTCATAAACTGACACCGTGGGCATCCAACCCTTTTCTTCTGTAGCTTGTTGCACAAAACATCCTGCTCAGCTCCCACACAGAGACTGGGTTTTCATGCCCACGAGGTCGTAATACCTTCCTGAGGCATGTAAAGAGAAAAAGAGCAGCTTGTCCAGAGTTGGCTGTCTCATGCCTTTATTTGTGTCTCAGGTTTTGTTTCCTGTAGCCTGCCTCTCAGAAAGGGTTCAGTGACACACATGGGCTGGTGCCACCAGGCTCCTGCTGTTTTCCAGGCAAACATCCCCACCCTGGGGTCTGGAAAGGGCTGGCAGCAGTGGGGATTCAGAGCTATTCTGCTCCATCCTTTTGACATCACAGCTTTAAAATCTCTATGGAATTATTCTGCTGAATCACGTTACAGTTCCTAAATGCTCTACATAATACAAAATTTCCCTCAGTGCAGCTTCAAATCTCATGTCCCTTATTAAATGCTATGGGGATTTTTGTTTTTCCCAGGGTGGGAAAATCCATTATCTCTATTGCTAATTATGATCTTCTCATTTTATCTTGCTGCTCCTCCTTCCTGCAGGACACGAGTCCTGCTTTGGTTCAGGAGGTTGCAGCAGGAGATGGCCACATGCCAGTGGCCACACAAGCTGGTGCTGGTATTTTGTCAGCACCTGAGCATCAGCTGTGCAGAAGAAATCCCAAAGGCAGATCCCAATCCTGATGCCTTTGGGATCTGTACATCCCTTGCAACACTTAATTCAGTGTCTCTCATTTTGCACTGGTCTCATGAATTAATGATAAAGGACTGAATCTTTGCAATAGAATCTTTAGAAATATTTTGTTTGCCTGGACCCACCTGTGTCACAGACACAGATAAAGCTTGGCTGGAGGAAGTTTTGGCACCACCACCTCCCAAAGACCCATTTTACCCTGCAGATTAATGGGTTATTGAGGCATGAGCTTCCTTCCTTGTGGGTTACAAGCTCCCCCCTCAGTACTTTCTCCCTAAGTTCCCTGTTCTTTGTCCCATGTTTTGGTTCCCAAATCAGGCCAGATCATTTTGCCAGAATGGAATCTCAGAGCTGGCACTGGAAAAGATTTTACTGCACTTACAATTTTAAGGCAGGAACCACTGACAGCTTTTGCAACCCTTTCTCCTCTCCTGTAAATCTCAGATATTTGTGTGGCCAGAAAAGCTGAGCTGGTCAAGGCACTTTGGCTCTTTGTGAGGGGCTGGGTTAAAGGATGGATTGTAAATGGAGGGCCAGGAATTACAGCTGGATTTGAAAGGCAGGAAAGTACTGGCTGTGAATCTGTGAGGTTGAAATGGTGAGTAGTGAGACAGGAGAGAAAGTAGAGGCAGAACTGACTCAGAAGGATTTAAAGCAGATATGGAAAAATACAATACTGGGAAAAAGCAGGGGCAAAACCCCATAAACTTACAGATACTGATATTGTGAGGAAGTTTCAAGTATTTGATGGAACTAGTAAAAGTGTTAATTTTGAGACAGAAGTTATGCAAATACATATCCCCAGTAATATAATATTTAGAATCTTGGGAGAAAAATGTGCCCAGTACAACTGGTGCTGGTTCCTCAAGGTCTGCTGAAGCTGTCAGAGGATCTGGACAGTTCTGCAGTCTGTTAAAGACATACAAAGCCCATATTCATTGGTTTTACTCACAGCAGGGAAGAATTTAGCATATGGGTGATATAGTTTAACCTGCTTAGCATATGGAGAAAAAAACTATAATGCAAATTTCCTGCTACCTTGGTACATTGCCTAATAATTTAGGATGGTTGAGTGTGCAATTAAAATTAAAATCTGTGAACATAAAGATGCTTGGTAGCTTTGGAGTAAGGATAAAAGATTAGGGTAGTAACAGGGACAAAGTCTAATAGTGGAAATTTAAGATGACATTTAAATTAAATTCTTGCCTGTGTTTGTAAGTGTGGCAGTGGTTAATGGGGTTTTGATCAGTGCAATGTGGTATCCTGAGATCAGCCCAAGCAGGAAATTTGTTCACAGCACATTAGCAAAAGGTTCCTGTGGGTGGTGGGGATGTCCCTTTGTCACCAGCACTCGATTTAAATGGGATGAATGAGTTAAAGATGGGTCTGTAGACACAGAAAGCCAGGCTAAAAGTCCATTTCTGTTCCTCATGAGAAGCTTCACAGAGCTGATTCAGGGCTTCTCTTGGAGCACCCCGGAGCGAAGGAGAGGTTCAGACAAGCGGAAAAGGTCACATAATGCCCCAAAGAAATTGCTCTGCATCATGTAATCTATAGGGGAAATCAGGAAGATGCAGCTTCTTTGTTGTTGTTTTTTTTTTTTTTTCTTCCCTCTCCAGAAACTTACCCTACATTTCTGCTTTGAACAGATGTCTTCAAAATGTGTGTGGGAAATTTCCAGGAAAGTCTCATGCACTTGAATTTTATTATGTTTCTCAAGTGTGATAATGATTTCAGAGATGACTGATGCTATTATTTCATTTAATTTGCAACATTTTGTGTTTCAATTCCTATAATTGAGTTTGCACAAATACAGTTAGCTGTCATACTTATCACTGTGCTAAATCACTGATTAAAAAGAGAATATATAGAGTTTCAAATTTTTTATATTTTCCTAGGCTTGTGAAATGTTCCCTTTTGTTGTTTCTTTGTTTGTTTTTTTAATGTTTTCCAGGTTCAATATTCACGTGTCTCTCTGAGAGCACAGCATTCAATCCCACTGTTCAAAATAAGCTTTTGTGTTGATCTGGTATGTCAGGAGAGAGTGAAGGCTGAAAAGTCAATTGGTCCAAAACTTTGGGGCAGCATTGAAGTAAAGAAATTCAAGCAATGAGGCAGAGAAGAGCATTTAATTTAGATATTTTGAGGGGCTGCATTTACAGCTTAACAAACCAGGAGGTTTCTCCATGGGAACCTCACGGGCTCTTCAGGTGTCTCAAGTCCAGAAATTATTTCATGGGTGGATGAGGATGACTTGGATGGATGAGGAGGCAAAGAAAACCAATTGAGCCATGGGTGCATCCCTGCCTAGGGAACAAAAGCACTGCTCTGGATGCAGAGCAAATTCAGAGCACACACAGGTGGTGTGCAGAGTATTGACAGTCTGTCAGAGGAAACTCAGGTTATTTAGTGGGTGTATGGAATGAGGGAAAAGAAAGGAACATGAAAAGAATTGTGACTCTGCTGTAAGAAAAAACCACGAGCCAGGAGGGCAATCTGAGATCACTTAAATGGACAGAAATTCAGCAATAAACATTAGAGCTGCCACTTAGAGGAGCAAACCTTGAACCCTTGGGCAAGGAAAAGTAGAAAAGATGTAAGGATCTGCAACCTGGAGAGACAAAGGACTGAACCCTAGAGCCTGAAGGGAGCCTGTGTGACAATGTTACTCCCAATCTGCCCTTTCCCACTCCCTGCAGTGCCCATTCCCACCAGACTCCTTGGCTTGGGAGCTGTGAGTGTGAGGATGCTGACCTTGGTGGGGAGAGTTGAGTTTTGTTCTGGAGGCTTGTCTCTGTGCTTATACATATGCATAAGGGTTTGCTTGTGTTTGTGTAACATCAAATAAATGCTGGGTAGTGTTTGCAGCCTTCTCTGAAGTGATACAGAGGGAGGAGGTGGAAGCTGCCCCAGAATGGGGAAGGGCTTGGATGATGAAGTAGGAGGATGGCAAATATGATTTATGTTTTGTGGTTGCTGTAGCTAGCTCTTGTGTTTCCAGATTTCCAATTATTTCAGTTCAAAATTCCCATATCTTCGTTTCCTGCAAAATTTGTACCTATTTTTTTTTTTTGTTTTAATAAAGGAAACTTCTAACTGAGGGGCATACATGGAGATATTTGAAACACAGTATTTTAAGACAATAAAAAAAAGAAAAAAATAACATTAGAAGTGCCTTTAAAAAAATACTTTTATTTTAAGCAGCATTCTTTTGGGTTTATGTGGCTTATGTCAAACACTTCAGAGTGCCCTTATTGTATCTATAGATTTTATCTTTACTAAGTTCAGTACAACAGGGTGATGCCACCTGAAAGGGATGGACAGAGGGGAATCATCCCACAAGGGCTCTCAAAGAGGAATTTAAAAAAGACAGTAAATGTCCAAATTTGTCAAAATTGCCCTACTATATTTATAATGTGCATTCTAGGAATCACTTGAGGGGTTTATTCCCCTTCCACTGGTTTGCTAGTTCGATGCAAGTCCTGCAAATGGATCAAATGAAAAATATTTTATAGATAGTCTGTAGTGGTCATGGGACATTTATCAATGCAAGCTGGTTAAAGCATCATTTAGCTGTATGAATGCTCTCTGATGCTATAGTAATTGACATTTAAATAAAGACTTGGGTAAAAGAATGTTTAGGTTATTGGCTTTTAAAAATAAATATTTGCGGATCATATTTACAAAACAGAATATTTCATCCTCTGTTTCTGAAGCAGTAAACAGGTCTGTTCATTTTCTATGCATTCTTTTAAAAAGATTATTTTATTTAAATGCTGGTTTTACAGTGCTCAATTAAATGCAAGTAATTACTTTAAAAATTATTAATTTTTACTGTTTGTAACTGCAGGAAATCAAAAAGTTTTATTATTTACAATTTAGGTGGGGTCGTGCATTTTGTTTGGTGGTGAGAGATCAAATCTGAGCCCCAATTCTCATTGCAGTCCCCACTGAACTCCCCAGCTGATCCAACCAGAGCTGTGCATCTTTTCCATCAGAGCCCAACCAGGATCTCAAAGCTGCTCCATAGAGTGGGAGAAGGGGAGAATGCAGAGAGAAAATCTGGGGCAATTTCAGAAATACAAATTTTGTTCCTTACACTGGTGAATTAATTCTCATTCTGGTAATACTGAGGGCAGGTTTTGAGTAATTTCAATTATTCTGTTTAGGAAAAAAACCCCTCCATACTGAGAATCCAAATGAATCATAGAATGGACCTTTAAAGATCATCTGGTCCAACCTCTCTGCTGTGAGTCAGGAAATCTTTCACAGCATCAAAGCTCTATTCAACCTGACCTTGGATGGAGCCTGCCCAGAAATGGGACATCCAACCTCAAAATGTGACTTTGAAATTCCCAAAATACTTGAGAAAAGGGGAAAAAAAATTCTGAATTTATGTATTTATTTCAGCATAACATCTGCAGAATGAAAAGGCCCATAAAATCCGTGTGGTATAGAGCAACACAAAAAGCAATAGGAGCATTTGTCTTATATTCCTTCTATTGGGTTTTTTGTGTTTGGGGTTTTTTTACTAAAACTGTGCTGTGTAAAGTAGTTTGTCTCTTTCAGTGACCTCTGAAGTCAGTGAGCTTTTCCATTAAACATCATAAACTTATTGTCAGGCACAGGAGATTAGAGGTGATCATGATTTCTAGTCCAGGAAACAGAAAATTGGTCTATATTCATGAATGTGCTGTATAATAGGCTGTTATAAATCCAGTTGGGTTGTTAGGATTTATTACAGAAGGGAAGTATCATGGACACATTTAACTCACTGCAGTCAAGGTTTATAGAAATAACCAATTCTAGTAATCCTTGTCTTTTCTTATAAGAAAAAAAATATCAGCAGTGATACCAAAACTGGTTAAGTCAATATAATTCAAAAATTGATTTAAGCCATAAGTCACGAGGATACAAAGCCAGAAGTTTTTGTGAGATTCTGTATTCAGAAGAAAACATTTTTTCCACATCAGTTTTTGCTGTTCTGGGTAATTTCCTTGGCTGCAGGGAAGGTGTTTTGAGATTTGATTTTATTTCTGATTGTCCTGCTCTGATTTGCTTGGTAATAAATTAATTTCTCCCAGTTGAGTCTCTTTTGCCCAGGACAGTAACTGGTGAGGGGTCTCTCCCTGTCCTTATCTTGACCTTATCCTGCCCAGCTGAAGAGGGCAGAAAGAAAATTAAAACATTAAAGAAAAAAAATGGCAAATGATTTTTTTTACACAGTGCATAACACTGGGCAATGTCCTTCTTAGCATTGAAAATATTAATGATACCAGTCAAGAAAACGTGGTTATTTGGATTTATTTTGAAGGTTTGATGGTAAAACATGGTGTATTTGAATTACAAAAGCATTACATGCACACAAGTGCATAAATATGTGTCACCCAGCTTTCTTTTTGTTTTGATAAAATTTGAAGTTATGTGGTAGTTTGGAAATAGCTTTCAGAGGCAACGACTCATTCTTCTGCACGTTGTTGCAATTTGTTTGTGATGTCAAAAATACCTTTTTGTAGAGCATAATGGTATTAGAAGGAGAGAATTTCACTAGGAGATGCTATTTGTTGTAATAAACTACTCTGAAGTTCATCAGTCAAAGTGAATGCTGGCATAGGCAATCGTTCTACCAGCCTCATTTTGTTTTTTAAAAAAGCATTCTTTATCAGAATTTCCACTCTTTAGCTATATTAAATGATTGATGGGCACACTTCTCTTGATTTAGCAAGTCATCCAAGAAAAGAAATTTCATTTTAGGGTTTAAAAATATCTGCAAATGTGTACACACAGTTGTGTACTTAAGGCAATTTTTTTTTTTAAAGAGATAGATCTCTGTCTAAAGAGAAGCCAATGAAATATTAACTCTGTAAACTCATTCCTTTTGTTTTCTGTGAGCATGTGAGGTTAAAGAGGCTCACCAGAGGTGTTTATCAATACTTTGTCTGACATGGTCATGTATTTGAGGTAGTCCACTCCCTGTCCATGCCCAGCAGGAATGCAGCCATCAGGGAATGTGACAAAGTGGCCTTTCCTGATGTAGCATTGGTGACTTGGTGTCATTTTCCTGTATCACAGGGGGGCTTCCAAAATGACTTGGCATTTTACCTCTAAATACAGGCTAACCCCACCTAACAATTACTGTGTTAATTTATAAATTTATTGTGTACGTTTTTAAAAATATTTCTAACATTGAACTAAATTATTAAATCACAACATTTAACTATTGAACCAATTAAATAATAAATCATTAAAAATGTAAAATAACACCATGTCATTCCCAAACTCGGTTAAAACTGGGGTGTTCTCTCCATTCCCCTCCTGATGCCAGAGAAGAAGCTCTGAGCACGCAGCTCTCAGCAGAGCTCCCTTGGTCTATTTAGAGGCCCTGTTCTGCATCATTTCCAACTGCTTCACAACAGTGACTTGTTAAACACTTTCCTGTGGCCAGCCCTAGTCAACCCATCTGTGTTCTGGGAAGTTCCTCTGAAGGTCAAACCTCAAAGATAGTTCCAGGACAGATGCCAAAATGAGTTTACACTCTGTAGATGCACTTTTGCTCTTTATCTTAGGCGGTCACTGAATGGCTCTGAGTGTTCAGAAGTCACAGCCCTGCAAAGTGTAATTTGGATATCCATGCAGTATTTAATCTCAGGAAATAACCCTTTCTGAGCTTTTTCTGCAATGAATCTTTTATGTGCATGAACAAAATAAAGTAAAAACTTGTATTGCATGTTGTTGAAACAGATTATTAAGGAAACAATATTAAGGAAAAATAATCATGCTTGTCAGCTATTAAACCTGAACTAGGGTTCTCTTATTTAATCTCTGCCATCTCTTGATTTTGATCTGGGACTGAATTTCACATGAATGCTGCATAAATATTTTAATGTCTGTGCGATTATCCTTTAAATAGACAGCAGTATTTAGCCAGGTCATTACAACCAATTTGTGTCACCTTTTGTCTTGTAGAACGCTCCTCTTTGATTCTTACGTGGATTTTCCCCTTTCTTCTCCTCAGTCCTTGCAACTTTTAATAATAGTTGTTAAAAAAAAATAAAAAAGAAGAAAAGCCAGCCCTTTTCTTCTTGCAGCCTGCTGTTATGTATCTAGGTATTAATTAATGGCAAGAATCCCCTCTGTTCTCTCAGAAGCAAGGAAGGTATTTTCCTATCCCAAGCTATGAGGTAACTTTTCAATAAAAATTACTTTTTTTTACCTCTGGTTTCAAGACTGAGGGACGGAATGGGTGTGTGGCATGACATGATTGAAAGTCAAACTTGGAGCAAGCAGTGTTGTGCATTGTTCCAAAATCAAATCTTCCCTGAGGTGACCCCTCAACACTCACAGAAATGCTGGTCTTTGACATAGCAGCTCACAACTCCATCCTGCATTCCTTAAATGGGGAACATCACCCAGATTATTCATAATTTACTGAGTTTGTAGTGGTGAGCATGGCAGTGCTGGGTGAACTCTTGCACTCGATTTTAGAGGTCTTTTCCAACCCATTCTGTGATTTCCTGACAGCTCATGAAACTCTGGAAATTCTCCTTGAAACCCTAGCACAGTACAAATAGTGGAGCACAGCAGAGTTTCACAGGTTGAGTCTTTGCACTTCTCTCCCACATACGAAATCATTAGAAAAAATAAAGTTTTCATTCCTGTGATTGCTCCTGCAAGATTAAAGAAAAAAAGGAGGAAAAAAAAAAAAAAAAAAAAAAAGCAGAGGAATATAGAGAAGTAGGACAGTNTTCACTTTATACCAGAGAGGTAATATGCATCATGGCACTACTTTGAGATGAGATACTTCCTACCCATTTCACACTTTAGAAATAATTACTTAACACAGTGCAGCCCATTTTATTCACAGTAACTTTTTCTCAGTAATTTACTTGGTAGTTCTGAAGTGAAAAGCATCATGTGGTGTGGAAAGCTGCAGAGCCTCTCCTGCCGAGCTTTCGTTTATTTTATTTTTTTAAAACTTCTTTAGGTGTTTGATCATCATGGAATTGACTCACCCTTCACACTAATTGCCACACTGAAGAATAATTCAGTCAAATGTAGTCTATTAGAATCCAGGGCTGGGAATTAGGAGTAGAGTCAAGTTTCCATAGACTGTGGATTCAGTTGTTTCTCCTCTTGGTGCACATCACGGCCAAGTGGAACGTGCAGAAATTCCTCAGTTGTTCTTATTTTAATGAAATAATTCATTTTTATAGCAGGCACTTATTCAATTATAATATTAAAGATAATGACATTGGAATTATAGGTTTTGGCATGTAAGAATAGAGTAATAAATAGGAAATGTGGAATGCTGGATTTTATTAATACAGAAATGGATATTGAAGTCACAGAAGGGCCAAATTGCTGAATTATTGGAATAACACTATTTAAAATGCTTGACATCCTTATATATTAAAAATAGGTTTGATTTGTAACATCAAGTTTTTTTGGGAAGGAAAAGATCAAAAGATCAGATGTAGTGGTCAGTCAGCACTTTTACCATGTGCAGTTAGTTTTGTGAACATTTGTCCATAAAGGGGGTTCCAAACAGCTGCAGATGTCTGTGGCAGTGCACTGATTTGAGACTTGCAAACAACCCTGTTTGTCTTGATACAAACCATTACCCATTCCTCAGGGAAAAATCTCCTGCAGAGAACAACCCAGTACAACCTCAGATCTGGAGTTCACCTCCAAAGCCAGTATGGATTGCCAGTGGAAGGCGTATCTGGGGTAATTTAGGAATTTCAATTCCACAGACTTTCAGTCCTTTTAAAAATGTACACGTGTCTCATTGGATGAATTTTCAGAAGGATCTAGGTGATTTTGATGGATATAAATAACTTTGGAGCTGACAAACCAAATCCAAGCCTGTTTTAATGTTCTCTGGATGTCTGGTCTTCCTCTGGCACCTCTGAAGTCAGGTTCAGTTTCATTTATGAACATCAGAGTGAAGGTGGTGCCAATTAGCATCTGTTTCAAATTTATTTCAGGTCTTGCACTGGAACCACAGGTTTCAGTCTGCTGTGATTTCATTTAACATTCCTTAACATTTTTCTGCTTCATTTCCTACAAGAAATCTTTGTGGCAATCCACCAAAAGAACTAAGTTGCTTTTAACCCCTTCTGAGATATTTTCAGGGTTTTACTATTGCCAGAAGATGAAGGTATGGCAAGGAAACTCGGACAAATAAGATTAAATTTTAATTGTCCCTGTTTTAAAGGGCAGAGTATCAACTGTTCAGTGGTTTTGCATGTTGCATATTCACATAGTTTCTTCCTTTCCCATTAGCTGGAGATGGGCTCCAGTGGCACTTTCCTTAGGAATTTCAATGCCATCGTTACCAACAGGGCAGAGTTAACTCATCACACTGCACACTCGGAGTAATAACTCTTTTTGGAGGCATTTATGTGCTGTGCACATCTATTCATTCAATTATCCTGTGGACCAGGCAGGGATGGTCAAATTAATTACTATCTCATGAATATAGAAGATAAAGGGCCAAATTCAATTAAAGACCTTTGAGTCTCTGAGCTCAGAATTACAGGATGATCATTTTAAGTGATTTTACCACGGGGGCACCTAGACCTGGGCTATGCATTGTGGCTCTTGAAAAAAAGCGGTCACCTCATTCCAGGAGATTCATTGTGCTGAGTAAAGTCCAGGCCCCCATCTCTTCTGGATCTTAAAAATCCAATTAGGTCTGGAAGGAGAAGGCTTTCTCCAGCTTTTTTCAGTTCTGTCCTGAGGACATGCATTGATAGGGGTTAAAAATTTTTCTAGCACACATAGAGGTTATTATACCTCCTATATTTTAATTTTAATAGTTGAGGATCATGTAGAGCTTCAATCTACTTTCCTGTCATGGGGATTCACAAATCCTTATTTCCTTTACACCTCTGAACAGGCACCTTTTTACCTATTCCAGTGAAACTGAGCTGTGGTGCAGATGGGGGTGGAGGAGTCACAGGGACTCCAGGCACGGTGCCCACCCCAGCATATCCCACCTGGGGACTCCAGGCAGGGATTTTGGGCAGGTTTGCATTTGTTGGTCCTTTAGAATCCACCAACTTTGCAGCCTTGCCTTCAGCAGGAGAAGGAGTCATCCCTACCCTTCCCTGCTCCACATCACCCACTTAATCCAAGTCATCTGCTTGAAGATTCCAAAAATAAATCTTTTATTCAATGGAAATTTGGAGTGTCCATGAAAAATGAATGCTCCAATCATTCAGTGGAAATAATGGTAAAACTCCTGCTGACTTGAGAGGGAGCACAGAGAGGCTTTGTAAATGCACCAGTTATCATTTCAGTAAAGGTCTTTATGTATTTCATTTTATTCTAATAACAAAACAAAAGCCACAAATATTTCTGATATCTACAAGAATAAATAAGTCCTCTAATCAGTCTGTAGAAGTAAAGCATTGTTTTATGCCTAATTAGTTTGTAATAGCATTTCCAAAGGGTTTCTTTTTCTGTAAAAAAGCCTGTTGATGAAAATGTCACAGAGTTATTTTCAACAAGCTTTTGCTTCATATATCCCACGTGGACATTCTGTTATTTTGTGCTGGCTTTTACACTAATGCCCTGTAATTGTGTTTCACTTCCTCTGATTAAACTGACAAGTAATTTGAATGGGTATCATTTAACACATTGATCTGAGGCAGTGGCAGGAATAGACCATGGCTTTGCTCTGTGAAAACAGAGCTGGTCCTTTGCTCTTGAATTCTTTTGAATATCTGGTTGAAGATTAAAAACTCATTTTATTTTATTTTTTAAAAAATTATTTTTATTTTATTTTATCCCTGTTGCCTCACAGGTTGTGATGTTCCTACAAAGGAGTGTGTGGATACAAATTAGTCTCAATTTGAGAGGTTAATTACTGTGATGAGGGCTGAGTTATTTTCTTTGCTCTGTCTCCATCCATTCCAGACAGAAGCTGAAGTTGTGGTACACAAGCAATTAAAGCTTATGCTCATTGTTTGCTTGAAGGTGGGGTTTTCACAGGAGAATGTCAGAGTGAAAACCCATCTTGCCAGGCACATGCCACTACCCTCAGAAAGTCTGACACACCCACAGGTAACTGGGCCCAGCACTGGGAAACAGCAGTGGTGTCACTGCGTGCAAGAAACATCACCCAAAATTATGTCAAATATTGTCTCTCTCTGTGTATTCTAATTAGGTGTTCAGAGGAAGCTGGATTATTAAAGAGAATGCACAGAGAGAAAACCCCCTCCCTGGGTGCTCTAGAGGAAACTGTCAAGATAAGAGGAAGAAAACTAATTGGATAAAGCATTTAGTCCTCTGTTATAAGTAGAAATATTGAATTGACATTGACTTTCAGCTGTCTGCCTTGATGAACACATTTTTGATTGGACATAAACAAGATTTGTTTCTTCATGGAGCACCCAAGGAATATAAGCACAATGCAATTAAAAAGAAAGAAATGCAGATGTAATAGTCAATACACATCTCATCCAGAAGTCTATTGCATAGTGACAGATGCAGCCAACTAGTTGAAATCCTATTTTTCAGTGATATTTGTTAATCAAAGCACTGTAAGCCAGAACAGTTCTGTGCTTCCAGGGCACAGACAGGTAACATTTGGGGGGGGTTGAATTCTGAGTAGTACCTGTCTTTGTGCCATGAAGTAATTCTGGACCTAAACAGAACAGCAGATTTGGAGCTTCAGTGTGTTCATGAGCAATGTTCATTTTATACCTGTAACCTCCAGTGGTCACTTCATTTGTCAGAGGTGCTTATTTGGTTAAAAAGCTTTTTTGCTGAAAAAAAACCCAAAACAAAAACATAAAGGTCCACGCTGTGGAAGCCAACATTACAGACAAGTGTTGTTATCAAATGAAGCCTTTTTCTTAAATATCTAAATAGACAAAAATGTCTTTGCTTGTAACCCAACAGCATTGTGTGGTTCTCTTATTCCTCCGAGAGAGAGCTGGAAAAAGTATTAAAAGGATATTTTCAAGGAATGCTGAGATGTCTCAGGAAGTCCTGCATTTAATTCCTGAGATTTCTAATTCACCCTTTAATCTAAAACCAGCCAGGAAGAGAAGAGCTACAGGTGCTGTGTAGTGAATAATACATAAAACTGAAATACCAGACATGGATATCACCTCCACCAAGAGCTCTGACAAGGATTTCCACTAATCTGTGACAGGGACATAACAAAGGTTTAGTCAATATATTTTAGGGTTTAGATGCATGAAGTATTGTTCATTACATGCTGTAAGACATTCTGTATTTCTCTACCCCTCCTCTTTTTTATTTGCCTGTATTGCATCAACTTTTTCACCGACAGAAATTTAACAGAATGCATGACACAAGGCATTGTTAATAACTATATATGACTCAGGAACATTATTATGCTTAAAATAATAGAACAGACTTTTCTCAAAAGCTTGTATTAAAGTAGGTAATTTTTGACTTTTTTTTTTTTTTTGTTTACATAGTCCTTCACTAAGGGCTTTGATTTCTGAAAAGGAAGAAAAAATTGTGTACTACCTCCTTTTTCTCATTTTTTTTAGATTAAGAGAAGGCATCCAGGAGCAATTTAAAGTCAGATTGCAATTTACAGCTGCAAAGCAGTTGGTGGTTAAATGAGGAGTGTATAGTGGACCCTTTGCAAGTAGAAGTCTGTGAAGAAATTAGAATAATTTTGAATTCTGGAGTAAACATTTTTGACCTTCTAAATGGAAACATCTGCAAGATTTTGCTTAAATGATGAGTGGGGAGATTCTAGCTGGTGTAAATTAGTGTGGCTTCAGTGAGGCTGATGTTTTTATAACAGTTTACATCATTCACATTTCATTCCTCAAAAATTCTACTTTTTGTAAGCATTTAAGCATAACAGCATCAATTTTCTGTACCAGCATCTCCTGAATAGAAATGTGCATAGTTTCTTCTATGAAAACCCTGATGTTTTTCCTCTTTCAGTCCTCTGAGTAGGCAATGCAAAGGAAAAGATGTTCTTCAACTACAAGAAATATTCCGCCAGATTAAAATTCTAATCCACATCGTTACAAAAGCACCCCTGAAACAGGAAAGAATGAGGGGAATATTCACAGACATCGTTCCCCAAGGACAGTAGGACAGAAAGGAGGATGGGGAGTGGATTTGCATGCTGACACTCCTGTCCTCTGCTTTCAGAGATCTCATCACACACACACACACACAGATTTCTCCAGGAGGAATCTGAAAACCTCTCTCAGGTCCTTATTCTTGGCTCCTCCAGCTGCATTCCCTTGTTTTTCCCCCCATTATCAGCAAACTTCATTTCCAAATTAGGGTGATGTTGTTATGTCTATTATCTGATTAGAGAAATACATTTATAACTGGAGGGTTTTTTTTTGGTTTTCTTCATTGACTTACAGTGTTTCTGTGACCCAGTTCTCTCAGCCTTTCCTCACTTGGCATTCCCAGTGCTTGGATCATTCTCCTGGCCCCTTTCTGGATCTTTTCAGCCTTCCCACTTCTCTTTTGCCTATTTGAAAATATTAAACAATGTTGAGCCCAATATTGATCCCTGAGGGACCCCCCTTGTGACAGGCTGCCAGCTTGGAAAGGACCTCAAAGTGTTAGGATTCAATGTTGAATCGAAATTATGAAGTGTGTTTCTTTCAGACAGTGGGAAAAAAAGTGGATTTTTTTTCAGGACCTCAAAATATTCCATCCTGGGAGAACAGGAATATCTTGTGCAGAAGCTTGTAAAAACCATGCCTTTATAATGCTGTATTTTTAAATTCTCTGGAAGAAAATCATGCAAATCACACATTTGTCCAAGATACAATCTCCACCCTGATCCTTAGGGGGGCTGGACACTCATTACAGCTATTAAATAGGCAATTTAGCTCATGTAACTCAGTATTCTTTTAAGAATTAATCATCAAGTACTTCAAGCTCCCCTCCACTGTCAATGGAGAGAAGCAATCCCCTGTGATGATAAGTACTCTGTATTAAAATAAATATGCAAGACAGATGGGTGCTCTAAAAATGCCTGTCACTATATATTGAATATATAAGGAGCTAAAATAACTAGATTTGACTCAGTATTTCAGAATGGGAAAATTAAATGGGATGATCCTACCCTGAGCACTATCATTGCTTTCTGGAGTAGCAGAGTGTGCTATATTATAATCTGAATTCAATTAAATGACACACCTCTTGTATGATGTCAGGATATTCTTGCCAGGGAGAATAATTTCTTATTGCTGCATGGCTCTTACCCCCTGACAAAAAAACCCTCCAAACAGTGAATGTATTTTATGTGATAAAAATCAATGAGATTTGGAAGTTACAGAAGCTTTGTCACTAAGGAAGGTCCCACCAGATGAATTTTCAGTGCCTCAGAATGCTGTGAAATTCAGTCTTGGCTAGTGGCTAGAAAAGCAGGAGCGTGTCCTCACCACAGTGATCTTGGAAACCCTTGTTCAAAAACAGAGAGAAATACAGAACTATTCAGTGTATCCTCTACAAATGGAAAAAAACAAAGATGACCAAACCCAAAATGCTGCTGCCTTCATTCTCAAGAGTGAAAAAATTCTCCATTTTATGCACCCTCTAATATAATTTTATATGTAAATTCTTCAGCCAGTTTTGTTTCTTTGTTTGTTTGTGTTTTTTGTTGTTGTTTGTTTGCTTTTGTGGTTTTTTGTTTGTTTGTTTTTTCTTTTTTGTTTTTTGGGTTTTTTTTGGAAGCTTAGTTGCTATGGGTAAATATCAATCAATAATAGCAGCTGCCACCTGGAACCAGTATAGTCAAGCCCTAATCCTAACTGGTGTTTCCAGCTGCTGCCAGTGATGACGTTTCTGGAAATCTTTGGTTACTGCCAAAAGACAAAAAGTAGCTACAGAAGTGAATTATGCAAAAACAAGAAAAATAGTGGCACAAACTAAAGTAAAATACTCCCCTACACACGAGTTTTCCCACTTTAAAGGGGAGGTTAAAATAAGAAGCTGCACGTGGCTGATATTAAACAAACCACTTAATTCACCAATTCACCACTTGAAGGCATTCAGATATTGTGGTGATGTGTCTTGCATAAAAAAATACATAAAATATAACAAGAGAATCTTCTTCAACCAGTAATGGGTAGTTTTTATTATTTCTTTATTTTATTACATACTTAGTTTTAATTATGTACAGACCTAGATAAAACTTGCTTGGATGCAGGCCAAGGATAAGATTTGCACAGCTCAGGTACTGATACTGTGTCCAGCTCGTGGTTCATTTTAATTTTATTGACTTTATTTACTATCTGAGATTGCAAGGATGTGGCTTCCCCAGCTTTCTCCATAGTTGTAATTATTCATGCTACCCTGGAACCAAATAGACTCACTGGTCACAGGGTAATTAAACACTGCTGAGAGCAATTGTTTTATTTAAGGAGAACTTACTGTCTGTAGCATACATTTATGAGCAGATTTTTTAGTAAGTGGCATTCTAGAGCTGAGCATCTGTGGAAGGGAAGGGGCTGTAATTCAGTGTTTTGTTACAAAGCAGCCACATCCTCACCAAGATGGGATTTCTCTGCATCCACAGCAGGGTGGGCAGCAGAAATGGGGATTCAATCCTCTCCCCCTCAGGTGAGACCCCACCTGCAGAGTTGCTCCAACCATGGGACCCAAAAGGGAGATGTGTGGAAGCCAAACTAAAGACAAGTGTTGTTATCAAATGGAGCCTTTTTCTTTAATACCTAAACAGACAAAAAAGTCTTTGCTTATAAGCACAGGTTATGTGGTTCTCCTATTCCTCCAAGAGAGAGAGCTGGAATATAAAAGGATGTTTTCAAGGAATGCTGAGATGTCTCAGGAACTTCTGCATTCAATTCCTGTGACTCCTAATGCACCCTTTAGTCTAAAACCAGCCAAGAAGAGAAGAGCAAGTTCACAGGAGGCACCAGGATGATCAGAGGGATGGAGCAGCTCTGCTGGGAGGAAATGCTGGGAGAGTTGGAATTGTTCAGCCTGGAGAAGAGAAAGCTTTGGGGTGAGCTCATTGTGGCCTTCCAGTGCCTGAAGGGAACCTGTAGGAAATAGAGAGAAGGAACATTCACAAGTGATGGAGTGACAGGAGAAGAGGGAATGACCTCACACTGACAGAGAGCAGGTTTAGATCAGGTATTAAGATGAAACTGTTCCTTGTGAGGGTGGTGAGCCCTGGCACAGGGTGCCCAGAGAAGCTGTGGCTGCTCCTGGATCTCTGGAAGTGTCCAAGGTCAGCTTGGACAGGGCTTGGAGCAGCCTGGGACAGTGGGAGGTGTCCCTGCCCATGGCAGGAGGTGGAAGAAGATGGATTTTAATGTGGTCCCTTCCCACCCAAACTGTGCTGTGATTCCATGAGTTCTGTGCTTTCCTTTCTCTGTGGTAACTCAGCCTTTCTCCTTTGCAACCACCTAAACCAGGCTCTAAAGACCTTATTATGCAACTTTTTTTACCCCCTTTTTGTGCAAAATTATCCTTTTTTATCTTTCTGACTAAATAAATTAATTATTAAGAGGATGTGGAAGCATACAAATTTTAGTTCCACATAAGGGGTTTCTATAGAAAAATTTAAGCTAGAAAATGGATGACTGCAGAACCTCCACTGCAGTTCCTTAGAATAAGTCCTAAACCCAAAATAATTTATACAAGTAAAAATACAATAAAATCACTGAAATGAGTATAACAGTAATCCACATTCATACCACACTCCCAAGAGACTTCTTAACATTAAATCTTTCTTAAACTTATTATTCTAAGAAGTCTTCTTCAGCTCATCTCTAGAGGAACCAAAAGATTCTGTAAAACTTGTTTTCCTGACCCATCTCCCTAGAAAATTGCTAGAATTTTCAACTTCCAGTGAAATTTAGTCTCTGCTTCTCCTGAAATATATTGTGTAGCATTTTCCTGACCCAAAATGAATTGTCTTCTGTCAGAAAGGGGCTATGTATTGTTATGTTTAAACCTAGATTTCTTCTTTAAAGCACTGGTGCAGCCTATGCCTGTTGTTCAAAATGGTTTTTTCTTTTAGTACTAAGCTTCTCTTCATCACTTTTAAAAGGGCTATTGAACACTGGCATAGTTTTAAAGGAGTGATGTTCAACATTTAAAATAAAATATTAGGACAGATATATTTTTGAGCAGCAATTTACACCTTAATAAAACATTGTGATATTGAAGTTCTGAATAACCTGTAAATAATGGAGCCCTCTACCTGGGGGATGATGAAAATATAAAAATAGATCAGTGTTTGGTAGCTTTTGGATCAATAGATAATCTTTCCAGCTGTCTCCTGGAGGCTAAATTACTTGAAACAGTAGTGAGGGTGTCTTGGACATGCAACACTTGATGTTTTAGGAGACTGAGCTCTCCCAGATATTCTGGTTTACATCTGAAGCAGCACAGAAAAAAAGAGGAGTGTCTGAAAATGGTGGTTCCAAAACATCTTACATAGATTATTGTTATTAATATTGTTACTGTTTAATTGAAACCCTGAGCTGCTAAATCATTAACTTTACAGGAAAATCATGTTCTCTAACAATCACTTCTTTAGTTGTGATACACATTGGGGTTTTGTCTGTGACATTATTTTGTAGGCCTGCAGTTGCCCCACATTTTGTGTATTTCTTGGCACTTCATCCCCTTCTTTTATAGGTTACCATTGTCAGCCTTGTTCATCTGGCTTTTTTTAAAATAATAATATGCTCTAAGTATTGGCTTTGCTTCTCAGACACCTCTAAGCAATCCTAACTTTTCAATGCAAGGGTATTCATTACAATAACATCTGTCTTCATAATAATAATTTTGGTAGTAGTCATTTCATCTGCTTCATGTGCTGAAGTTCAAGCTCTGTGATTTCCTCGTTAGTGGTATCTGGAATTTATAAAAACCAGCAACACAGTTCCAGTCTGGAGCATCTTCTTCCAAGGTTGACCATATCTCATCTAAAATGCACTGAGTCTCTGGGCTGCTTGGCCTCACTGTCCTTGTCTTGGTTCTGTGATATTCTCTAGGGTTAGAAAAATATCCTGTTAAGTGCCTCATGCTGATCAAAAGAGTTCTGTAATGAGCAAATCGTGGGATGTAAATGTCCTTAATAGTTGTGATACATATTTGGGGAGTTTAATATTTTACTCTAACAGTTTAAACTGTAAAAAGGAAAAAAGGAAGGAGAGGAAAAGGTCTATCTAAAGAGGAAAACCAGTGCTGTACCTTAGCAGAAATTATTCTAGCATTCAGCAGATGCTGAAATTTCTCACCATCCTTAACTGCTTTTTGTTCTTACTTTATTTCATTTCCTAACCAAATGAAGTTGAAGTTCCCTGTATAAATAATTTCTAGCCTTAATACTGTGCAGTTTTACCTATTAGGCTTTTCAGACTTTGCTTAATATAAATGACTGTGTTCTGTCTTTATTGTTCAGGTAATACTGTTGACACTGCTTGAGACTGTAAGCATTTTTGGGAATAATAGAACAGTCAGTACCTTGATTTTTTCCACTTACCAGACAGGATGTGCTGAGAAACCACACAGCTTCTCATGTTAGGTGGCAAATCAGGCTTAAAAACATTTGAGTTTTATATTCAGGGAGCTGGATCTGACGTTGAGTTACCTGGGAGGGAACTGCAACGTTGAGGTAGAAATGCAGTGAAAGATCCTGTCCTGAGATGGGGGAGTCTGCAGCCAGCACAGCCCCTGGTCACAGCCTGTGGGAATTGGCTCATCCTGAACTGAGAATAAATCAGATGGGCAGGAAAAAGCTCTAAGAAAATTAGAATGGAAGCAACTGAGACTGAGAAAACTGTTTGAAAATATCTCGAGTACAAGCAGTATGCAAATGCTGTTAATGGTCACAAGAAATCAGGGACTTGATTAATATATTCTCCTGTTGTAAAGTTCTCCTCAATACACCATGAATAGATGTAATTCTGTCCATAGGAATTTGAATACAGATATTCTGGCATTCAAGGAATTCTGTGCATTTCTCCTCCTTCTCTTTTTAACCCAGTGCCAGCAGCAATTTTTACTTCCTTTTCATCCAAAAGTATCTTTCTTCCTTTTGCAGAGAGAGATTAACAGAGAAATGGCAAGCAGATCAATACCAAGCTTTTTCATTTTTTTCAGGAAATGAATAAATTCCTTTCCATCCCTTCTAGGAATTAAGGCCAAAAATTTATCACAGAGCAACAATAAAATAAGAGTATTTAAGGACTTAAATAAATAAACTTTAATAAACTTATATTTTCAGCACAGAACAGATGGTGTTTGACAGACCTGCCTGAAGCTATGTAGCATCACATGCCATGCTAGTTATTTTTCAATATTGTGATTTACTAAACAAATTTCTTTGAAATCATACAGTGAAGAAGGGGCTTTGTATACAGACTAAAAGGCAGTAGCCATTTTATAAGTAACAGGTGAAGAAGGACACTTAAAATTCCTGGATAAGTAAAAGTGGTGCAGAATGGAAAACTTCACCTGGATTTTTGTGAGTTAATAAAATCCTGCCATTGAGAGAGCTCAGTTGGATCCCTTATTTTGGTTTAGTTCTCCAGCACATTCCATTTAGCATCTCAGGCAGCATGGAGGCACAATTTGGGCAATTGCACAGAGCAATGTGGGACAGGCTTTGCTCTGCTTTGGATGGCCAGATGGATATTGACAGTTTGTGTTGTGTGGCCTAAGGGTCACAGAAGGGTTCCCAGTTGTTTCATGATTCACAATTGGATGTACCTTAAGGGCCACTGTTTATATAAACACTGTTTATTTAAAACTGGAGTCAAAAAGTTATCAGATAGATTTGAAGGGAGGCTTAGGAGGGATGCTGGATTTAGGCTGCCATGGGCCTGCTCTCAGTGGGAGTTTCCACCTATGAGAGATACAAACCCAGATTAGGATCCTCAATTACAAACTTCGAGGTCAGTCTCAAAATTTCTACTTTTTTTATCCAATACATAGGAGCCTTTTCCTCTAAATGGTGCAGTTTATCAAATGCTTCATTTATTTAGTGTCACTGTATCCCATAGCTGACTATCCTGGAAGGATTCCCAAGTTCCTGCTCAAGGACAAGTTTCTGACCCCCCAAAGTAGGTACCAAGCTTTAATTGCTTGATCTCACCATGTTGGTGGTGCATACAAAATACATCTGCCCTGCATGAGATCAGTGAAGAGGAATTGTGAGCCACTTGTTTTATTTGAGTGCTGTAAAATACCACCTCTATGTAGTCTTAAGTGTCTCAGTGTTTGCTCTTTGATTATTCACATTGTGTTAATGCCCAAAGGAATTTTGGCCTTTTTGGCAAATTACTCCCTGATTTTATTAAATATAAGGAAAGAAAAAGTCCCAAACAAAGGTCATTTTTGCCCTAAAAAAAAAAGTCTTAACATATTTTCTGTGGTTGTGGATCTTTCTACGCCAGTCCATTAAATCTTAAACAATGAGAAGGAAGAGAAGAATTTAAAGAATATTAGATAAAATGGATTCTTGACTGGGAAAATAAAACATCCCAGAACATGAATGTCACCAAGGAAATTTGCTTCAGCAACTGCACAGCACACATCTGGAGTAATTTTCTTTTTTTTCTAAGTTTTCTAATAATGTAACTCTGTATTCTAACAAACTAGAACCTGGCTGAGACTGGCCCATCACGCTGTACCATTCCAACAGTCAGGAGAGGCTTCCTGAACCAAACTTTCCTGCCTCAGCTTTATTGTGGAATCTCAGCATGAAAAACAGGCTCAATTGTGTGCACAAATGACAGCTGCTGTCTTGAACAAAATATCAGGGACTGAATTTGGGATATCTAAAACCAAGAGCCTGTGCTGACATTGCTCAGGCTAAAGAGACGTGGTTCTTCTGGGGACCAGAAGAACTCAGTCAAAGGATGAATGCAAGAAAAGTGAGATAAAAATATCAGCAAGTGACACAGATGCCTCCTCTTGTGTGATAGCAAATGCTTTTTCTCTCTGTTTTCTGGTGTCAATTTGTGTGATTAACTCCTAAATTTGTAATGGATCCTTTTTAGAAAGCTAAGAGGTAAATTTATGTTTTGTATTAAATTCTGGTGGCACTTGATATTGTTGTGTTTGAATTTCTAAATGAAAAAAGGGGACGTGTTTTACAGATATCAAAATGATCATAAAAGCTTTGGCCTCGTGTCATAATTAGAATTACAGGCAGGAATGAATGCCTAGAGCAAAGATTGGAAGAGAGGCCTTTTGCCAATGTAGGGCTGATAAGTGTGCTGTACATGTGAGAGGATATCATTGAAAGGGAGCCTTTAATCCCCATCCCACCCCAAAAGTGACTTCTCAATAGCTCCCAGAAATGTGTGCTATTAGGCTCAGCTGGGGAGAGAAAATCGCTCTTAATCATATGCAAGGAACAATTCTAAATAGGAGCATTTGAAAACAGCCTTGGGAAGGAAAGACTACTGCCAGGGAGAATGGAAGATCATTTTGATTCTTGATGAAAAGCTTTCAAACAGAGTTCAATGTGCAAGAGATGTGACAAATCTTTAGAGTAGTTTTAAGAGAAAGGTAATACAGCTAACAAAGTCGCTGAATGCTTTTTGTGCCATTGAACCTAAAAACCATATTTTTCCCCCATTGGTTATGAGCCACAAAAGGCTTTTTCCCCCCTTTTTAATCTTCATGAGGAGTTTTGCTTTGAGACTTCCTGCAGGAAAGTGTTTTAAGTGGATTTCTTCTTTATACTGAACCTAATGTCTGCCAATATGAGTCCTGTTACAGGCGTAGGGACCATTTTCCTTCTGTCCTCAAGCTGTGTTGCTGCTTATTATCATGTTTAACATTCCCAGTGCTTGGCAGGATGGAGATTAGAAACTCTTAATAATCATTTTATAGTGAAAGGTCTTGCCAGATTTTTTTTTGACTATTAGCTGTAATATATGCACATAATTTATTGGTGGAAAAGTTCTGAACTCTCCGGTGAGTCACCTTAATCTTTGTTCTTATCACTTTAGGATTGTTTTAAAATAATCTTCTGTGCCTCCTGCACATAAACACATTAAAAACATTACTTTGGAAATTGCAACTTGATGGTAGCAAACAAAAAAGCTGCAAAAAATTCCTTTGATGAATCCTTGCTGGTTTTTTGTTGGTTTTCTTTTTTTAAGTTTACATTACCTGGAGGATTTTTCTCTAACTCTGTAATTTTGTGTTTTTAACAGACTGGAAGGAAGGAGAAGGGAGACCCACTCAACATTGCCATTGACAAGATGACCAAGAAAACGCGAGACCTTCGGAGACAGGTGAGCCGTGCTTTTGATAATGCTTCTTGATTTTCCTAGGAAATCACTGCTTTCCAGCTTCAGACTGGTTCTACCACATGTGGAGGTACACAGAATTGGTGTCCTCATTTAGATACAGCCCTACATTGCACATGACATTAAGCAACCTAGCAGTATTTCCTGAGACAAAAAAAAAAGAAAGGGAGAAAGAAATGCATTCCAAGCATAACCCACAATGGTCTTTCCATGTGGGAGGAGAGGCAGATTGTCCAGACCTTCCCTGCCTTGGCAGCCCAAAAACCAGGCATAAAAACACTGGCATATGTGCTTATTTGTATTTTATTTGGATACTCTCACTGGAGTAACAGGAAAGAGGAACAGAATATGAAAAAGAAAAATTACAGGAGTGGAATATATTCAAAGAGAACTTCCAAGGTTCTGTATTAAATTAAGATCCTGTGAAGATACAGAAACTCATAATAAATAACAATTTTGCCACAGAGGTGGATGCCCCATCCCTGTAAACACTCAAGACCAGATTGGATGGGTCTGAGCAACATGACCTCGTTGAGGATGGCCCTGCCCTTGGCACAGGGAAGTGAACCAGATGAACTTTAAATGCCCCTTCTAACCCAAACTATCCTATGATTTTATGAATAACTGCAAAACCTAGTTTAAACGATAGATTTTGGCTTTCTTCTTTCATTTTTATTGTGTTTTGTGATAAGAAAGAAAGGTAAATTCAAAAAGCTTGAGATGGAAAAGAAGTGAAAGGAGATTGGCAGCCAAAGGGGAGAAATCTTGAGGTTTCTCTTTACACCTTCAAGTTAAGGCAGGACAAATTGCCTCTTTTGACCTCATTTTTCTCCCTTTCAGATGATCCCAATTCTACATTGTCTGTAAAAATAAATAATAATGATAATGATAATAATAACAATAAAAAGAAGAATGAAAGTTCTACCTGGCCTCTTTGAAAATGATCCCAAATCCAGAAAACTGCTCAACAAAGTAAAGATTTAAATGTATCTTCAGGTACCAATTTGGAGCATGATAGTTTCAGAAAGAGTGGCCCCTGTAGGCATTTTGAAATCAGTGCTCTGCACTGCTAAAACTCAGCTCATTTCAGCTCCTCCTTCTTAACCTTTAGCAGACGTGTTTGAAGATCATTTTTCTCAGAGCTTATTTTGCCAAGTAACAACCCCATTGCAGTGGACATTCAGACAACATGAATCACTGAATCTCCTGTGTAAAGCCTGGCATCACATCTGCTGCTCAGCTAATGACAGAAGAAAGATCTCTGCTGTTCTGACCTCCAAATTTGTGGGATCCTCAGCTCTGCAGCGGAGCTGGGACCATGTGTTGCCTCCCACCTCTGTTCTCACTGCCTCAAGGAAGTAGCAGACTAACACATGAGTTAGTTCTCTGTGAGGCTCTCAGCAGTTGCCTGAATTACTCATCCCTAAAGCCAAATTTACTCTGAAACGTGATATAAAAATGGCACCTTTCTTAATAAGCTGTGTGCTTCTCATGTGTATTCACCCCCGTGGAATGTTCAGCCTCAGAGAGGTTGGAGCTCTGGATGTGGGTAAAGTGAAGCACAGATATTGTGTTTTCATGCTTGTAGATGAAGCTTTTAATACAGTTTCTGATATTTATGGAAGTTAATCACGTAGGTATAATGTTTATTAAATTGTGGCAGTTGCTAGTAAACTAATCAAGATTAAATCATAATCGTGCTGGGTTTTGCACAAACATAGAGGAAGATGGAGTCTGCTTTCAACAATGTGCATTCTGACTGTAAATCATGATCCTTCAGAATCAAAGTTCTGCTTCATCACATGAATATAATCAGCCCTGTACCTGTGTGTGTCTGCCCAGACATGCCTGGGCACCCCCTGCTAAATTCCAGAATGTGAGGGCGTCACTGAGGGCTTGGTTTAATGGCTGGGAAGAGAGGCCTGAAGATCCAGGGGAAATGTGCTACAGTGGAGATTACAGTCCCACTATTTCAGTCTTTCTATTCTGGGCAAAGTCATTGGAGGGACAAGCCTTTTGTTTTTAATGGATCCCTCTTAAAGCTTGCTTTTCAGACTTTGGAAGTTTGATGTCAACACCATAAAACGAGATAACCTACAACAGACAGTTTGGTGATGAAAAATATAGATATACATTTGGACAGATAGATTTTTTTTCCAGTTGGTGACTAGGCTCCCTTGGAAGTGACCCTTGCAAGTCTTCAGTGATCATCCATCTAAGAGAGATTTTTCATTTTCTCCCCAAGTCACTTAGCCCTTTATTTTGGATATATGATTTCATTATCTGCGTAACAAGCAGACATGGGAAATGATTGGGGATGGAACACGTGGTGCTAAAATTCCACCTCACAATTCACAGTCACTTCAATATTTCTTATTCTGATGGAATTACATCTTTTAAACTCATCATTTAAACTCTCCTGGGAACAGGGAAATGATTGTGGACATCTCTAATTATGTGTCTTACTAAAAACTGCCAGTGAGAACATCAACCTGTCAGAGTGAGCAAGTTCTTGGAAGCAGGCACACCTCACCAGCCCAAGGCTTACTGCAGCCATTCCTTACTGGATTTTCATGGAATCACAAGGTGGTTTGGGTTGGAAGGGACCCTAATACCCATCTCTGTCCAACACCCTGCCGTGGGCAGGGACATCTCCCAGGCTGCTCCAAGCTCTGTCCAACCTCGCCTTGGACACTTCCAGGGATCCAGGTGCAGCCACAGCTTCTCTGGGCACCCTGTGCCAGGGATTCCCCACCCTCACAGAGAAAAATTTCTTCCTAAAATCTAACCCAGGCTCCTCTACAAATTAAACAAGGTGCTGCTGGAGAAGGACCAACAGGGGCCACAAATATGATGAAGGGTCTGGAGCATCCCCCTTATGAGGAGATGGTGTAGAAGTTGGGCTTTAGTTTAGTTTGGAAAAGGGAATAAGAGGAATCTCATCAATCCATATAAATATCTCTAAGGAGAGGGTCACAGGATGGTGCCAGACTTCTTTCAGTAGTGCCCAGTGACAGGACAAGGACTAATGGCCATAAACTAAAACATGAGGAGTTTCACCCCAACATGAGAAAGAACTTCTTGATGCTGAGGGTGGCAGAGCACTGGAAGAGTTGCCCAGGGAAGCAGTGGAGTCTTCCTCTCTGGAGACATTCCTGTGTCACCTGGACACTTTCCTGTGTCACCTGCTCCAGGTGACACTGCCTTGACAGGGGCTTGGACTGGATGATCTCCAGAGGTCCCTTCCAACTCTAAAAATTCTGTGATTCTGTAGCCCTGCCCTCTGGCAGTGTAAAGTTCTTCCTGTTGTCCTGTCACTCCATGCCCTTTCCGAAAGTCCCTGTCCAGCTCTCTTGTAACCCCTTTAGGCACTGGAAGGTTCTAGAAGATCTGGAAGCCTTCTCTCCCCCAGGCTGAATCAGCCTTTCATTTTGAACAAGCTGGAAAAAGCACTGGATCTGTTAAAAAGTTTTGCCAATTGGCAAGGTTTGGGATTTCTTTTTCCCACTGGTATGCAAGCCTGTAGTTAAAAGAGAGAAAACCCAAAATCTAAACTAAGATCTTTTTCCCTGTGTGGTACAGCAAGCCAGGCCAGCAGCAGTTGCTGGTTGGTGCCAATTATTTTGTTAGTTTGTTTTTCCTGCATAGGAGGAAAGAAACACACCAACCCCGGAGTTCAAAAGCCACAAACAATCCCAAATTTCAGGCATTTGGAGCATTGCAGCCCTGGGGTGACACTGAAAGAGAGAGGAGCAGGAGGGACACACCAGAGGGTTTGGTCCCAGCACCTGGAGGCTCAGCACAGGCTGGAGCTGTGTGAGCTGAGCTCTGTGGTTTCCACCACCCTGCCTGAAATATCACCTCTCTGTGCTGCCATTGCAGCAGCCTGCCTGCATTATTGCATTTTTTTGCCCATTTTTGCTTTCTGTGCCTCCAAGTGGAAGGAATTGGACAGAAATAAGATTTTTTTTTTTTTTTCCACCACCAATTATCAGTTTATTCAGGAAGTTATACTCTCATACAGCTGTTAAGGAGAATTCATCCAACTCCTACAGGGTGAGGTCTGTGTTATTAATACAACTTTTTAGAAATACTGCATGAAATAATTTCCACTGAAAACTATCATTTTCTTAACTGGAAAACTGAAAAAAATTATCCATAAATTTAATTTTGAAAATTAAAAAATATAATCATTTTTAAAAACCTGAGAGTGTTGAAAAGTGTGTATTTTTTCAAGTAATTCCCAGTTTTCATTTTAAAAGTTATTAATTTATTTTAAGCCTAGCATTGCAAATACAAATATTTACATATAAATAAATATTAAAAATGAAACCTTCATTTTTACAATGGCCAAGGAGATTTTACTTTGTTTCAAAGCATTTTTCTAGGTTTTAAATTTTCATGTTTCATCACAAAGTAGAATAAAGCAAAAAATTAAAAAGTACTGTATTTTTCCTAATGTTGAATTTCTGCTTCTCCTTGCAGTTTTAGGCAACAAAACTTCATTAAAACATATATATTAATAGGAGCTGTGCAGTAGAAAGTCCTGAAATAACTGCATTGCCAGTTGCCTTTTGATAAATACTTTTGAACATTTACACTGACAGCCTGGGCTTTCACTTTAATGGAATGGATGCCTAATAGAAATTAACCTGACTGTTAGATCTCTAAGTTTGAGTGAAATACTTAGAACCCTAAGTATGAAAATGCCTTTTTTTTTTTTTTTTTGTCACTGATTTTAGTTTTGTGGCCTTTGAGTGGTGTTGGGTAAAATGCAACTCAGCCTTTTGGACAGAAAGCACAAAAAAAGGAATAACATCAACATTCTCTTAGTAGCTACATACAGGTTGTAGCTAAGATGGTGATTTTGAGTTAGAAAAAAAATTTTCTTCACACCACTGTCTGAGGCAAAACATTCCACTTTAGCACCTCTTTTAGTCAAAAATGTCCTCTTCTCAGATTGTCTTTCCCAGACAGCATCCTACAAACCTCTGAGGAATCCGTATTGTGTAGACACAGAATTGAAAACCAAAATTGTGAACACCTGAATTAATGAAATTCTGCTTTCTATAGCATTACACTGTCTATTTAGGACTTTCTACAACAATCTACTTGATTCTCATGTTTTCTCTCATTTTCTCACCCTCTTCTCATCATTCTTCCTGCTCATTCCTCATCATCTGAGGCTCATTTGTTTCTCCAGGTGAAATGCAGAGAGGAATGGGCTGGCACCTGTGTGGGTACTCTGGCCAGCCAGCTTCTGACTTCACATAACAAATTTCCCCCCATAGGACACTGCTTTGGATCACTCTTCTTCTACACAGACAGTTTTCCATCAAACTCCAGCTATTCACCATCCTTAAGACCTTTTCTCTCTGTCAGATGGTTTTAAAATTGGCCAACTGATTAATATGAGTTTGAAAAAAAAAAAAAAAAAAAGGCAGATTTACTGTAATGAGCATCATTCCTGCAAAAAAAAAAAAAAATAAAACAAAAGAAAGTCCAGAAAGAAAAGCCCAGAGTATGGTTCTGTTCTCCTCTGTTATCTGCAGCTGCAGTGACATTGGTGTTGTAAACTATAGCAGGTTACTATTAATAAATAAACCCTTTATGTGATTTCCACAGTGGATGGAGCTTGTTTGCCTTTATGATTTCCCACAAATAGCTTCCAGGTGTATCTGGGGTTTGTCCTTGTTACTCTTGATCTAATCAGAGCTCCTTTGTAGGATAAAAGCTGTAAGATAGGTTTTGCCAGGATTTCTGCGTTGGTTTGGATGAGTTTTCCCTCTTTCTGATGGGTTAGGATATTAATTTTTTTTTTTTTCTCCTGTGTCTGCTTTTCCCAGTAGCCACTATCAGTGTCCTAGGGATGGGGACACACTTTGGGGTACTCAGGATCAGGTTTGGCCATTTAGATATGAACTAACATTAATAGTGACAATCCTGTGGTGTCTTTCTACCAGGCCTACAGTTCTGCAGAAGCCAAACTTAAAAAAAAAAAAAAAAAAAATCCAGGTCATACTTGCCCTTTTTATACCTCTAATCAATTCTTTATGTATAATGCAGTAAGTACATCCTTTCACATGACCCTTATGTATATTTGATCAGTCATTTACATTCCCCTGTGCTAAGATGGGCTCTTGCAAATTCCTTTGTAAGACACTTGGTGGACTCTGGGCATGATTTTCATCAGTCAGTTATCAACCATATTCTCTAATATCCATCCCTTCAATCTACAATTATTATATTGTCTTTTAGCCATGGAATATCCTGAGTTGGAAGGCACCCACAATCATCATTAAATCCTTTATAGCACTGTTTCAGTGGCTGTATCAGGCTGCAATTCAAACTTGCAAAAGCTTAAAGTCTGATGAGACAAATGCCTCCTGTAATTTATTTGTGCAAATTTGGTAAAACAAAGACTTAGGGAACAACATCATCACCGTACTCAGTTTTTATCAACTTCATAGGTCCATGAAAGGACCTGCAATCTGCTGTCCTTTGTTGAATATGCATTACACCAGTTTGAACTAGATCCTAGGTTTCAGACTGCTCTTAGGCTAATTTATCATCTCTCTCTCCAGCCCTTGAGCAGCAGCATATCTCCATTTGCTCTTTGTGTCACTCACCTCCACGTAGATTAAGTTGTATTGCTGTTTATAAAGGCTACTTAGGGTAAAAAAAAAAGTTCAGCACTTTGAAGCCTGCCAAAAATTGGTGTAGACTCTAGAAGGACTCTCAGAATAAAAAGCATGGATATTAACTCATGGAATTAGACTGGTGGGGCATCTAAAACTGAAAGAATGTGTTCTGTTGGAACAGATTTTATTGCAGCTAACCCATATTATGGATAGACTCTTACATAATGTTTTCAGTCTGTGGGCTTGAATCTCTCTACTATCTATCTAAAGGATATGCATAGATTGCTTCTTTGCAGAATGTAAATCTTTTGAGGAAAACACAGGACTTCCTCCAAAAGAGGAAATCTTATCATCATCTTCTTGCAGCAAAGCTACTGTCTCACACCCAGACCAGATGAATTGCAAATGCTCTGGGGAGGGCCAGCAGCACCTAGAAATTAAATCTTGGTGCTCTAAATTATGGTTAAGTGATTTTTTTTTGTTGTTTGTTTATTCTCTCTTTACTATGCTCTATGAGGTCAAACAAGACTTGTCCAGTTTTACAGAAATAATCTGAAGCTCAGAAAATAGAGTTGCTTCTGAAGGTGAAGCTGCCTCACTTGAGGTATTCTGTGTTGTGCTGGCATTAGGAGGTGCACAGCAACTGAATATTAAAATATAAACCCAAGGGAAGCATAAGGGCTCAAAAAGCAAAACAAAATCTTCAGTGGAAAACAGTGAACTCAATTCTAATCAAACTTAATATACATTAAATAACAAACTCCTTTCAGCTTCCCAAAGACAATGAAGAGCACACCCAAAGAAATAAAAAACTGATGTTGAAGAGGCAGGGGGGAAGAGGAAAGAGAGAACTCAGAAAATTCACACCATCTGATGTCAGTTATAGAAATCAGGTGGTTTTCCTTTCCATTAGTCACTGGAGAGTTCATCTCTGGAGGGTGACTTGGGGTTTGAAGGAACGTTTTGTGTAAGCTCTTTATACCTAGGGAATCATGAACAATTTGCTAATTTAGGCAGGTTTGAGTGAGGAGTGCTTTGACTTTCCAGCTGGAGCCAGTCGATAGTGCAGCAATGGGTGCATTTCTGGGGCAGCTGAGGAAGTGTGTTCTCCTTCTCTGATGTGCCCTTTGCTGCAAACAAAAGGGCATTGGCTAAAGTTACAAATCCTGAAGGTTTGTTGTTTTTGTTTTTGTTTTTTATTATTCAAGATCTGTATAATTTAAATAGGGGAAGAAAACAGAACAAAAGGGTCACAGACCTTCCCAAGCTCACATAACACTGTGAGAGTTTGTAAGAGTTGATGCAGTGTTCTGAAGATGCAAAGCTTCATGCAAGTGTGAAGTAGTAGCAGAATATCCAAGGAGGTTGTAACTTCAGAATTTAGTCTTGCAGAAATGTTTATTAAGATTTATTTTGCAAAGGCAGAGTAGAAGCAAGGTCACACTTAAACAGATGATCCACAGGAGTCTGTGCTGTATTTCCAAAGAGGAGGTTTTGGCTGTTTCCAAGGGGAAGTGCAGTGTTATTGCTGAGATTGCCCCATTCTGTTGCATGAAAATACATCTTGACAAAATGCTGGCATTTTTTAAAAGGAGCCAGCATCAAATTAATCTAAACCTCTTTGAACCTAAGGCCACCTGTGGCATCAGCTCTTGCTTGTTAGAAACTCAGCACCTTTCCCTTGTTGCTTAATAGGTTTGATTTTCACCTGCAGTGATTCCAGTGCTCTTGAATATGGAAAACTGGAAGCTGCCTTCCCAAAAGCAGTCTATCAAATACTAATACAGATCTATTTCTGTGCCAGGGCTACGTGTTAATGCCTTGTATTCATTTAATATCTGTGCACTGCATTGTGTGGAGTCCTTTTCTAGATTTGTAGTTGGTTTCTAGGTTTTGCAGCCTGTAAAAAGATGTTAGGCTGGAGTTTGGTGTGATCCTGACTTAGAAAGCAGAGATATCAATGCTCCCCTGTATGAAGTCCTCTGCTCTTCCAGCTTCCACTGAATTGATAGTCCCAGGAGTAGGGACACTGAATGTCACCAAGGTGGTCTGAAAGAGCTGTGAGCCCCTGGCATGCTGATCAATACTTTCAGTGCTTTTTGTCTGCTCCCATTTGGTAGAATAACTGTTGTATTTACTTCAGGAAAGGCATTTGAGTAAAATTTTCAGAAATCCAATCTAAGGAATTAGAGGAAATGCACTGTTATTTGAATTACACTCAATAAGGATTTTGATTTGAACTTTGAACACATGTCTTTGTCTTCCTCAAAATGCACTTGTAGGTGTTTCTCACGGTGACATTGAGGTTTTTGTGGTGCTCTGAAGAGCTCCAGAAGAAATGCAGAGTGCTTTAATACTGCTGATTTACTCTTTCAGGTCTGCAGTAATTTCCTTACTGCCTAATTATAAGGTTTGGTTTAATTTACTCTACACATAATGTTTACTGATGCACATATGGTGCCATATTTCACAAAACTCTGCCCCATATCAGGGTAAGGCTGCAGTGTTTAACATTTTCATCAAACAAAGGGAACTTTGGTCTGCAACATCATAGTCATGATGCATTCTTTTTTTTTTTTTTT
>WEIU01008389.1:169504-209074 GCA_013389925.1 Aegithalos caudatus
CTGAAGTCATGAGCAGAGGGTTGGCTTTTCAAAGTGCCTTAGAAGAATTAGGAGGCAAAACTCAGTGACAGCTCTATTGCATTGGAAGAGATTACTGCACATACTTTGTGTATTATTCCTCAAATAATGAGCCCTCATAAAACCTCATGTATTTCAACAAATCTTTGTGTTTAGAAGATGCCAACCTCTGTAATCACTGCAGAGGAATAAGAATGGAGTTTTAAAAAATCATTTTGATAAAAGACACTGTAAATGTGGGAGAAGCTCAATGTAAGTATATAATGTTGCTACATATTAAATAAAAATACCTACAAACTAGACAAAAAAAAAAAAAAAAAAGACAAAAAACCACCAGAAATGTATTTCAAGAGATTTCTGTTGATAATAGTTTTCCATAAAGAGGCTTTCCATGTTCTGTAGTGTCATCTTGAGAATGACCTATAGTCCCATCAGCTAAAGGAACCTATAGAAGTTTGAATTCATAACAACAGCTTCAAATATTGGTGTTCATTATCAATAATGCAGTAACATGAGGTAGCAAGCACTATAAATGTGGAAGAAAACATAATCCTTTTCCAAAGACTTCTCTAATTCCATCTTCCTAATGGCTTTATGAGCACTGGCAAAGTACATAGAGTTTAATTGCCAAATGGGATTTCAACATTACATTTGTTTCTTAATTGACATTAATTTTGTTCACTAACTCTATTTCTAAGTGTTATGAAATATCTTTAATGTTATGTTCTACTTGTAATTAAGCAACCAGGTACAAAAGGTTTTGTTTCCAATTCTTACTGTGTAAAAATTACTGCAAAGGAAAAGAAAATGAAGTATAAGCAAAATGAGAAAAAAAGACAACAAAACCCCCAACAAAACAAATCCAAGAACAAAACCCAGACTGATCTTGCTGCTGTAAGGGCTTTTTGAAAGGCATGGGTGATAATTGATAGTATCAGATATCAATCATCTCTGTCCACGGGGCAGGATCCGCTCGTGACTTTGAGTGACTCTTGGACAGGGTGATGGGAAATCCATTTTTGCAGCACACAATCAATTTTTAATCATGTTTCAGCCATTGTCTGGCACTTCAACAGACAGGTCTACCCAAGAGCTGTCATCAGCTTCCACTGGGCTCAGTCTCTAGGTCTTGGAGAGGCTGATGACAATATTTACTATGCCAGGCTGTTCATCCATGGGTTGGGTGGGACTGCAAGTGTGACACGTGACATTTATTGTATCTAAATCTGTAATGCTTATTGGATCTGACTGCTCGTAGGGAGGATAACTTCATTAAGAGTTTTTGTAGAAAATTTCCTTCCCATCTTGACCAAATAGCTATTTCATCTCCCCAAACCAGTTTTTTCCCCATTTATTTATTTATTTACTGTATTAGATTAAAAATCTCCATAAAGCTGCAAAGTCACTCTATTTAAATATCATTTCAACTGGGACAATATAGGAAGGTACACAATAGATTGTGGTTCTTAGTTTAATCTTTGGATTTTTAATCCATTATTTCTATCCTTCCTCATTACCCTCCTCTTTGTCTCACTCTTTTGGGTTTGCACTTTTGGTGACATTTTTGACACTTTACAATCCTCTTCCATTTCCACAAGGTTATTTTTCAAAGTCTTATCCCTTTTTCTTCTCTGCTGGGATAACCTATAGTTTTTCCCTTCTTTGTTCCTCCATGTAATTTCCTGTTCTGCAATTTCATCCTCCCACATTCACTTTATCACAATTCTACCCTCTCAGGTCATACAGAATGCAAAAGTTAATCAGTGTCTTTTCACTTCTGGGTTATTTTGACATCCCTAATGCTTTCCACTGTCTTCCCAGTTCCTACCTGTACTTCTGTTTTTCTCACATTTTTGATGGGAATTTCTGTACTGCCCTCTACCTGCTAATCCCCAAATAATTCTTGATTTTTAGAAATAATAAATATTTAATAGGATCCCAACACTGCCATCAGAGTTGAGTCTTTATTGTTCTATCCAGACATGAAAGACAGAGTTCATACCCTGATAATCCTCATATGTTTGAGGGGTATGTGGTTATCATTCCCCCAAAGATATGACTTTTTTTTTTCCCTGCTTTTATGTAACTGCACTAATATTGCTAGCAAGCCTGAGGCTTGCTCTCACTGAAAAATGTTTCATCTTGAAAAGGCGGTATAAAAATTTTCTGTCATGAAAACTGATAAACCACCCACCTTAGGCCCTCAAAAAAAAAAAACCCCAAACCCAGCAAACAAACAAACAAACAAATTTTAATCAATGGGGATTAAGTACCTTAGCACTTGGTATCTGGGTTCTTCCATGCTTCAGGCCATGAACCACTTTGAGGAATCCTTTGTAGTGGCCTAGGAGGAATGGTTTTGTATGTGTTTCTTTTAGTCTTTCAAAATTTTGGTTAAAAATTGTCACTTCAACTTTCTTTCTGTTAGCAAATTCACCCCAAATCTTTTCCTGATTATGGCAGCTTCTCTGTAGGGAGAGGGAAGCTCACATACGGAAAAGTATATTAAGAAGTTCAAACTAAAACAGAGCCATTTTAGATTAGATTTTAGGAAGAAATTTTTCCTTGTGAGGGTGGTGAGGCCCTGGCACAGGGTGCCCAGAGAAGCTGTGGCTGCCCCTGGATCCCTGGAAGTGTCCAAGGCCAGGTTGGACAGGGCTTGGAGACACCTGGTACAATGGAAAGTATCCCTTCCCATGGCAGGGGGTTGGAACTGGATGATCTTTAAGATCCAGGCCATTTCATCATTCTAAATAATTCCAAGTACATGATTTGTAACAGCCTTTCTTCCTGATTTATCTTAGGCTCAAATCTTACTTTTTAAAATTTTTTTCAATATATTCCATAGAACTGTAGTTTGAGTGTCCAAGTGTGATACATGTTCTAAATATTAGTCTTTTTTCTGTTTAATCTGCCAGGATACAATTGGTGGTGCTGCTGTCCCCATCCCCCAAGCTGCCATTCTTTGGTCACATCCTCATGTGACACAGTCTGCAGAATTGACTGAGACTTTCTCTTTAGCACCTTACTGCAGCAGCTTCTAATGGGCACTGCCTTATTCTCCAGAACTCAATTTCACAGCGTATTGGAGGTGACACACCTTCACTGCAGTGGAGAAGGCTTTATTTTCATCCCTTTCAATTGAATTAATGCCTGTTTGGGAGCTCTCTGCAGGTGCAAACTGGAGCTGGGTTGCTCCAGTTAAATGGAAAATGGTGAATAAGGTGCTCCTTGGTAAACTTTTGTTACAGGCAGCTCTGTACTGCCAAGCTTTATAAAGTTTAACAATCTGTTGGAGTCATTAATCTCCTGCTGTGCCTTTACCTTCCAGTGGCAGGATTAGACATTTAATTCTCTACTAGACCGTAAGTTGCACTGAGACATTTTGGTTCTAAAATTGTTATACAGCCATGGAAAACATCGTTTTGGTGGGCATTTAACCTCTTTGAGCTCAATTATGGCTGTGAACTGACAATGATAAAACAGCCCTAAATAGTGCTGAGAACAGTAGAGCATGATGTTATCAAAACCAGCAACTTGACTGCACCATAAACTGACAAAACTGACTGAACTGGAAAGACATAAAATCTGCCTGTGCACCATTCATGCTTTCAAAAATATTTGCAGGCCTTGATGTTTTCCTTCCATATTTTTTGTTGATCTGGCAAATTTATTAATCTGTTAGCTTTAAGTACATTAATAAAGTTTTCTCTCTGACAAAATGTAAGCAAGACCTTAATTTAACATGCTTCCTCCTCTAATAAATGAAGTTCCACATGGTGGAATTCATGCTTTGAATTCATCTCTAAATTAAAAATCCAGTGGGGGGGGAAAAACCTAAAGCGTTGTCTTATGAGTAATAGCGAGTGCCATAATATTTACATCAGAACACAGCATAAATTAAGGCATTGCAAAGACATTTGTTAATGCAGGTGTGTGAGCAAAGCTCTGGTGCTGGCTTTGGAATAAAACACGACAGGCTTTTGCTGCTTGCTTTATGACCATTCCAAGTCAAGTCACAGCCTTCTCCCATTCCCTTCTGAACTGACACTACCTGGATGAAACTGAAATCTCTGGGTGCACAAGCCATCACTTAGGCTGGGCTTTGTTGCAGTATGCACAGGAACGCACAAGATTGCTTTTGCAGTAGTTATTTACCTTGATGAATAGCCCTAATTGGATCAAATACACTGGTAATGGTGAGCCAGTACTTTTAAATGTCTTGTCTTGTGCCATTAATATTACCTTGTCATGTATCCATTTGAGCTCTTGGATGAATGTCTTGCCTTCATCCTGCTGTCACATTTAACAAACGATTTTGTCAAGTCGTTCTTTACAGCTTGTGGTGAAGGATGGTAAAATTTGTGGTCTCCTGCGTCCATAAAACCCATTAGCTCTACCTTTCAACTTCAATGCAAGGGCATCCTAAAACTCAGATAACAAATTCCTGAAGAAATTATAAAGCCTGTTTACAAGAGGGACCAGAAATATTCTACTGACAACTATGATTAACACAGCAGAAGAAAAATAGAATGTATTAATTTTGTATTTATTAAACCCGTGACAGTCAGAATTCAGATTCTTTTTTTTTTCAGCCGCTGCAATTACGAACCTCAGAGGACAACACACAGTTACCATATAGAAACAAGATATCCATTTTATTCATTCATTCATTTTGATTCAGAAAGAGCTCTCCTGTATATTAACAAACCCCAAATTGCTGGTTAGCTGATGCTCTTGCTGTCCTTTTTATTGATTTCTGGTTCATGGTTGTAGGCTGAAGATATTTAACTCTGATGAAAATAAGCTGCTTACTTGAACATCCTGAGGCTACTGTTACAATTCCATGGGGCACATTGTTATAACCTGATCTATAACACCACATTACCTGAGATTAAAAATGGAATTGCTTGTTCATTGAATAAATACAAGCCTTTGGAACAGATCTCCTTATGGCAGGGTACAAACAGAAAAGTGCTCATTTAGCATTTAAGGTAAGGTTTCTTACTGCAGTGGACAGTAGGTTTTCACTGGCACATTCTGAACTTGAGCAAGTGGAATTTTTTAAGGATCTTTCACTGAGAATGAGCTGGAAGCCTCATGGGATTTTTAAAAGCTTCGTGTGCTCCTCTGGAAATGCTACCATTTGGCTTTTTTCAGTACAATGGGCATCAAAGTCTAACTGTGGGTACACAAATGAGGCACCTGACCTGGAGTTTGCCAGCAAGCCCTGGGAAATGGATGTCTGCAGAGGAGAGTCATGCAAATTTATGATGCACCTTCTCTGGCAGTATTTTTCTCCCTTACTGCTGGCTACAGGTGAAACTGTTGATTTAATAGGGAATCACAAAATATCCTGAGCTGGAAGGGAAATGCAAGGATCATTGAGTCCAAGTCCTGGTTTTCTAGCACAGAGCAACCCCAGGAATCCCATCATGTGCCTGATTTTTTAAGTTAAAAACATTTTATAAATACTGACTGGAAATCTATCAACCACAGAATGAAGGGTGCTGTGCTCCTGCACTGTTCTCTGACACTGAGCATCTTAGAATATTTCTTTTTCTTTTTTCTTGGAATGTTTAGATGTACTTGGAGCAATATTAGTATTTATATTGAGATGGTACCTATGAAAACTACTCAAGGATCAAGGTCTCATTGTGTGAGATGCTGTGCAAATGGACCCACAGTGTGGTCTGAAAGAGCTTCTAATGTAAGAATAAAATAAGAGTCAGCAAGTGGATAGCAGCAGATTGATGAGAGAAAAAATAAAAGAGTACAAGATGGAAATGTAATAGGTGGTAGCAAACACACACCAGCTTCCAAACTGTTGGCAGGTCTCTGATAGATGATTCTTTTCTTCTTTTTGTCTTCTGTCCTCCCCCTGTTTGTATGTGTTACTGAGTTAGCTATTCTGAGTGCCTTTAATCATTTTGAAAGTGGAAAAAAAAACTTCCCAGGTTGAATCTGAGTAGAATTAATTTTTAAGGAGAATTGAGAGCTGCTTAATACATCGGCTGCTTCAGTTGTGATGGAAATAAAAGGAATACCTCCTGCAAGCACATATATGCTATTTTGCTTTGCTTGTTTTTACTGCACCACTCAGGGAATGAAGGAAAATATTCAAAGTTAGCTTTCCCTTCATTCAAATAGAGCTGAGAATTGCTGCCATCAAACAGCAAATGCATCTTGGATTGTGTATTTGCAGTGTCTGACAATAGGCCAGTTTTCGGTGTGATTGGGTGTTTTGATGGCACCTTGTCTAGCTAAAGCTTTCTTGTCTGGGCTGCAGAATAGAGAAAATTACCTCTCTGGGTGCTTCATCTAACTAAAAATGCATGATTTAAGGAGACTAATGGCTACCCAGGCCTCCAGGCTGAATAGCTCCTAGTCTCTGAGTCCACAGTTTTTCTTTCTTAACAACTCAAAATCTGGAGAAAACATAATCAAGATGTTTCTGATCTACAATTCTACAGAGCAATTAAGCTTCCAGAAAGAATTATTTAAGATTTCAGTCATCTTTCTGGCTGTCTTTCAAATTTTAGTGAAGTTTGACATTAATTAGTGGTCATTAGCAAGGTGGAAAAGAGGTTAGTGACATCATTCTTACAGTAATATTGTTTCAAATCGATGTTTATATGGACTAACAGGTGTTAAATCTTCAGTAACTTGGAAGGTGTTTTTTTCTTCCTGGAGAATAAATCGTAGTATGTTTCCTAATCTGCCTGGAAAATGCTAAAAAGGTTTTCTGTTTATGCTTCTTGGAGCTATTTGAATGGGAATACAAAGCACAAGGCATCTGCTACACAAAATATTAATTATTGCATGGAATACTATTCACTGGAGGAATTAGAGAAGGCTTAGAAATATTCAGGCTAATATTTTTAATGGTTGCTTGGAGTTAAGCTCCTTAATCCATATTTGGCTTTTTAGTGAGCTGAACTGTTTTTTCAAGTAGTGTGGAGCTTTCAATTCTCATCAATTTGCCATGTCTTACATGAGTTATCACCATCATTCTGCACAGATCCATTCAGGCCAGCAGGATTAGGTGTATGTCAGCACAAATCCCAGGAGGGGTTTGCAGAGCTAGGCCCTCAAGATTTTTAATTCTGCTTGCCGGAAATATTGGAGAAAAGAAAGCAAAAAGTCCAAATTCCCACATAACGCTGCGAGATACAACACATCAGTGCTTATGTGAACAGTGTGAATGTGTGCTGATAAATATCCTTTATTCACTGGTCTGCTCTCTTTTGTCACAGCTCAGGAAGGCAGTGATGGATCACATATCAGATTCATTCCTGGAGACCAACGTGCCACTGCTGGTTCTCATCGAGGCCGCCAAAAGCGGGAACGAGAAGGAAGTGAAGGAATACGCTCAGGTCTTCCGTGAACACGCCAACAAGTTAGTGGAGGTGAGTGACCTCATTGACACGGCCAGATTTCCATCTGGAACCTGCAGGAGAGGCAGGAAATGTTATACACTGGATGAGATGGAACACGGGTTGTTTCAGGAGTTTTGGTCGACTTCATGCCGGTGATTGCCCAGGAAATGTTTGGATGATGGGCAGAGGACAGGGCTGTGTTTTAGTAGTTTGTTAAAGCAATTAAGCATATTAGAAATGGTGTTTCTAGCAGTTTGTTAAAAGACATGAGCAAAAAGGAGTAAGTTTCACTTCAGCTTCACTAACAGTACAATTGAGCTGAATGTCTATTAGGTAAAAAGCCAGACTGGTACTTTGTCACGATACGACGCAGAAATGAAGGCACAGAACTCAGTGAGCTCAAAGGCAGGAAAAAGAGAGCAAGTTTATTTACAACTTGGGGTTTATAGTTTTCCAGGGATTACCCCTGGATTGGATGGAGAAGTTACCACCTCTCCATCCACACTGGTGGGGACAAAAGTCCATCAAATGTCTCTCCTTGAGAAAGGAATGTAAGCATAGATTGTTTTCCTACAGAGTCCTTGAAAGGACTCCAACATAGAAACATACAAAAAGAACCTCAGAAAAATCAGAAGATTTTAGAGACTCTCAGAAGGCTGTAAAAATGTGGGTGACAGTACTTCACAGTCTGGTCCTGGAAAAGAACTGCTCTAAACTTAATTTATTTTTCCTAAAACACGGAAAAGGACTTATGGCAAAGGCACAGCCTTAAGAACGTACATGGTCTTGAAAGGTCTATATTTCATATATAAATAAACATGTATTTATAGTATCTTCTCTTTCTGAAGACACACACTGTAAAATCAACCAGAGATAATTACAAGTCTTCAGGGATGATATTGAAATAGCTTTGTTCTACCTTGAGGAATATAAAATGTAATGATTGAAACCTTGGTTACTCATCTAATAAAATTATGATAATGTTCATCTCAGTTTGACCTCCAACAAGCCAGGAACTATGGAAAATGCTTGTGTATTTAAAGACAAATAGAACTCACTGATTTGCTCAATAACACTATGTGGCATTTTTCTGTACTAGCAACGTTTTGAAGGCTTTGTAGCCCCTTTGCAACATATTTTCTTGTCACATAGTGTGGTATTTAGCAAAGGGAAATGCAGTTAGGGAACTACTGATCTGACAAGCACTGAACTATACCTCTGAATATCTTGTGTTAAAACAGGAGTCATCCTAATTCTGTACAGCCTGAGTTGAGGCAGAGTAAGGGCTTCTTGGTTAATATTGACTAAATCTGAACAGTTCCCTAATAAAATAAGTGTCTGGATGTGTTTTTGCAGTGGGTGTGTGTGTTTCAAATGTTCTGCAGCGTCTCATTCTTGCCATGTACCAAACAGGGAGTCAAGGTACCTTATTCTGCTGTGGAGATCAAGTGTTTGCTATAATACTTAACTTGTAGGTGCCTAAAGGAAGGTCCTGAGGGGTCTAAAATATCTGTACAGTGCTGAATCCAATAATGTTTATTGCTGTTGTCTGCAAGAGGATCACGGGGCTGTCAGCAACCTTCAGTCCCAGCCCTTGTGTGTATGCAAAGATTTATTGCTGCCTCCTTGTGACTGGAGCTGTGGCAATGAAAAAGGAAATAGCTGGTAGGTATATAAAGAGATTTTAAAAAAAACCCCAAACAAATGGAAAACCCCTCCACAATGTTTGTTCTTAGTTATATTATAGTGGCAGTGGAGTTGTAGGCTTATATGCAGTGAACATATGTGGGGTTAGTGTTATAGCAGTCACATCCTCCACAGATTTGTAACAAAGTGTTGCAATGACAGGTCTAATAGCATTATTAAAAAGTTAAAAATAGATAAGCAGATATTTTAAAAATACCATAAGAGGTAATGGCATACAAGGAGGAAAAATACCTTTTAGGGGTGTAGTTAAAAAAAAAAAAAAAGAAAAGCCAAAAACTCCCTGCCAGAAAAACCCACAACTATATTGGGAAGAAGAAAGAACTGTAATGCTGTTAAACTGTCAGAGGGAGAATTTAGGTTTATTCTTAAGAGGAAATTCTTTGCTGTGAGTGTGGTGAGACCCTGATACCCCCAGAAAAGCTGCACCTGGATCCCTGGAAGTGTCCAAGGCCAGGTTGGACAGGGCTTGGAGCAACCTGGGACAGTGGAAGGTGTCCCTTCCCATGGCAGAAAAAAAGAGCAATTTTAGTTATTTAGTCTTAGTTTTACAAGCCTTACATTTACACTAGGTTTGTATTTTAGATCAAACTGGAGATTGGTTAACAATTTTTGACATATGGTTGTCTTGTACCACACCAAAAAGAAACAATGTTGGTATTAACAGATGTCTTGGGCCTAATACCTAGCATTTTTATTCCATTTAGGTTGTTCCAGATTATTAGAAGGAAATTCTTAAATGAATCTTGTATGTCTGTGACAGCTGGCCCTGGCTTGTGGGTGCATTCTTACTCTTTTCTAAGGATGAGGCCTTTTAGGTGGATTTTGCCTTTTTAGTTGTAAGAACTATTTCTGGTTCAGGTGAAAGGAATTTTTTGAATTCTAGTGCAAGTGAAATTTTTAACCCCAAATTTCAAGTTCATCAGTTTGCAGAAACAAACACGTATTTGGAATATATATATATATATATGTCCCTTTTATACTAGATTTTGCACTTCAAATAGTTTCATCATTTTTACTTACTGATGCACAATGGAAACTTAGCAGATGGACTTCTCTGGTTTTGTGGGTCAAGTATCTTGCAAATAGTAAAGTGTGGTTTAAAGATGAGACATAATCAAGTGACTATGAAATGTAAGATGCTTTCCCAGGCACAGGGCCAGAATTGCTTGCTAAGATGTGCAAACACAGCTCTGCTGAAGTGCGTGGAGTTGCACTTGCTCATGTTAGAGGAATTTGGCACTGCCAGTTCAATACTGTGAAAAGTCTGTAGTATTAATCATTAATTTTGAAATCTGAATCTGAATTTCTTGGATGTCCTACTAGGCTCAATAGGCAGCCTGTCAAAAGGTCCAGAAAAAATAATACATGTTTTAATATTTCTTTACATGAAACCTACATTTTTCCATCCTGAGGGGAAAAAAAAAGTGCACCTCTTGATATTTGTTGAATACAAATGGCAGAATTTTCTCTGCATAGTCAATACATTTTTAAAACTATATTTTGTCAGCTTGAGCCTTAAGGAGGTTAAGTTTCTTTTATATTCCATATTGCAGAATAGTTAAATCTTCTCTCAAAAGCTGTTTTCATTATTTAATATTTTCCCTTCCCCACCTCTTGCCATAGCATTAATAACAACAAAGATGAATTGTCATTTTTCGAGACATTCACTGACAACTAGATTTGTCTATGGGTTTTGTTGGAAACGCAGAATGAGGTGTCACTTAACTCTAATGTGAATCATACAAAATAAATCAAATTGTCAGACAGATTCTTGGGGTAAAACATAATAATATAATAGAAGAAAATTTAGATGGAACCTCTCCAGGCCTGGATGGGTAACTCTTTTGCTTGGAATGTTTTTTCACAGCCATCTCCTGATTTTTTTATCGCCTTCTGAAATTGAGGTTAGAGAAGTGATGGTGCCTTTCCGGGTCATGATCTTTACCTCATGAATCCCTTTATGTTTTGTAGGAAATTATCTCTGATGACTGAAAGTAAATGCCTGAGTTGTATTGCCAGCTCCAGATGTGACCTTGGGAAGTCATTTAACTTCTCTACCCAAGCACCTTCATTAGTAGCATAAGGTTAATGACAGATCCTTCTAATACCTACCACACAAGGCACTTGACTGATGAATCAGCTCAGATTTATTCAATGCATCTATCAAAGCACTATAAGGAAGCTAATTAATTAATTTTCATTATTCTGTTTAGTAGAGGTTCCTTGGTTTAACTGTTGGTCCCCTGGACTGATCCTTGAAAAATTAAATTATTAAATCTAACAGGTTTTCCTGGTAGATGAAGTTTAGCATCCAGTAAACTATTAAGAGCTATGGTAGCAGGATGTTCAGTTGGAATTCAAATTATAGTGGATTGGATCAGACTTTCCATTCTCAAAAGGATGGACATAATCCCAAGAAATTTCAACTAGTTGTTTCAGTTTGGGGAGTTTTTGTGCTTTTATGGAAATACTTCACCATTTTGGTGGTCAGTGAACATTTACAAGAGTTAAACACAACCCTAACTCTTATTTCCACTAAAACTTGAATGAAGGGTTTTCTTTTTCTTTGGTATGAACTGATAAAGCACCACATTTAAACACACCTTAAAATGAACTTTTGAAAATCCCTTACTGCTTTTACATTAATTGATTTTCATGAAGAATTTTGTGGACCCCACATGGATTTATCAGTTTCACCTCATACAAAATGATAAGATTTCTAGAGACACCACAAATAACCAAAGTTGCCCTGTAAGAACACCTGGCCAGTGGAAGAACTGAGTTAGGCATTGGTTTATGCTGATTTTAAGTTGATATAGTGCAAGCACATCAATAACATTGTAAGTTTGGGATGTATTTGGGATGTGTATTGTAAGGATGGGAATTTGCAGCAGATGAACTCTAACAGCACCATTCTGGTTATGGTTTATACTCCCTCTGTCCATTAAGTTTGCAGGAGCCTTTATTAATTTTCTCCATGTAATTGCCACTTGGAAGAGGACAATGGGGTTAGTTAGGGGCTTGGTTTTTCTTTTATTTTACAAAAAAAAAGAAAAAGAAGAAAATAGTTTGAACTTCTTTAGGAGATGCAATGCAGGCTACCTTCCATTTTCTAAGAATTGTATTATTTGGAGCTCCCCAATTCAGACTGACTGTAATCTTTCCCATCATAAATGTGGAAACAGGTTTGCATGCTGAAGACAGGAGGGGAGAAAAAAACATTGTCAGTATTCACAACACACAAAACAAACAGCTGGGCCTGCTCAGTGACCCCTTCTTAGTCCATTTGGTAATGAGAGAAAAGGGGGAAATTGGGAAAGAAGATTTTACTCTAGTGGTTCACAATGGATTTAATCTCAATTTACATCAGCATTAACAGAACTAGTATCCAGACCAGTATTTTTCCTTTCCAGAAATCACTCTCAGAAAACCACAAGGAGTATTTGCTTCATAAGAAATGCAAAACTAGACTTTCTCCTAGGGAGTGAAGATCATCTGTGTAACTCCTCAATGCACTTGAGGTCAATGCAGTGCTGGGAGTTCACATGTGGCACTGCAGGTCCCTTCCAGGAGGCACTGGTGGCCTTCATAAGGAATAGATGACAGTGTTTTCTTTGTGCTTTTGTAAATAATCTATAAATTCATGAATTGACTGATTTTAATTTAAGACAGACAAAACCCAGAGTAAGAAGCCCAAGGAAAAAAATTCTCTCATTTATTTCTGCAGCTTTAGTTCAAGGAACAAAGACTGTTCCTGCTGGTATTTTCACACATGCTTGATATGTTCTATTATTTTTTGTTTAAGTGAACACTGCTGCTTCATCAGAGTACACACCTAGCTCTGTGCTTCGGATGATGGAGAAAAAAGTGTCAGTATTCTGGCATAGCTTCTGCATCCACCTTGCATCCTGAAAAATGTGTACATCCCTGGGTTTACTCTTACAGACTGATCAGCTTTTACACTGCATTTTTCTTTTAGCTGACATTAAGCTAGATGAGAAGTACTATTTAGGAGGTGGTAATCCTTGCTTCTAATCAGGGAGTATTAAGAAGGTCATAGATTAGTTTCATTCAAGCTCTTCAAGTTGAGAGATTTTATTTGAAATTAAAGCTGTGAGCTACCTTTGTGTCCTAGTGTTTCGTCTGCTCAGTTTTAATTTCCATCCCAGCCCTTTCTTCCCTGTGTGGGCAGCAGATGTTCCTAATTCCTAGTAAACATCAGGAGTGTATTGACATAGCTAAAGACACAAGTACAATTATTTGCAGTGAGACAATGAAAAGTTTGAACTCTTTGAGTGAAGTTCCTGAGTCCCTCTTGCAGCCAGATCCTGTCTGTTTCTCCTCCTTGGAGGGATAAATGCCTTTGAGGCAAAATGAACTCCAATTCTTGCAGGATAAAACTTCCTGGTAATGCAGTGTCATGGGTGAACTCTTTATCCTGCCTTTTTTTACTGACTTAACCACTGGATGTTGGTATTCCACTGGGATCCATGCCAGTTTCATCTCCTGCTGTCTCGATTAATGCTGAAGTGGAATCCAAGTGCCTTAGAAAAGGTGAGACACAGAAATAGCTGCTGCTTTGTGACTTTTAGAGCCTCTTGTGTTCCTGTCTCTCAAGAAGGTAGGTTATTAAAGGAGGTAAATACTCAGTGTCTGCATTGTCAAGCCTGTTTTTGTCCACAAGCCAGAGCTGCCTTCGGGCAGAAGGGGTCCATCTCCAAGGCTTGGTGTCTGCTGGGAGAACAAGAAATTGCAGAACCTGTGATCTGTAAACTGCATTGTTGACACAGAAATGGGGGGGAAGTGAAACAATTTGACATGGAGAACTTGGCTACAGCAGATGCTGATCCCTCAACATCTGCCCTTGGCAGATTTCTACTGAAACCAAGGAACCCAGGATGCCTGGAAGGGGGAGAAGCTTCTTTATCTCACGGCTACTTTGGCAGCATGATGCTGTTTCCAAAATTCTTCCTACCTATAAACACCAGAGGAAACAAGCACACCAGAGTCAGTGAGACCACTAGCATTCTCTTCAGTAATCATTTTCTATTCAGTTGCAACTTTTTTCTTAGACTGCTGCAATTCTACATCTCATAGCAACACCAAGAGGGTTGAAGGATAATTTTATTTGTTTGCACATATTTCTGTAATGTAAATAAGAAGCAAGTGCTACATGAAGTTAGCAACTTGTGGGTAATGATGATGTTTTTTCTTCTTTCCCAGGAGAGTAGAAGATTAAAAATTAAATTTGGAAAAATACTAACTGGGAAACTGCTGCAGAATCCCCCATGTCAACTTGAAAGCATTTCTAGCTTTGGGACTGTAAACATAAAGCCAGTGCTGTGCTGGCTCTGTTATCTGATTTCCTAGAGGTCATCATTCATTAGCAAATGACTTATCATGTGGTTTTAAACATTGGAAAAAAAAATACTGGAGGATTTTCTACCAACAAAAATGTAATGAGACCCCTTCTTAACATTTTTTTCTGTAATTCTTTCACATTTTTATGTGTTCTCTGTTACTTACATTTATGAGAAATACCTGGTTATCTCCCTGCAGTGAAACTTACTCATAATAATTTCCTAATATTTTCCAGTTACCTGATTTTTTTTTTATAATTAACTTTTAACCATGCTTATTTGAGGCCTCTTTAAAAGAGATAAAATCCATTTGCTTCCTTTTTAATCACTTATATTTTAGAAATATTTTTCTAGTGAATAACACCCTCTTAGCAGGGGACTCACTTCAGTCTGATCATGCTCTGTGCTGTGTGATTCATATTTTCCCAAAATAACAGGACTCCTACAAACTCTAGTATCCATTTATAGCTACTATCCCTTACAATCTGATCACACCCCAGTCTAAGTGATTTATAACTTGTTAATAAAACAATCAAGAGCACTTGGTACTTTTGTTAATTAATTGATTGCATAAATTAATGACTTGGCTCCTCCAAACCAGTTGTTTGCAATTGTAACCTGTAGTATACCGTGGTGCAGTACAACATGTGGCATGTTGGATATTCAGAAAGGATGTTTTCTGTGCAGCCCCACCTAAATACCCTCATTCTTTATCTTTTACTCTCAGATCCTGTTTGGTACAGTGTTTTATCTGTGCCCTAACCAGAACTGATGGGTTTTGTGCTTCTTTAAAATGTGTACCTCAATCTGTCTTCTAAAATCTGTGTGTTGGATAATTTTTGCTGTAGACAGGTTAACATTTTATTACTCTGAAAAACTTTAGAATCTTGGCCTTTCTTCTGTGATGTATTAGCAGGGTTATATTTCAATCAGTAAATACTAAGCACTGTGCTTTTACATGAGCATCTTACACTGCAAGAGCTCAATTAAATAACCTGTCCCAGAGCACAAAGTGTAGGAGAAATAATGGGAATGCTGGGGAATGAAAGGATGAAATCTGTGCTGTTATACCAAAATCAAAACAAAGTAAGAAATTAAACAAACAGCTCTAATTACTATAGGGTAAGGGAATTTTTCATTAGCAATTGAGCCATTTCAGGGCAGAGATGGAGGGAGAGAGCTGTATAAGAAGTCAGAAAGTTCAGTAAAAGTTGTAAGTACTTCCAAGGAAACTGAAAAAAAAAATCATTTGCAAGGAAATAGTGAGTCTGAAGTATTGGAGAGCATTCAGACCTGCTCAAAAACTGTGTAGATATCCAGAGAAAATACCTGTCAAAGATTTGAGCACAGAATGGCATGTTTAATGATGGAGTTTTGAACTGATGCAAAAGAAGAAATTGTATTCCTTTATCCAGAAATCTCATGATGTTGAATCAAAGTCACAGCAGTTTTGATTTTAAGAGATTCTGCAAGCAAAATATGCATGTCAAATATTCAAACACAGACCACTGAGTAGTAACATTGATTTATTAATTTATTAATCCAGAACAAAATATGCATCTAAATCCCAATATCAAGGTACACTGGAATTACACTGGAATGTCTCTCTTGCTTCAACTGATAGAATGTGTGGGTCACAGTGGATTTTACCCTGTTTTTTCCCCTCTATCCAATTAGCTGGATTCTAACAAGCATAAGTGGTTATGGTAAACCAGTCATAGATATATCCCACATTGTTTCTTTTGTGTGTTTTCCTAGAATTCCAAGTGTTTGCAGAAATAAAATGCACCTTTTGCCATTTTGGATTGCTTCAGTAACTGTTGTTTTGACACCAATAGTCTCAGCCTTGAATGGTCTGTGCAGCTTTAAAATCAATTTTTTCTTTCAAAACAGATCCTCGGGATAACCAGTAGAATCAGATAAACCATGTCTTTGTTTCCCCCAGGATAGCTGTTGTTTGGACAAAATATTCATCTCCTGCTGGAACCTTTTGCTGCAGAATTGCATGGGGGAAATACCAGGAGAAATCAGCATGATGATACAAATAGACACAGAGCAGGCTGTGAGAAATAGAAATCTGGGAGAGCTGCAGGGGAAAGAGAAAGTTTTAGGGTGAATTTGCAGTGAATTTATTCAGATCTGCTTGTAAGGTGCTGCTGAATGTCAAGCACATATGGGGCTAGATTTTTTTTTTTCTCATGATTTTTCTTTTTAACTTATTGAAAACCCATGGATTCAAGAAGAAAATCCATCATGCTATGTAGATATGGATCCAGAAATAAAATATTCTCAGTCAGAATTATCCTAGGTGAAAAGTAGAACTCAGTTATGAAGGAGAAACACTGGAAAGCCTCATGAGATAAAAAAGCAGCAACTCATTCAGAAAACATCTAGATATTACTGAGTAAAATACCATAAGCCTAATAACAACTTTCCCTAGTGTTTGAAAATTTATTTTTTACCTTAATTAAATTTCCAAAGATAAAAACCAGCCACCTCACTATTCTGCTGGAATAACATTATAACAAATGTGTGGATCACACTTCACTAGAAAATCTTTATGAAATATTGATGATAATAAAGGAGGACTGACTCCATGGCTTAGCATGAAAAAGCATTGGTTTCACTGCTTTATTTCCAAGCTTGGCTTTCTGAAAATCAAATAAAACAATTAAGTGGATTTTCTTCAAAGTTCCAGAAGTTTTCCTATGGCCTTAGAGCAAGCAGGAAGAACTTCAGCCTGAGGACAACTTCTTAAGAAACTTTTAAGTAGCCGAGAAAATGATTTTAGCATGAAAGTGTAATCTCAACAGTGAGTTTAGTTTCACAGTACACAGGTTATAAAACTCCTGTTTTGATGATCCTGAACTGCTTCCAAGACTTCAAAAGTTGAGGAAAAGTGGTTCTGTAAGCCTTAATCTCTTTACAATTATGCTTAAAAAAGCACAAGGTAGAGGAGGGAGGAAAAGTCAAGATTTTATCAACACCTGCACTTGTTGCAGTCAGAGGGTTGTAGGACTCAGGTCCTGCCTCTGAAGGATGAGTGACTGAGAGGCTGCTGCTCTCACCCTAGTAATTGTCATTATATCTGGGTGAGAGTCAAGTCACTGCTTTGTGATGAGAACTTTTTATCACACAGCCAGAACTGTGGTGTTGTTGTCTCCTCTTCTGTAATTTCACACTCGTACCCTTTGGGGCGCCAATCAATGGACTGGAGTTTCATTTTAATTGTAACGAAATAAGGGCAGTTTTTAACCATAGCTATGCAGAGCATGCAGTACATCAGTTGTTTTCTTTTAATTGTAATGAAATAAGGGCAGTTTTTAACCATAGCTATGCAGAGAATGCAGCACATCAGCTGTTACCTTCCCAGGACACAATTTGTACTGTTCACAGCTTGGAGTGATCTGGAAATATCACCATGCCCAAGGAAATAGGTAAGAGCAACCATAAGGTCTGAAACCACTGTCTGTGGTGTGACTGAAAGGGTCATGGATATGTTTTTATTTCAGAAATTGTTCTTGCTGCAATGTCAGAAGGAACATGAAGGCACTCAGCAGTGTGTATTAACAGTAAAACAAGGGAATTTTTAAATGGGAGAGGGAGAAATGAGAAAGAAGCAATAATGATACCTTATTTGACTCAGTCCTCACTGGGATAATTATTCTTGCTGTGATGCCAATATAGATGCAGAGTTTATGCAGGAGTAGAAAATCACTGAGGCTTTGTGGGATGGCAAAAGACATCCCTTAGAACAAAAGTGTTTGGTGATTTTGTTGGTTTATGTTACAAAAATTGAAGTGTAGGTAGGAATAGCTGCTACCAACCACAGTTCTTACAATATTGTGTAATATTAAACCTCTAATCATGCATGGTATTGCAGCTAATCTCTGAGTTACCTTAACACCCACTGATTTAAAGAAAATCAAACACTTAAATAACACAAATAGGAAGCTGCAACACTTCCCATTCCCAGTCTGTGTAAGGGAAAGCAAGAGCAGATGAAATTTTGTACCTTGGCTTGCACACAAATATCTCAGTGTTCCTGTAGTCTTTACCCATTTCATTTGATACTGGTAAATAAATAAATAGGATGAACAGATCACTGGCAGGGTTATACAAAAGTTCTACATCAGTGTAAGTATTAATTACACTAATTTTTGACACATGATTTTCAAAAGCCTAACAGATAAAAAATGTTAAGACCATAAATCATTAATTTAATCTGATTATTTCCAGTCAGTCCTTTATTTACTGTCTGTTCAATTAAAAATTGAGGTTAATGAATCTTTTAAATGTACTATAATATTCTAGTATTCATTATTTTCCTCTTCCACCTCAGGTGAAATTCTATCTTTTTTTCTCCTCTCCATCCCTTCTTGCATTAGAGAGGCACTTGTGAGTCACACCATGTATTTTCGTTTCTGAAAGTCGCTGATAGCAGTTTTCCCATCTGAAATGATGTCCAGAGAATGAGATGGCAAAAAGCCAGGCAGCAGTAGGAGCTCTGGAGAGCAAATGTGCAAGTACAGTTTTACCTGAGGTCTTACCTTACAGCTTTCTGTCTTTGCCTTTTGCTGCAGAAGTTACCTTCTTTCTCATCAATACCATGGCCATAAATCATCTTTTACTTTAGTTTTATTTCTAATAAAACCCTGAATTCTGCTGAGAGACTTGCATTTCTGTCCCCATTTTTGCAAGCTGCTGATTTGCAAATGAATGAGGTGTTACCCAAACATACCCAAAATGGGTACAATCATTGGAATGATTCATCATTTTTATGCCTCACAGTTATAAATACAAAAAAAAAAAATTCTTCCACAATGTTTTTGCTGAGTCCAATCCCATTCTTTGTTGTTACCTGCCTTCATGAAATCTTTTCTCTTGTGGAGGGGAATTAATTCCAACATCTTCAAAGCAGAATGGCAATTTTTATTCCTTCCTTTTTTCTAATGTTTGACACAAACTAGTTTGGCATTTTGCACGCTGTAGGTGAATGTGTAAAACAAGATGCTTGGTTGGGTAAAATGATAAATCTTCATCTTCACAGACACATTAATTTAATCATTAATATGATCTCCACTTTGTAAGCAATATCCTATTAGTGAACCTGTGGCAGATGGAGAAGAAGGATCTGATCATTGTCATTTCCATCAGTGGTTCATCGGTGAGACTTTCAGACTCCTTGTCTCAATTTCTGCATTTTAACAGTAATATCTTTTGACTTTTGGTTGACTTGTTATTTGCATATCACTTAAAATAGTAGACTAGATAAAAGTGAGCAAAAAAACTTTGAGCATTTAGAAACCATTAGATGCAGCCTACTCTTTACTATATTTAAGCCAGTAAAAGTAAACATAGTAGACTTCCAGGATTAATTTTAAATAGCTAGAACCTTTCTAACATACAAAACAAAATTAATTTTGCCCAACTTTTGTCTTTAACCTTTTAGATGGCTATTGTCTGCACCCTCTGGGACAGCACAGCAGGGAGACTTTTAGAAGGTATTGCCATTCCAAAATAGAGGAATCAGGAAAAATATGTTGGATGCATTGACTGAAGATCCCCTTCTCCCTTGTGCATCTTTGTAGGGATGTGCCATCTCTGCAGCTCTCCCCTGGATTCTTTCTGATAGCTTAAGATAGAAATCTGTTAGAAAGCTTCCAGGGGAAGAGCTGTGGGGATGGAGAAGGATGTGGAAGAGAAGATCTCTGAGGAGCAGCTGATACCACTTGGTCTGTTCTGTCTGGAGGAGGCTGAGGTCAAACCTCATCAGGGTCTGCAGCTCCTCCTGAGGGACAGCTCTGATCTCTGCTCTCTGTGACAGTGACAGGACCCTGGGGAAGGCTGGAGCTGTGTCATGCTGGGCACTGATGGATATCAGGGAAAGGTTGTTCCCCCAGAGGGTGCTGGGCACTGCCCAGGCTCCCCAGGGAATGGGCACAACCCCGAGGCTGCCAGAGCTCCAGGAGGGTTTGGACAACGCTCCCAGGGACAGGGTGGGATTTTGGGGTGTCTGTGCAGGGCCAGGAGTTGGATTTGATGATCCTTGTGGGTCACTTCCAGTTCTGGATGTGATTCTGTGGATCCCAGACAATTAGGAGAAAAAATGTCTTTTAGACAGGTCATGATGAGTGCAAATGCTGAACCTGTATGACAAAAGTCCTGTCTGTGGCAAAAGCTTTTCCACAGAAGACGCTGCTCTTTCCTGTGGTGTACTTCTGAATCTGCCCTCAGTTTCTTGGAGGGGGGATGTTGTGTGCATGTAATTATCTCCTGGTGAGAGCTTGAAATGCTTCATTTACATAAAATCCTTCCCTTGTAATAACACCATCATATCAAGTCTCTTTGCAAGTGAGACAACCAGTGGCACGTGTGTCTTAGGGGAGCATCAGCATTTCCCACCCCCTGCAAGCTGAAGATATGTTTCCCTCATATTTTATTTTAAGCTTCAGCAGAAGAATAATATCCAGCAGCCACTGCCCATGGTCAATTGGATCTTAACCTGTTTGAGCTCCCCAAGCTTATTTTAGTTTGCAGTGTCTGTGGAAGATGCTCCTGTTTCCATCTTGTGTGCATGGAAAGCTCTCTTGGCATGTAACTGTAACACAACAGATGGGACACACTGCATCTTGGCTGACCTCTGCTTTCACCATTTAAATAGCTACACTGATTTTATTACCATAAAATAAACTTCCAAGAACTTCTTACGCTCTAGACCAAGCTAGCAAGTGCCAGCTGACACCCTGCAGTTGGAATAGCTGAGGAGGACAGTTTTCCTTGTGGTTTCATGGGATTGGAAGATATTTCCATTGATTTTAATGAGAACTAGGGAGATGAAATGCCTGGAAAATTTAGATTTTCTTCCAACAGAGATGAGGAAGTGAAAATAACGTTAGGAGCACACATGGATTTTATTAGTAAGAGTTTCTAAAGTCATGGTCGTGTTTTTCACTGTCATTAGAAAGAGACTGAGGACAAACAGGGCTCAGAACACGGGCACCTGAGGAGTGGTGCTGAAGAAATGCTCAGTACACTTCATCTCAATCTGCCATTTTAAGAAGGTTTTCTCTTTGGACTCACTGTTCTGTTGTTTTCAGCTCCTGATGTCCCCATTTCTTTGGGATTTAACCTCCTTTCAGGCTGATCCCAAGACCATTAGCTACCAGGCCAGTTTTGGGGTGTTTTTTTAAACAGAGAATTCCAGGAAGAACTCAGGTACTCCACTGCAAAGCTCAGGGATGCAAGTCCCTCCAGAAAAAGAAACATTTCAAGTTTATATATCTAGTAAAATGTAAAAGACAGGAGTTATTAAAAAGCTGTTAGAAAGGACCCTTGCCCTGTGCACCTTGGCTTCTAAGAGAGGGCTCAAAGTCTCATTAACATTTTCTTACCATTTTTCAACACTTATTTGTCTTTAGAGATGATGATTATTATACTTTTTCATGTCCTGGATTCATTTTTCATACATGAAAATGAATTTAGGTTCCCTCCTTTCAACTCTTGTCCCATTTGTTGGGCAGGAGTGTGAATACACTTAGCTAACACTGATTGGGAGTTTGAACATTAAAGATATATATACCCACATGTATATATATTTTATAATCATAGAATCATATTTTAAAAAGGTTTGACAGGTCCTTTAAAATTGAGCAAAATATATGGAATGCTTGTATTTTAGAAAACAATCTAACTGAGATGGCACAGCAACATATTTGAATGCTTGCTTCCTTTAAGTGCTGGGAAAATATCATGTGCTTTGTACAAGGGCCTTTTGTTATAATTTCTTCAATTATAGCAACTACAAATGTTACACACAGTGACAGATACAACCAGATACCGGGATCTGATTACACAGACATTGCAAAACTGATTTTTCTGTACCACATGTGAGCACACCATTAAGTCTAGTTCTAGATGGCATGATTTTTTTTCAGTGTTTTCAAAAAAAAGGGACAAAAGAACTTTATGCAACTAAATAATACAGATGGTTCAATAAAAGTTATTATGGTAGGGAGGCAGAAATCTATTTCTTTTACTCACTGATCCTGTTCCTCTACAGCTTTTTCCTGTATAGGTTTTTCACTTGTTTTCATTCTTCAGTAATATAATAAATAATAAAAAAGTTATTGTGTGTTCTTCTTCATGTCTTGTACTCTAGCCATGACATTTCTTATTGTAATACAGATTTGAAAATTAAAAAGCCCAGCTATATTTCTGTGCATAAAGAAATGGAAATCCGAATCTTACAAGAGGGACTTATTTAGTCTTTATTGAGATGATTCATAGAAGGCGTGGAGGACAGAGAGATAAAGGAAGAGTATTGTGGCTTGAAACTCTGCTTTCATTTCCTAAACAACTTTATTACAAAGTGAAGAATACATCTTTGTTATATAAATAATCATCTTCAAGAAGTTCTTTTGATTAAATTAAATTTCATGTTTGTGCCTCGTTCTGCAACACTCTCATGCTTATGATAATTATCATTATTATTTTCTCATCTTGATATCTAAGAGAGCCTTTCCTTGTGTTGGAAGACAGTTGGGGCAGAATTAAAATTTCAAATTAATTAAATACTTCTCATAGGATACACGAGATCCTGCACTTCCCAGCAGAGCAGAATACTTGCTGTGAAGGTGGGGGAGGCTGCCTGTAAAGACAAACAAGAGTAAAACAGCAAACAAACAAACCAAAAGCCTAAACAGGTGGCAATTAATATATATATATGCTTATAATAGGCTTAATGTCAGCCAAATAAAGTACAAGAAAGTAAAGTGTCATTCAAATTCCCTAAGTGTTCAATAATCTAATTTCTACTTCCAGTCCAATTTCCAATCTGTTAAATCCAGAAAATTTCAAGCTCTATGTCAAAGAGCAATTTGGAAAGTGATTCCAGAATTTTATTCCCACAATGACCACAAATCTAAATTTTGTTTGGCAAATCCTACCAGAATGTGAGGTTATTTTTCCTCCCAAGCACTTGCCTTGGATGCAGTTGTTAAACATTTCTGCAGCTTCCTCTAATGTCCCATTTCCCCAGACTTCCTGGGAACTCTTTGTGCCTCGCAGTTTCTGCTGCTCTTTTTACACATGTAACTGTTCTTACTGAAGATTTCCAATGATTTGTATTAATAACTCATTGTGTTTTCTTAAATTATCACTATTTTTTCAACATCTTTATCTGCTGTACATCTATATCTGCTTGATGTTTTAGCTCTAATCTGGTTTGTTTATGTTTTAAAACTGCTCCCACGAATATGAACCTTACAATAGATTATTATCTGTGCTTGTAACCTGTCAGGATTGCTATGATTCCTTGTGACTGATCAAGCAATAGAATTTCTATTTCTGCTTAATCTTTTCCCTGCCCTGCAGTTACTTGGTCTGAGGCATCGAGGTAATCCAGGTTTCTTTGGCAATTCCTCAGTGAGTTAATTCCAAACCCTTTGGCTTTGTAGATACATCTGTAATTCTGAATAAAAGAGGATCAGAGAGCTCATGCAAGAGCTGAGATAATTCAATGGAATTCTCTTATTTAACAATGCAGACGTAAAATAACATTTCTTTGTAAAGCAACCCTTTACATCCCTTGTTACAAGGGTGAGTTGCATTTTAAGGAAAGATCTTCTGGGGACACATGGATAAACTAAAGGGATAGTGTTTAATCATTTGTGGAAATCACTTTGTGCCTGGAGACTCCTGTGATACTGTTCTTGAAAAGCAAAGTTCCATCCCAGAAAACTCTCTGTTGAAATGTGCACAGGCAGGATGATCATGTTGAGGGTAGAGCAGGTGGTATTTAATCTGATTTTTTTTTTCCTCCACCTCATTTTTTGGTTATGCTGTTTCAACTATTTTCCAACATCCTGACATGTATTTTTTCATCAGTGCCCTAAAAAATCTCAGGAATTTATACATTATCTGTGAAGTTGGAGCTCTCAGGTAATTGATGGTAATGGTTTGATGAATCTAACTGCATTTCCAGCATGTGACTCTATGGGGCTGAAAAATGGCAGAATGGTGCAGCAGAATGTCAGTTCCATGATAAACAGGCAGAAATTTTCAGGGAAAAGAGCACTGAAAAATAAAACAGCTCATTACGTTTTTGGGGTGATGTCAGATGCTAACCTAAACACTAAGAAAATAGGCTTGATAATAAAGGGTAAAGTTGGCAGGTAAAAGTCGTGGGTTTGTTTAAAAATAACAGGGGATGACTCAGGAGCTGCTGAATGAATCCATAAAACTGAACACAAAATCTCCTGACCCCTCTAAACAAATGTACATTGGGGATGTTAAATACAGAAATGCATATTGTATAAATACAGGTTTGAATTATTCTGGGAAAACTTGGAACTTGAGAGCATCTGAGTGAAATATCTCCTATGAATTTGTTCCTGTTAAGAAATACACCTTTAGGTTAACATATTTGTAAAAGTTGGCTGGATTTGGCCAATAGGTATTTACTTGATATCAACCTGACACAATTTTTGTGATTTTTTTTCTTTGCAGCCACCAAACAGAAAAAAAAATAAATTATTTGAACAGCTGTATTTATGGCACATATTTCACATACAGATCGTATGTCTGGCACAATTTCTTTATTTTTATTCTCTTGTTATGAGAGAATTTTCCTGAATCTGTCATATATGTTTATAACCAATCAAGAACCCTTGGCCATATATATTTTCTACTTCAGTAACAATAATGATCTGGAGCAAAGACACAGGATAAATTACCGTATTAGTAACATCTCTTGAAATTGTGTGGGAATTCTTGCATATTTTAGAAACTTGTTCATGTTTCCTGCAGTAGTGTGTAATATCAAACATAATGCCCTGACTAATTGCTGTTGGAACTATTTTATTCATCCCCCTCAGTTTTGTTTAGCTGATACATTCTTCATTTCCTTCCTTAAGCTGAAATGTGGAAATGCCAGGGCTCTTTTGTAAACAGCTGATAAACTCTGTTATAAAAACTACCAGACTTTTCTGTGTTAAAAAAAAAAATTAATTAATTGTGATTTTGATAAAAAACAACCTATGGATAATACAGAAAATAAAGTTGACATTGTATTTAATGCATGCCTTAGGGGAAAAATGCAATAATAACATGGAATGATCTTGGTTATTTCTCTTGGAGAAGCCTGGGATATTGGGAGGTGTCCTTGCAAGTGTCAGGGGATGATCTTTAATGTCCCTTCCAACCCAAACCATTCTAGAATTCTTTTCACCTGGAAATCAACAGACTGAGATATGTGATCTATGATTTCAGATAGAAAGGAAATCCTTTATTTTACTTAAGATGAAAGAATATAGAGTGTATTTATTTTTTACAAAAATAAGCTAATATTATTAGAAAATAAATATAAAAAGTAAAAGTGAATATGTCAGAACTTCTAAACCCTGCAGCAGTTTAAAGCAGGATCATATACTAGCAACATAAAGGATTGTGTGTAATTACTCTCTTTAATTAAGTTTTGCTCACTGTTGAAGAAATGCACGTTTAGCAAATGCTGACACATTTCCCTTTTTAAGACATAAACAGTTAGATAGGATTGCTTTGATTTTCAAGAACTAGAATTCCCTTGCTTTAGCACTTTTATCTGCTTTAGCCTGAGTTTTTATCCAAGGAATGACTGTTTTATTTCAAACTCCCTTTGAAGGAGGTTCAGAATTATGTGCAATTGTTTGTGTTTGGAACAAAACATCTGCTGATTTTCACTGAATCCCTAAGGTTTTTCTGCATAATGTTTAAACTTTGCTACAAAGGCAGTGGGGAGAGGTGAAAAGTGCTCTGGAGCCTGGCCTGCAGAGGTGAAAGCTGTTTGTGCACCTGCAGGAAAAGCATGGAAATGGTCCAAGATGTCTGAAAACTAAGTTGATGTACAAGGATGGATAAATGCTAACTCTTCTTCCCACCAAATTCCAAAATCGAGAAGACACCACTGCTGTTGGGAAGGTGGAATGGGACAAGGCAAAGATTCTCACCTGCTGGGAAATGTCACCCTTTGGTACAGAGGTTTTTCCCTTGGTTCTCTCATTTGTGCTGTGAGAGCAGAAGCAGCTTGAGACTTTGTAGAGTTGATTTTTTTACAAATTGCCCTGAGCTGCTGACGCCAGTTTTTACTGCTAAAGCAGAATGAAAAGCCCAAGTGTTCCTTTGGCTGCAGAAAGCATTAGTATCCCGAGAGCCTGAGTCAAAATAATTTTCTGGTTTTTGTTAAATGGATGAAGTTGCAGAAAAATGAATACATTTTGGGCACACAAGTTTTTAATCACTTACAGCAACTGATTGTCAAATTTGTAATATTGTAGACAGAAGCTGAACCTCTCTCCTGGAATTACATTGCCCTTCATGACCTCCTGACATGTGGAATTAGCTTGCAAAAATAATGCAGCAGCAGGAAAAATATTATGATTCTTATTGTCTCTGGTTCACCATCGTGAGATTGTTTTGTTTTGTTAACAGACTAATGCAGATTGAGACATCACTGCCAAGTTAAAATGCTCTTCCAATTTAGAGCTGGCACATTATTGTCTACCTTTTTACAGTGGACATGATGTTTTAACTCGTTAAAAGCAGAAAACTGCTTGATAGCAGCAGCTGGGCCATCAGTAAATACTAAGAAGGATTATTTTCCTAGTTAATATGGAAACAGCCTGCAGTCCAGAAAAGAAACATCCTCTCCAAAATCCTCATAAATTGTTCTCGACTTGGATAGCATATCTGTTACTGGGGTTGGATGGGAACTTTTTCTAGTTGGCTTATCTACTGTATAAAGGGAAGTTTTTCCCTCAGAGCAGACAAAATGAGAAAGTTTGTTTAGTTGTTTAGTACATATGTAGTTGTTTAATTAATTTAATTAATTTACTTCCTGTTCTGCAAGCAAAGATTAGACAGCTTATAAAGAAACTTTCAGGGAGCTGCTTGAAGCTCATGGTGTTGGCATTTGTTCTGTTTTCACCCATATTTAGGGAGTTTTATGAAAGCCGTGGTCTCATGTACTGATTTGGGTCTGCAAAGCAATATCATCAATCTGGGTAAGGGTCTCACAAAGGAAGGAGCACAGGATTGTCACATTTGCATATTCTGATGTGAATATATAGAAAACTGGGCAGTAGAGACTTCAATACCTTGAGGAAAAGATCCGTTTATTAGAGGAAAAAGGGGATTTTAGTTAATACATGAATGTGCTTCTAACGTGAAGAACAGCTCACTAAAGCCAATGAGTGATTCTGGGAATGGATAAAAATGCTTCAAAGTACTTGAGCAGCTTTCACTAGCATATTTGGACATCTGAATTCCAATTTGAACAGCATTTCTTAGGAGAAAGGACTGCCACTTGAGCCCTCTCAGCAGCACATTTGGCATTTGGCTGAGGACTGAAGAGGGGCTTCAACTGCACTGCATAAATCCAGGGTAAGGACATGAGTTCAGTCCAGTGTGCCTAATTGTACCACTGGAGATGAATGCAGTATCTACACTATTTCATATTTAGGATTTTCAGAGGAAGATTTATTCCTGGCTGGAATGTTTGTTTGAATGTCAGCTGGAGTGTTAAATGCTACTCTGAGTGTCTGTAGTTCAAGTTGGGGTTCCTGTAGCCCATGCAGATGAAACCAGCATTTCTCAGGCTGTTGAAACACTGCAGGGTTGTTTTTCCCCTGCCATAAATCATGTGAATTCAAGTAGAACATTGAGACTTTCAACTTGACTGTGTTTGCATTTAAGCCTTTCTCTTGAAATGAGATCGAGATATTAAATTTAAATCACCTCTGTGCTCCCTTCTCAAATTGAATGCTTGCCTAAACTGAGAATAACAGAACGTGAAAATCAGCTGTTCCTCTGTGAACTTCTGAAATGAGTAATGCTGATCTTAAATACACCAGTGTTTTCTCAGTATCTGTCCTGTTCAAATATCCTCAGCACAAGTCCATTTGCCTTTATTGATACTGGGTTTTGACAGCTAGGAAACAAAAAATTTAGGAATTTTGACCTCGATTAACTGATTTTTTTTGTTTGTTTAAAATTTTAATATTTAAATAATCCTGGATGGCTGCATGCTGTTGATTTATGTGGTTATGTTTTTCAAATTGTGTTACTCTTGTGTTACCACACAGTTCTGGGTGATTTTACCTCATTTCTTGATGTGTTTCTTAAGAACTGCAGTGTAATGTTGGTGTAAGTAGCAGTTAATATCCCACAGACAATTTGTCTGTCATTCCCTCAGAAAAGGTGGTTTCTCAGATGGGCATTGCCTAGGGTAAGTTTTATTTCCATTGCCTCAGAAATGGAATTGATTTCCTTGAGCTTACACAAATAAACATTTTCAACAGCTGTTACCCCAAAACCACTGAGCTCGTTTCTCCTGTCACTCACACCACCAAAATCAGGATTCATTCTCCTGTGGCAGGTGACCCTGTAATGCAAAATACACAGGAAGAATCAATAATTTGAAATCTCAGAAACACATTTTTGTAGAAAGACAGAGAGAGAAAAAAAATAGGATTAAAGCTTTTAGCAGTGAGTATTGGAGCACGTGCTGCTGTTTGGGACCTGTTGTCTCTGGGAGGAAGCCCTGTCACAGGCTTGGCTCAGCCACGGTCACTGCACTGGTTCTGCTCCTTCCCCTGCCCTTTCAGCTGGCAGGAGGCTGTCAGCAGGGCAGCTGTCAAGGGTTTTATAGAGATAAACAAAATAGTAATGGAAAGAAAGCAAAGATTTTAAATAAATATATAAATAATAGGTTTGGGGTTTTTTTTGCCTGACAGTGGGGGGGGGAAAAAATGGTGTTTTTAAGAGCTGAAGCACAAAATACTCACCTGACTCTTTGGCTTATTGTTATTCTGGCTTCATTCTAATGCAGTTCCTTCCTGTTCAATATCAGTTTATAAAGCTGTGTTCGCTGACCCCCAATAACTAACAAATCCCTCTCTGCAGCTAGATGAATAAATTCCAGTTTGTGGTAGTTCAAATGTATGCTGATGGCTGTTCAGTGAATTCATAACACATTAACCATTAAAGAGTTGTGGGTTAGAAGAATAAAAGGATATATGATTGATGTATTTCTGTAGTACATTTCTCATTATTTCTGGTAGCAATGGTATATACAATTTTTCATGTAGAATGTGACATGCTCTTTGGCCAGCAAATCATGCTTTGTTCATGCCAGTGAAAGCAAAGGTTTAGTGATCAATTGTCGCATTTAGAAAATATTATTTTATTTTTAATTTCAATACTTGGGGTGGCAGTACAGAGACACTTCTACATGGAGTGTTTTGAACATTTCTGGAATGCCATTGTGCAGATGGAGAAGTGAAAACACAGAAACACTTGTGTATTGCTGGTGGATTAATTGTGGAATTCATTTCTACCTCAGTTTTTCAAAGCTACAATTCACTGACCAGGGTGCTCCAAGAGTAAATCACTGCAGCTCTGCTGCTCTGCATGAGCTGAGGATCCCCAGCTTTGTCTTAGGGATGGATTCAGTGGAGAGGCTTCATCATTTTGTGTGAGGCTTGATGGGGTTTGTGTCTGTACTTCAGAATTCCTGAGTGAGACAATTGATAGACTCTTTGGTGTGGAAGTGTTGAATTGTTTGTTTATAGCTGCACTTGAACCCCCTTTATGTCTTTCTCTCACACACATAACTCAAAAGAATTCAAATTTATAATTTGCTAAACTTTTAAATGTGTTCCAGGCTTCTGTTGCTGTCTCTCACTCTAAGAACAGGAACTTGTTTTCAGATAAATAGAATTGAGTTGACTGCAATCCACTTTAAATAACATGAATCGTGATCAGAACTCTTATCAGAACTTTTCTCATTATTTTTGCGTTGTTTGGGGAGACTGAGCTCTTACAAATCTGAGTGGAGACAGAAATAACAACACATTAAACACATCAGAGGCACCAGCATGTCACCTGAAGTTCACAAAGAAGTTCTCTGAGAGAAAGAAAAATGCTTCAAAAATATGTTTTAGTTTTATTTTTTCTTTCATTTTCCAAGTGCATCAAGATACTGTAAGAACCTGAGTTACATGTGGTAATTCAATTTAAAAGGTTAATTTTTTAGACTCAACCAAAAATCATTTGGGTCATATTCCAAGCACAGGAAAACACATGCAGAAAAAGCAGTAGGAAGGGATGTCAAAATTTCTTTTAGCTTAAAATGTCAGCTCCACTTGTGGCATCTTCTTGGTATATCCCATTTTAAGGCTTTTTGGCTTGGTTATGTTATTTTTTGTTTGGTTGGTTGATTTTTTTGTTTTCAGGTCCTAAAGTTCTGTGAATTTACTCTAAGCAAAAACAGTCCTAAGGGATACAAATATTCTTGCTGTACAGTAGGTAAATGTGATTTTTCCTTGTTCTCTTCGCTCACAAATTTGAACAGACCAGACCTACTGTAGCTCTCAGTGAGTCTGCAAAGGAGAAATGTGCAGAGGGGGTTTATTGGGTTGGGTTTTTTTTTTATTTTCCTGTTGCTGTCATTACCCAGTCTCTTAATATACATTTGAATGGGCCCTGAGCACAGACTGGTGCACACTCCTTGCAGTCAGTGCAGTAAATCTGAGCTCCTCACACACTGCTGCTGTTTGTTTTCCCTAATGAAGTGTTCCATGTACAGAAATCCATACAACTGCTATCAATGCAGGCTCTAAGTGAAACAAACACCTGCCAGCAGGGCTTTAGGCACAGCTGATCCTGCCTTCACACAGGAGCATCATCTCTCAGGTTTCCTTTTGGCTCTGGTTCCCACAGCTTGTGCTAGTGTTATATTAATATCAGTGCAGAGACAGGGGTGTTCCATGGTGTCTGCTCTCCTCTAAAAACTTAATCAGACTTAGCCACAGTCTTCCCAACATTGAAATAAACTTGAATTGTTTACTCCAAAAGAAGGACAGAGGGTTATCCCCCACCTGCCTCACAGATGGGTAATCTGTGGGTTAATAAAATATAAATACAGGTAGCATCCATCACCTTACCTGGACATATTATTGAGTGAAATTATCAATTCTCCAAGCAGCATGAGAGAAGACTTAATAGTGCTCTATTTCATTGTGTATCTCCTTGCATTTTTTTTTTCTTAACTTTTTTCCTGTTTCAAGCTGATATGCCAGAAATCATTTAATCTAAAAACAGTTCTTGGAAAACTGAATGATGACCTGTTATCCCAATAACACAGGGGGAAAACCTACTCTCATCATTCATTCACCTGTGGCTAATTTTAAAGGTGATTTACTAAAAGGTTCTTACAGAAACCTGACACCAAAGTGCTGGAGCTACCCCTTGGCCCAGTGCAGGGTTTCAGACATGCAGGGTGATGTTAAAAATGTTAATTTCAGCATATCCCAATGGTCAGGAGGCCCTGTGGAAGAAAATTAAAACATCTTCCACCTCCAAGCCTGTCCTCATGTACCCAAATACTCCTGCTTCTCAGTCAGAGGTTCTTCAGATGTGCAGTTCTTGCTGTGGTTTTGCAGGAAGGATTTTTTTCTTCTCTCACACAAACAGCTCTGTAAACACCAAGCAGGATGAATCATGGTTTCTTAGAGATTTGTAGTTTGTGGTCAAGTGTCAGATCCAAGTGAAGCTTTTCCCACAGACTTTAAGAAATTGCTCAGCTACTCAGATTCCCCAGTGTGGGCCATGAGTTAAACTCTTTCCTCAGTGAGGCATTAGGAAGATAATAAGGTTTGTGCCCTCAAAACAGTTGCCTGTTTTCACTGAAATTTAATTTTCATTAAATTTTAATTTTTCATTGAATTTAATTTTCACTGAGGCTTCTCTGTTCCTTTGAATTAAATTAATCAAAAGCTTAAAAAAATTACTAAGGTGGACTGATGGAGAGACTCTGCAGCTTTCTCATGGACCTACTGGCCCTTGACTTGCAAATGGCAATTTGCAAAAAAGCCCAAAGTTGTACTGCTATTGCCATTAAAACTAAGAGCAGAGACAATTGACTTATTATTCTCATCTCTGCATGCCAGGAGGAGTATAAATCAAAGCACAGTGAATTAAAGCTATCTGCAGTTCTGTTTAGAATTGTGATGTCAGTATTGATTTCTTAAATATATGTTTGTTTCCAATTTTTGTTTAATGCTGAGAGTTACATGAAGAGCTCGTGATATAAAATCTCATTATTAAAATCCAGTTGTGTGTGAGCTGCATTCATATGATTTTTTTTTTTTTGAGGAGCCACAGAAAAAGTCAAAAACATCACTGTAATACACAATAAATAATCTGGTTTTTGTTGAAATGGTTTTTGGGCATTTATCAGCTAATGATGATCCTTTGCAAAGGTAATCAGCTTTCATACACATCACACATAACTGCAAACATGTGAGAACTGGGATGAAAATGGAAGACTGGCTCAGACAGCTTTTAGTCAAATGAACATGACTGAGTTCACAACTAAGATGAAAATTTCCACATTTACTAGAACAAAACCAAAATTCGATGCAAAACCCCCTAAGAATGCAATCTTAAATTAGGAGAAATTATAATCTGAGCATATGCACACCAGGACATTGAATAATTAATACTGTGGGGGGGTTTTTATGTATTCCCCATTTCAGAGGAGGAGAGACCTTAATATAAAAGTTTTTCTCATCCCATTTTCATATCTTTAAGAACATATTGAGGTTTCTCAGTGCCATCTTCTTGGCCAGAATCATTTTATTATCTATGAGAGAGACCATGTGTAATATAGAAGAGGCAATTTAGGGTAAAACTCTGCCTAGGATTATGTTTGTAGTTAAAAAAGGGGGATGAGTATCTGCAAGTGCTCTGGTCATGTTTACCTCACTAGTATAAATGCAGCTGCTGATAAGCAACTATACTTTAAAAATCTCTTTTTCTGATCATACAAAAAGGATGGGCAGTGACAGGACAAAAAGTCAGGAATAATGGACTGATGAGTTTTTTTATAATACAAAACTTGGAAAAGACATATCAACTTACAGCTTTACTGCAAAATACTCTGGATATTTATTTTTTGGTGTCAGACACTCCTATTGTAAGGGTAATTAACATAAATATCACTTTTCTGAGAGGAAAAGCAATTTATTAGCTGAAAAAAGGACTTCTAAGCAGACAAGTAAACTAAATGATGTTTTGAGCCAATATGAGCTCTCTCCATGCCAGGGTTAAAGCTGACAGGAGGAATGGGAAAGGGAACATCCAGTTCTGTTGCCTTGTCTACACATTCTAGTTCTGGGCAGATGATTTAGCTTTGCATTCCTGTTGAGCCATTACTAAATCATTATAAAAACATTTCATAAACTATTCGTGCACAAAAATTGGGTTCATGTAAAATCAGTCTTTGTCTGAGTGGGATTTTGTGAGCCTTTAAAATATCACTGCCAATTAAATTTCTTCCCTGACCTCTAGGAAGGAAATCAGCCCTCTGGTTGTTTCTGTGGCTCTGCCCTGGACCCCCTCCAGCAGGTTCACATCTCCTCTGTGCTGGCTCTGCAGGACAGGGAGGTTCCCTCAGCCTCCTGACCACTGCTGAAGCTGTGCTGGCTGAACTGAATCACCTCCCTGTTCTCCATGTGCCTTAGCAGAGCTTCTAGGAGGATCTGATCCAGGATTTCCCCAGGAACAGAGGTGGGGCTGACAGGGTGGCAGCTCCCAGGTCGTCCTTTCAACCCTTTTTAAAGATGGGAACAAAGCTTCCCTTTTTCCAGCCACCTGGGACTTTGCAACTGCATCAGCCAATTTCCTGATGCCTTAAGTTTCAGCTTTCATGTTTTTCAGATTCTGTGCTGCCCAGGGGTGCAGTTCTGAGCCCCGTATTAAGTGTTGGTAAGCTCTCTTCACAGAGTAGGGAGACAAAACAAATCCTTTTTCTGATGGAGACCAAGTACAATTTTCAGGCCTAAAAGCACAAACAGTGGACTGAAGAGAGAAAATAAGCAGGATGGCATTTCATAACCTGAAGCTGTAATTGGACAATTAAACCCCAATATGCAAACGGACCAAAACTTATAAAAGTGTCAGACCTCATGATCAGTTGTCGATTTTTGTGACCATTTTGGGCCCACTTTGAGTGTAGCCCTGGCCAGGCTCTTGTCCTGCCCAAGGTGTGCCCTTAAAGGTCTTTTAATAAATATCTACTTTGTTCTCTAGCTCTGTCCAGTCTCTGTTCCAGCCTTCCCAAGGCAGCACATCCCATTGGATCCCATAGACTTGTGCATGTTCTGGTTCCTCAGGAGGTCTCAAACCTCATTTCTCTGTCAGCAGGAGGGATTTTGCTCCCCCAGTCCCTGCCTTGCAGTCCCTCCTCTGGGAAGAGGTTGCTATTGACACTGAGGCAAAAAAGTTTTTATGTACCTCAGTTTCTTCTCATGTGCTGGTGCCAGTTTGCCAGTCTTGCTTGTCAGGGGGGATGCACTTTCTGTGACCTCCCTTTTCTGGCTGATGTACCTCTGCAAGCCATTCTTATTATTCTTTGCATCCCCTGCCAAGTTCAGCTCCATCCACATTGGGAAGCTCAATAAAGCTGGTTCTATCCAACTTGCAAGTTATTTTTCTTTAGGGATCAGTGATTATAATTTGTGCTTTGTTTATACCCTGGGGTGTCTGATATCACACTGTTAATGCCTTCAGAGCTTCTGTTAATGCCTTGAACTTTTCTGAGTTCCAACACAGTCCCCTCTTTTTTCTTCAACAGCTGTCAAAATACAGCTCACTGATAACATAACCAACATTTAATTCTCACAGCCTAGTCAGGCATGCATCCCTGTTCCAGGGTCACTGAGCAGTTTGCCAAAATAGTGGACTGTTATTAGATAGATGGATTGCCTTGGTAACTACTTGCTATTAATATCTATTAATTACAGCACTGCTAGGGGTATGTTGTCAAAATTGCTTTATGGGATCGACTCACACACATTGCAGTGTTGTAAATCCTGTTTCCATAGGACACCAACTGCCCTCTTGCTCCTTGGATATTTCAGGATGCATTGCTCATAATTCAGGATGAGTTTTAGCAGCAGTGGCTTTGGTTGCAAATTGACCAGAAAGGATTCATACACAAAACTTCCTGTGTTTTGTTGATGTACCAGACTAAGAAATTCTTTTGGCTGTTTTGCACATTTTGGAATGTAACAGTTACTGTTGGGTAAAGTTCTGTTGTCCGTGACAATGTGTCTGACATTTCAGAGATAGTTCTGTAGTTTTTGTTGTGTTCCTCTGCATTCTTTGTTCATTGGTGTTCACTGTGAATAGACCAGTAATGGAGGAATAGTGTGTGAAATCCTTTACCTATTATCAAATTAAATAGAAAAGGAACCCAATCCTGCTAACAGAGGTGAAAAAGCTCAGAGATGGGTCTCTGGTCTCTGACCTCTACAGAAGGAATTCTTGTAGTTGGGCATTTTACCTTTGCTTTCTGTGAAAGAAAGAAAAAAGTGCATACCAATATGATATAAAATGCAGTTTTACCTGTAACTCAGAGTCAGTAAATGAAATTAATTACTTCCAGCTAGACTTTCAGCAGTCATGTGAGTGGCATGGTTTAGAACAGGATCTACTCCATCATCCACCTGAAGAGATGAACAACAGAACAGATCCCTTGCATCTTTACAAGCTGCTTTCTTGTAGGAGAAAGACTCTCTTGCATTCTATCAGTGCAATGCTATATTGCCCAAACCCAGTTAAAATTAAAGTACAAATCTGATCTTAACTAAGTCCTGCTCTTCTTCTTGGCTTACTGCAGCTGTTTGTTGTTCATTTCTTCACCAGTGGGTGCACTTGTATAGAGAGAAAACTCAGAAATCACATCAAGGTAGTGAGGAAATCACTGAAGGGAAGAAGCTGAGTGCCCACTCCTTTTCCCAACTCCTGGGGGAGTGAACCTCAGGAGGGAGCTCCTTTCCTGCTGCCCTCATCTCTGGGCTCCCCATTCTTCTATCATTTATTTCTATTCCAGCTGAATGGCTCACAAACACACCCTTAAGGAAACACTGGAGGATCATCCATAATTCCTAAGGGAGTTTCCAGTCACAGCACAAAGCATTTCCACTGGTTTAAGCTCTGGGGATTAACATCCACACCCACTTTTTTAAAGTCCTTGAATTTCAAGCTATTTAGAGATCAGTGGAACAGAGAACTCCTGAGAGATGTGGATTTTTAATTGTGAAATTGGACCTTCAGGTAGGACCTGGGGCAGTTGCTGTCAGTTCCATTGGTTCCACCTGAGAATGCAGTTGATAATTCTGGACAGTGCTCCACTGCAAGTGTCCAACAGCATTGCTTGAATAATTTTACAAATGAAAATAAAATAAAACTGAAACTCTGAAAAAAAAAAAAACTGAAAAAGAAAAAAAAAATAGTGAAACTGAAGTAATTTCCAGATTTTTTTTTCCTCAGGTTTAAATTGGAGAAATGCCTAGAGACAATCACCTGATTTTTTCTTCATTCAGTTTGCTTTCTTCTTTTTTCCATAGAGAATTTATGGGATGATCCTGCTGAGAAATCACAAAGAAAAATGGAAAGATGGTCTAAAATCAGAGATTGTCCCACTCTTCTTCTAGAAGGTCTTTAGACACAATAGGGAGTTTGCAATCAGGAACATTTATCACAGTTGAGGCTCTTCAGTGTGGTGTAAAAACTTGATTTGTTTCAGGAAGACAGAGTTTTGTGATCAAATTCCACATAAAAGAGAAAGGAAAGAAGAGATGGTATTTACTTCTATTATTTTTTTTATTTATATCTGACATCATAATTATTGTCTGATATTAAAAAGTAAAGGATCAAACATAATATGATATCTTTTTCTTCTGTTCTTCGCTGGCAGCTCTATAATTGAACATGAGCCAATGTTGGCTTCTTTTCTGTTATGAAAATAGTGAAGTAGAAGAATTTCTCAAGGTACTTCATTTTTGATCTCCCTTTTATCCCTTCCATCCTATGGGCCATAATTGCACCAGAATGGTCCTGGAAGATGAAGGAGATTCAGAGTGATTTAACAACACTTCATTGAAATAGTCTAAAATTAAGAGCTTTTCATTTAGAGTTGAGCTTTCTGTACACATGAGGCTCCCAACACTCTGAGGTTTCCTTCAGAAATCTCATATGGAGACATGCTGGATTTATTGAAGGCTGAGGTTCTTGGAACATTACCAAAAGCAGGAATCTTTTAAAGCTCTTCCAACTAAATCTGATACACAGCAATTCTGGAGGGAGATGGAGTGAGTGAAAAAGCCTCATTCCTGTAGTAAGTACGAGAGAAAATGCTGTTGACCTTTGGAGAGTGAAAAGAAGTTTTTGTAGGTTCAGTGGGCAGCATACAAGACATGAAATAAAACATTCAGCTGTTGTGCTTGGAGTGCTCTGTAGCTTTCTAACAGTCTGCTGGTACCAATCTCCTTAGATACATATTGTAAATGTCTGAGCAGTTCTTGTTAAGTATGTTCAGGGTTTTGATGCTGGAAATTTTCAAAGCAAACATCAAACTCGGCAAATCAGTTCATTATTAATTTATAAAAGAAATGCCTTGTTTTACTGCTTTGCATGCAGTTACATTATTTAAGAGATGTGAAATATATGTACAGGTGAACTTAAAAATCCATCTCTTATTTAGAGAAGTGACTGGTTATGATAAAGGAGGGAAAATTGGCCATATTATCTAGTATGAGATTCCCCCCATGCCATATAGAATAGGCTGTGAGGGAGAGGCCACAGTCTAATATTTTCATGGCAGTACAAGCTGGCACTGCAGAGCATGATGAGGAACAGGAATCTGCTGCAATGTGTACTCTCAGTGACATTTGGATTTTTTTGGCACTTGTTTGTGTATGTGCAAAAACATCCTGTCTAGGGATAAATAGAGTTTTGCTCCTAATAGAATGCTTGAGTGAGTACAGAGAGGATAAATAAGTTGAAGATCTTGGGTAACTTGGCTTCAACTCTGCTCTCCTTTAGAAAAAAAAAAAATCTCTTATTTGTGGCTCCATGAATATCACTGGGCTGCCTACAGCAGTACCAACATTAATATATGTCAGGATTTTGAAGGACTCCGAGATTGAAACAATATCTGGATAAATTACTAAGTGAATGGATAAATAATTATAAATAGTTGAGACACCACAGCTCAGCAAGTTACATCTCATCAGCTGAACATGATAATTGATTATTTGCTTGGCTTTAGTCCCCTGTGAGTGCTGCAGAAGTCTGACTTAAGCCACCTTCAACTCAAGCTGAATCACTCAAAAAGTTTCAGATTCTCAAATGTGTGGTGTAGATATATAAGTTCACCAGTGTCTTGGGTTTGTGTAAATTACTCTCAATTTTCCTAAATAAAGAATAATTTCTTGCAATTTTTTTCTTCCTATTATTCCAACAGTTAATTACAGTGAAAACGTAAATTACCTAAATAGAAAAATATCAATAAAACTATTTAAGAAGAAACCATATATTTACAGAAAATATGGAAAACTAAGAAACTAAGATAGAAATAGGTTTTGTTCTTTTCAACCTTTGAATGGTTAAATGGTTGGGGAGGCTGAACAGAGCCTTTTCAATCTCATTTCTTCTAAGAAATTTATGGTGAGAAAAAAATAATAAAGGGAAAATGTTTAAAAAAACCAGAATATTCTGCAGCTTTTTCATTGCTATTGCTCTTTTGTTGTAGCTTGTCCTTTTCACTTAGGTTGAATTCCAAATGACCATGTTTAATCTTTGAATTTAATTTTGAACCAGAAGACGATTTTGGTAGTCAGAAGAGCACAATACATCTTGTTGGCCATAGTTACCTTTAATAAGACAAAAGTCAAGAATGGAAATAGTGTCATTTAAAACCACAATGAAAGGTAACCACACCAGATTTTAATCAGTGTAAAAATGAAGTAAATTGGTATGAAAGATCCTTGATTACTTTTATAGTTTGGAGTGCAATTTTGTGGCAGAAATAAAGTTTTCCTGTCCTAAGGTCACCACAAATAGTAATAAAAATTTGCATTAGAAGCAAAGTCATTCCCCATACCGATCTGCTATCCAGCAGGGAACTGGAAATGAAATACAAAAAAAAAAAAAAAAAAAACCAAAAAAAAACAAAAAAAAACCAAAAAAAAAAAAAAAAAAAAAAAAAAAAAAAAAAAAAA
>WEIU01008389.1:209115-228059 GCA_013389925.1 Aegithalos caudatus
CCAAAAAAAAAAAACCAGATAAATTTTATAGGAACTGATCCTGTATGTATTTAAAAAAAATGAAATTATTAAAGACAGATCCTGGCAAGGTGCAGAAATGCATCTTGGGCTATCAGTGCCATGGATAGAAATGACTATGGAGGAATTGTTCCTGCTTTTACACATCCCCAGTTCTAGGATTGGTTCAGTGGATTTGGTGATTACAGAAAAATACAGCATCACTGGAGCTGGATGTTTATCTTCTTGCTCATTACCTCCCCATGCTCTACAAGGACAGGTTTAAGGTGTTCAGCAATTGTTTTGATGGTCTAAGAGCAGCTTAGCAGACCTGAAATTCTGGACAGTAATGTTCATCTGCACAGCAGTTTCACTGTTATTAAGTTCTCTGTGTATTTTTGAGAATGATTCACAATTCATTGATTTTGGTATTTAGAATGTGTTCCTTGATATACTCTTCAGACAGTTCACATTGATCTCAATACAATCTTAAATTCTGTTTAGGAACTCAGTGTGCTGAAGGAACTTAGTAAACAGTTAAAAAAAATAAATAAATTAACTACCTGGTTGCTTCCATAGCCTCTCAGGAAACTTCCCCTTCAATGCTTTGGTGGAGACAGAGCATTTGAAATGCAAAGGTAAAGGCTTGAAATCAGCTTTGATAAATTGGCAGCTGCAATAATACCCAGACTTTTTATTTTCCTTTCCAAGCTCTCTGCTCCATCCAGCCTAGGAGCGTCACATTAAACTCCCACCCTCAAATGTGTCTGTGTTCTTCACAAAACATGTTCTGTTTAATATAGTCACGAAAAACAACTTATAATGCACCATCTTTTATTTCACTTATACCTTTTTCAACAATCACCATGGGCAGCTGTAATCTAAGTTGAAATAATAAACCAGACACATCTGGAGGATGAGTCAACCAGGCACGTGGAACAACCCCCTCCCTTTTTTTATGCATTGTCCAAAAGGATCAGTTTGGTACCTAATCCCAATGTCTCAGCTAAGTGGGGTGCAATTGTGTCTTAATTTTTTTTTTTTATTTGTAGTTCTAGGTAGGAAAAATATCTGAAGTTGCTGAATTTATAGTAAGCTGAAGCGGGGGGAATTACCTTGTGATTTCTATCAAGTAAGAGCATGCATGTGGACCTTGCTGTGCCAAGAATATTAATTGATGCTGGCTTGACTGTGTATTTGATAACAAAGTCAATCAAAGTAATTAAAAAGTGAGGTATCTGATGATTGAGTGCAAGTAAACTTGTGTTGTTTCACAGATCCACGCTCATGCACTGAAGCACAGGCTTGAGCAAGTAAAGGCTATTTCTTGCCATCTTTTAAAAACTAAGTTTTGGGTAAAGTCATAGGTTTGTAGTGCTGAATTCAATTTGATCCAGATTGCATCTGCCATTGTGGAATTTGCTTATCTCTATGTTTATTTGACATAATCAGATCTTGCCGTGGTGCAGGCTGGCACACTCCCTGCTGGATTGTGGAATAGTTTTGCTGCCTGACTGCTGATGATACAGGGCTAGATTTATGCAAGGTTTAAAATATACCACAGAAAGGATTAAATTTAGGATTATACATGATATGTATCATTATTTCTTTTAAACAGGTAACTGTAATGCTCTCTGATATATATATTTAATGCAGTAATAGTTTCATTCGTACTCTTGTGTTGATAGTAACACCCAAAACAATGTACTGAAATTAATTTTACAAAAAAGGGAAGGAAGAGATTTTTCTGATTGTGTCTGTATCCTTCTCGGAGCAACAGGGCACATTGCAACATCCAAATATTATCTCATCAGATTCTATTTAAAGAGTCCTTAACAGACAGAGAAGAAATAAGTTTTATTTTTGCTGATTATATCTGCATTGTTCCATTCCAGAGGAACTCAAAGGACTCTATATTTGATGGCCATTTCGTGACACCCAGCCCCCTTCAGTCACATATTTCTATCTGCAAAAAAGTAAATGTTACATCTCAAGCCTTGGGACAAATTCTTATCATGTTAATCACAAGTTGTAAGGGCAGTCTGAAAAGCCACTTAGTTCCAATACAGGAAGGTGGATCTTGCTAAACTTAATATCATTTACTAGTTTTTAAACTCTGTAATTTCCACTCATGTTAATGAATTCTAAATATTATCCTGCCTAGCTGTTGTTTCTGGTGAAGATGAAAGTGTTTTGTTTGATGTGTGCAAAAAAGTGACTACAGAAAATGGTAAATTAATTGGAAGATATCAGCTCAGGAGAATGTCTTTGACATGAGGGCTGTAAGGCTGTTAACAAACAGACCAACTCATTTGTCTCATCATGAAATGAAAGTAAAAATCACAACATTATGATAAAATCCTGACTAGGAAATGCCTGCAAGACTCTTTGAAGCCTTGGGTTCTTTTCTTGTCTGGGCTTTGGCACTGAGATTTATGCAAACCACGCTGCACAGAACTGGAAGTGAAATAGGTTCTATGCAGAACAGATGGATCAGGGCTACAGCAGGGATGTGCACTGCAGATGAGAACAGATTAATACCACAAGGGGAGACTGGAGGAAAATTGGAAAGATGGGGGCATTTGAACTAATTCATGAATCATTTCCAACTGATAGCTGTGCCTTCAGGCGCAGTGAATAATATCAAGGAAGCATATTTAAAATTTTATAAGTTTGTTTTAGTGAAGAATGGAATAAAGAGCCATAATTTTGGATCACTAAAAAATGTCCTGTATTCCCCTATCCCAAAATATACCTTAGTGATTTAAATATCAAGGTGTGCACTGGGACATAAATTGCTGTTTGGAAAACCCAGGGCAGATTGATGGAGCTGGCACAAAACTTTTGGGAATGGGTTTTTTGGAAGAGCTGTCTGAGCTGGAAGAACATGCACTCCACTTGAATCCAAGCCACAGAGATGCAGATCTGCCGTGTCTGGAGACGTGGTCTGATTTCTAGATCTCATTCTGATGTCTCTCCAAGTCTTTATCTTATCCAAATAGCCTTCAGTCTTAGAGGTTCAGACTTCCCAAAGCTGTGCCAGGGCAAATAAATGTTTATTTAAAGATCTTTGAACAAGATCTTCAGATCTGTATTACAGAACAATGTTTCAACAGATTTATTTTGCATCTCTAAGTTACTTTACTAATGGATATTTTTCTGCGGGGCAGACAAACTCATAGAAATAAAGAAGTCCACCTGAAAATTGAAATTATTTTAACATACGCAAAGCCATCAGAAACAATAAAGATATTTGAGAGAGATGTTACTGCCCAGTATCAGTGAAAGTATCAGTTTTGATTATGGGTTGAAGAATATGATTCTGTGTGTTAGGACATAAAAAAATCATTCCTTTAGCCAAGCTCAGAGTGTATGGATGAGCCTGATTACCTACATTAATAATGAATATAATTCATAAGAGGAAAAAGAAACAGAAAAGGAAATGTACAGGTAAATGTCTGGCTGTTCTGCATTCCCTGTATGACTTTTCAGCAGATAATTTTCAAGCTGTAGAGGAGGATGTGAAACACTTGATAGTGAAGGAAGATTGTGAGAAAGATCTAAAGAGGATGGGTAGTTCAGTTTGCTAGTAAGGAAATAATGTACATGGGTTTCTGTTCACCAGCACAGAAGATGTATTATTCCTCTTGTAAAAAATTCTTTCATTTCAGGCAAAGCTTAATAAAAACAGAGAAAGGTATAAAATGGCTCTCTTGACTAAAACTTGATTCTCATCCTGATGATTTCATGATTTCATTGCAGGTTGCAAATCTGGCCTGTTCAATCTCCAATAATGAAGAAGGTGTGAAGTTAGTCCGTATGGCAGCCACGCAGATTGATAGTCTGTGCCCACAGGTGAGTGGAGATTCCTTCTAAAAATCACTTGAGACGTCTTTTAGCTCTTAAAAGCATTAGGATGAGAGCATAGCCTTGTCTTTGTCATGAGATTGTTGCCTGATTTCCATGAACTGTGAACAATGCATCTTGAGATGCAATGGGTTGTAATGCTGCATTTTTAACGCAGTCCATAATCTGTTTGCTCTTTCCCTTGAAAAAAAAAATTGCCACTCCTCCTCTAACAAATGGGTTTGACTAATAGGTAATTAATGCTGCACTGACATTGGCTGCCAGACCCCAGAGCAAAGTAGCCCAGGACAACATGGATGTGTTTAAGGACCAGTGGGAGAAACAGGTGCGAGTTCTCACCGAGGCTGTCGACGACATCACTTCTGTGGATGATTTCCTCTCTGTTTCAGGTACTGGGCTCAGGAGACTTTTCTAAAAATATGCTCCAAAATTAAAGTATTGGGTCAGAGAGGATAAAAGTTCTAATTACTAAAGCATCATTAATCCATTAGTCTGTCTGTATTGGAATGCTGATCTTCTGCACTCAATAGGGCCAACCACATCATGTTAATTAATCCCTGGTAGTAATGGTTGGATCTTCACCTCCCAGAAAATAGCACCTGTTTGTGCCTCTGTTCCTAGAGAGGCTTTGTTTCAACTCAGGCACAAAGTAGGATTTTGGCCACTTTCTAAAAATGTGTTCCTGACCTGTTACAGGCTGAGAGTATTTGTAGAAACTGTTGGAATCCTTGTGGAGTTGTGGGCAAGAGGACTAAAGGTGAACTTTACAGACTCACAGGATGGTTTGGGTTGGGAGGGTAAAGAAGGGATGGAGAAGAGAAGGACATGGACCCTGGGTCTGTCTCAGTCTTTTCTCCATCCTCCCTGTAAAGTGCTACAGCTTGTGGCAGAGTGTGTTTTTGTAATTTGATCATACCCAGTGAATGCTGTAGTTACACTGGGTTAACTTCTGCTGCAGAAAACCCTCTTTCGTATTTTGCTTAGAAGGATGAATTTCACTGCTGTGAGTAAGGACACAGAGTGTGCAAAGAGGGCTTTGCTTACTCAAATGTCTTGGAAGAGCCAAATTTCATGAGACATTCTGGCCAAAATGTTATATTTCATTCTACATTATTTTCCTTGATATTTCCTAATTTTTTCAAAAGACGTTTATGAGGAAAAAAAAAAAAATTGAAGGAAAAATATTTATCCTCAAAAAAAAATCCTTAATTTTTTTTTTTTTTTCACTCTTTATCTTGTTTGGTTGCATCCTGCTACCCTTATTAACAGGGAAATAGTTTGGTTTAGTTAATTCCACTCCTCTGTTCAACAACCCTGCAAGTGTTTCCTGCAAGCCATAGCAAGAATATAAAAATGAGCTCTCTGAATAGAAGGGTACTTCATAATTCAGGAGCACATTGATGTTTATTTGAGATTTGAAGCTGACAAACACTTTTTGGCAGAACTAGTAAGAGAGAGGGATGACCAGGCTGTAAACTGCACACCCAGGGCATGTGCCAGAGTTGGAAATCTGGCTCAAATATCCATTTTCTTCTATGTTTGAAGGCTTTGCTTACTCCAAGTGCTTGTATACATAAACCAGAAGTAATTTGAATGGATGATGGGGTTTTTAATTTCTTTTTCTCAAATCTTAATTCTTTCAGAGTTTTGACTTAGATCCAAACTTTCCAAGGCAGCTGAGTATTATTTCTGTAAAGTTTAGGTTCTTTTTTCCTGATTCTTTGCACAGACATCTCTGTTAAACATGAGGAAAAAGAAAGCCTGTTGCTCTTGCTGTAAAGCTTGGAAGCCTCAGCTTATACAGAGTACTTTTATTTTTGGATGTTAAACCAGTGAAGCATTCAATATGCCACTATCTGGTTAAATGTACCTCCTGAAATGACACCTCCTCCTCTTCATATTGGCTGTCACATTTGATGGTATGTTTTAATAATATGGTGGCTACCAGAAGAAAGCTGGCCATAATTTTAAGAAGTTATTCCATAATCCAAATGCACTGCCCAAATTCATATATCATTTCTTTTTGGGTAAAATTTGTCTGTGCCATGGTAAAAGAAAATTGGTGATGGGGAAATGGAAACAGTGAAGAAAAATTTTAACAAAGCACTGCTTTTTCATTCTGAGTAAGGAGTGTTTTAAACAAAGAATTTTGCCTTGCAACTTACACAGATTCACAGCTCAGGGGACTTTCAGCTTCCATCCAAAGTTGTTGCAGTGTAAAATTTGACATCATGTAAAACATTTTTGAAAGCCTCAAATGATACAACCTTGGAATTTTTAACTGTGAAGATTAGTGAGTCATTCTTTTTAGTGGCAAAGGATAATTAACAAAAACCAGTTGGTGAACTGATTTATTCTTTTTTACTACTACTACAAAGAACAACATTTCATTTTGGGTTTAAAGGTGTCTCTAGCAAAAAAACGAAGTTGCTGTTTAGAGTCACTGAGTTTCTCAGACTGAGTTTGGTCAAACGTGAAATTCAGTCATCATCTTACTAAAATTATTTTTGACTCTACTGACTACAGACAAATAATTCCTGACCTAGTCAGAGTCTTCTGCATGCTTTCACATAATTTGTATGTGAGAATACTACATAAATTCTGATCCTGCAGCGTGTGAGAGTAGATGGCCTGATTCAGAGCCAGAAAAATAACAATATATCTCCCAAGAATCCAATGAAGGTGCTTGATATCACCTCCTCTGAGCAGTCACTGTTGTCATCTGTTGCTTCAGACTATACCAAGTTCACATGTAATTATAAATGTGTGTTATTAGAAATTCCCAGCTTATTCTCTGGCATAGATGGAGTGAGGGAGAGGAAATTCTCATGCTCGGGTTTTGTGCTATCTACAAATGCCATTTGCTGTTGTCTTTTCAATGTGATTTATTTTCTTTTCTATCTTATTTAGGCAAAAATGAGCCAAACGTAAAAGACATTTATGGGAGAGTGTAATTTCACCTTCAGAAAATTGCCCGACTGTTTATTAGAGAATCTACAAATTATTTGACTGCTTTCCATTTTGCATTCATTTAAATTACAATTTCATTATGATAAAATTCAGTGTGATGTTTGAAATTAATGTGACTGGTTTTTAAGGAATTACAGGTCGGGATGTACAGTAGAGGTAAGATGATATAGGCCAGTCCCTATTAAAGATAAATATCACATAGATTTTTGTATTATGTGACAATATCACAGAAGGGCTTTTGTTTTGCAGCCTGGATAAAGGTAGATACCAATTTTTTTAACATACTGACATTTCCCCAAATCAGTAAGCTTTGCCATAAGGAAGAATATGATTTAAAATGAGTATTTTTAACCTGAATCCCAGAAAACCACATCCTGGAAGACGTGAACAAGTGTGTGATTGCCCTGCAAGAGGGGGACGTGGACACGCTGGACAGAACGGCGGGCGCCATCCGGGGCCGTGCAGCCAGAGTCATCCACATCATCAACGCAGAGATGGAAAATTATGAGACTGGGGTTTACACTGAGAAGGTGCTGGAAGCCACCAAACTGCTCTCTGAAACAGGTGAGTTTGGTGGAATGCTGAAGGAGTTATTGAGATACTCGTAATATTTAGTTGTTTAAAAGTCTTGGTGGATTCTCTGAGATCTGTAACTCGGAGGGAAATCTGTTCTTGAAAGCAATACAAACAAATAAATTCATGGCTGTGAGTGTGTTTTTTATTCTCTACTTAGTGCTGTTGCAGAAGTCATGCTGACAGGAGCCATATAAGAGAAGAGTTTCAGTAACATGTCAAGACTAGGCCACTACATCAAAGTTTCTATGATTTGAATAAATAATACACAGCCTTTTCTTATGAGTTGCTTGATTTTGTATTTATGCATCTGCAGAAAATCATTGCAAACATTACTCTTTTGTCTGTGCAGGTGGATGTACTTGTTGATGACTGAAGTGTTGCTAAACAAAACAACTTTTTGTTGAAAGGTACATATAAGCAACCGAAAATGCAGCATCTGATTGGAAAAATATAAAAGTCTGAGTGATTGTATAGAATATATAGATTGTATAAAAGAAGAAAAGTCTGCTAGATTGATAGACTGGGAAGGAATATTCTTTTTTTTTTTTTCAATCTGTTTTTGCCTTGCCAGAGCAGGGATTAGATTCATCTCAGTGTAGGTGATTAGGTCTGTTCTGGTCATTTTAAAGCCTTTTATATCAGTGCTCTCAGTAATTCAGTGCAGGCAGTGCTACCAAGTGCTCTCATCTGAAAGCAGTGGGTTTGGGTGGTTTTGGGTGAATCACGCTCCAAATTTCATTGACTTCACAGTCTGGGTCTCCACACTCTGATCAGGTGCCCTGGTAGGAGAGAGACACACGAATTGTGGGTGTCTGGGAGTGTCTGAGCTGATCCTCCCCTGCCTGATTGCACTTGTACATCTGAGGTTTAAAACCAACCATCAAGATTATTCTAGAAGGAACAAATGAAAATTGCATCAGTTCATGACACTTCAATTGTGGCTTTTGGACCAATAGCCCAGGAATTGCCCTGTGAGATGGAAAAACAAAAACTCTTGTAGCTCTGCAGTCTCTGTGTTTGCTTTGAGAACAGGAAACAACAAAAGAAGCTAAAAAAACTGATTTGGGTATGATTAAATATTACTTGTGGTATTGTAGCCCCCAACTTAATGTCAGCCTATTTTTACTACCCAACAAGAGATCAATGGAATAAGTATTGTAAATTTATCTTCTTTTTAAAAGTTTATGAGCGGGTTTTATGAATTCACAGAAGGAAAATAATCTGTTCAGTGTGATGTGGTGAAATGTTTTGTTGCACTCTTCTGTTAAAGCTGACTTTTGGTCAAGGAGGGGCTATGACAAAATCTTCTTACCATTAAGATTTCCTCATTACACAAAACAAAATGTATGCTTGAGCTTTTTATTGAGCTAAAATTTGTGACCCAACATTGTATAATTTTTTTAATTAAAATTTTTTATTCAGGCAAGTATAAAGTGCCATTATATAGATCAAGAATATGCACAGCAAATACTTGTATTCCATATTTAATTCACATTCTGATATACTTTGAATTATAACTAAGTGCTATAAACTGGACTGAGTGCATCTTGACAACAGCAATGCGTTAATGTTGGGATTCAGTAGCTAAGAACAAGTCCCTGTTCCTCCAAGTCAAAGTTTTTACCTATTTTTCTATTTTATGAAGTGTAAACAAACCTGTGAATATTTAAAAAAAATAAAATATTATGTTTACAATATTAAGAACTTGATATCATGCACAAATTGTGTAGCAGTAGTTGAGGGGACAGAATGGGCCCAAATTCAATGAAGCTGATGAAGCTGAAACAATTTCTGCCAGTTGTGAATGTAGATCATTAATAACAGGGCACAATTTCTATCTGCAGCTTTTCAGGCCATTAACAAAGGCATTGATTATGATTTCTGTGTGATTAAAAAAGTAGAATTAACTGACTCATTTCATCCCCTTAGAATAAAGCGGTCAAAATGGAATTTAGACCCCCCTGTGCTGTTCTGGAATCACCATCCTTGGAAGTGTTCAAAGACCCTGAGGATGTGGCACTGGGGGACAGGGTATGGTGGTGAGCACAGTGGAGCTGGGGGAATGGTTGGACTTGAGGTCTGGGAGGTATTTTCCAACCTCAGTGGTTCCATGATCTGGGTACCTATGGATCCATAGGTTTATTTCAATATTCTTTCAGTTCTTCACCTCAAGTTCATGCCCAGATTTTATGGAACACTCAAGAATGATGGCAGTGATTGATTTGGATCCAGGTTCTGCCCACAGATGTGCACATCAAAATCTCCATGAGAAGCACAGTCATGAATATCTCACTGTTTTCATCTTTATTCCTTCCCTTTTATTTTTCTTTTTTGTTATTGTTTTAGTTGACCTTAATTTAGTTTTAAATGAAGTGCTTTTGGAAGCTGGGAAGCATTTAGTTAAATGATAATGGAAAGGAAATAAGCACATTATCTTTCTCTTAAAGTTATCATTTACTTTTAACTGTCATCTCAGAAAAGGAAAGCCTCTGTTAATCCTCTTTTTCCAGAGATCTCACTGTGTTCTGTGAATTTTGTGTTGGATCCACAGTGGAGAAATATGGATACAGTGTTTTGGAAAGACATGCAGCTTGCTAATATTTTTTATTATTATTTTTTAGGGGGGGAGAAAATTAATCTCTCATGAAAATGATAGTTTCTGAGAAATAGAAACTGCAAACATTGCTTCAAAAACCAGTCATACCTGCAAGTTCTATTCATTTGTTGTTTTAATTTACAGCCACTGCAATATGTGGGGTGGGATTTTGAGTGTTTCAGTGCTTTGCTGCCTCTGCTTGCCTCACAAACAGGCTTAAAACACTTGGTAGAGTCTGGGTTCTTATCTCTGGCATGAGTTTGGGGAGTGACAGACTGGTTAATGTCCTTTTAAAATAGAGTACTTTCATTTTCCTTTGAAAACCATAACAAAGACTTAGCTCTCACTAGCTGATTTTCTTATAAATTCAAGCTGAAACCTACAAAACCACAGAGTTGATGGGGATCACTGGGAACAAACACCAAACTCACAGATTTTAGTGGATGTTACTTGTGTAGGAGTAAACCAGAGCTTCAAGGTTCAGCTTTTTGGTTGATTGGTCTAGAAGTGACTTTTGTTTTTATTTTTTCAAATTTTATTTCTTATATATTTAATTTTGTTGTTGTTGTTTTTAGTTTTGGTGGGTTTTTTGGATTAATTTATTTTTGGAGGGGTTTTTTTTGGTTTTGGGTTTTGTTTTTTTTTTTTTTTTTTTGTTTTGGTTTGTGGAGGTTTTTTGGGGTTTTTTGGTTGGTTTGGTTTGGCAGAGGTTTTTTTGTTGTTTTTTTTTTTTGTTTTTTTTTTTTAAGGGGGCCTCTGTTAAGTGTTATATTGGTGTTCAGATTTGTAGAAAGCTGTGAAATGATCCTGTTACAAGTTGTCCATTGGGGGAGAGGGGGAAAGGAGAGAAGGGTGGAAAGGAAAAGAGAAGAAGGAAAAGGAAAGGTTGAAAGCAAGGAAGTTTGCAAAAGGAAAGGGAAGGAAGTAAGAGGAAACAGAGCAGAATTGCTGTTTGAATATTGAACTCTCATCCTGCTCAGTACCCAGAGTGACCACGGCCAGCTGAGACTTTCCCTTTGCCTTCTCCAAGGAGGAGACTGAAGGGTTCTCAGCAGTTACTTCAAAAGGTCTAAAAACTGAAGGCAAGAAGCCTCTGCTTCTAAACAAATAAAAAGAATTGTCCCTAGAAAGATATCAAGGAATAGGTAATGAGGTCAGATCCTATACAAGATTTTTGAGGTTCAGAAAGGAGAAAAAGCCATGACATTCTTTAAGGGTCAAAGGTGGGAGAACTGGAGTAGACTTTGCAGGGTTGTGATGAAAGGAGGTGAATGGGAGATAAAAGCAAAACAAATAGGACTGGAACTTCCTGGGAAAGGCTGTGAAAACGTCCCAATATTTTTTTTTTTTTTTTTTTTTTCCTCCAGTCTGCACTGGGCTGTCTGGAAACCATCCTGGAACAGCAAGTACCCTACTACTTGGGTTACTCCTGGGAAGGACGTTGGAAATTTGAAATCGTCTTATTCACACCAGAAACTGGAGTTGCAGCTTTTAGCATGCTTTAAAAATATCCCAGTAACTTTGTAACTCCCTGGTTTTAAGTAGGCCACTCCGACTTCTGCTTTGACACAATTTTTAATTTTTTTTTTTATTTTGTCTTTATCAGAATGGACTAATGTTGAAAATCAGCACTACTGGCAATTCAGCAATAAGCCTGTGAGAGTTTTATCAGTGTGAGTAGGGCAAACTTTAAAGATATTTATCACTAGGAAAAGGCAGCTCAATGATGTTATCAAAGCTAATACTAAAATGTGGGAAAGATGAATTTTTCAGCAGTGATATGAAGGGAAACAAAATGTAGAAGCAAGAAGATGAATTTAAGCATAGCTGTAATCAAAAAAATCCCTCATATTGAATCTGTGGGAGAGCTAAAAGATGCGAAACGGAGCCTATTTAAAAAATAAATGATGGTACATTCATGTTTTATGGGAGTTCAGGTAGTTAGAGTAAAACTTATGGGTACCATCATCCTGAGAAGATGAGATCGTTTATCCGGGAGTTCTGATCAAATTATGACTTTTATTCTGCAAAGTACTGTAGAATTTTCTTTAAAGTTTTGCTAAACTGAAATCCGAAGGTCAATGTGTCACCAACAAAAAATAAAAAATAAAAAAATCAATGCATTTTTAAAGAAAAGGTATTTTACAAAAGGACCAGAGTACACCCAAGATTGTGTTCCACTGCTGCATAGTTTGATTTGATCCAAAGAATTTTTAACAAGAGAAACTCTGATCAATATACAGAGGAATACACTAAGAAATCATATAAGATGTATTATAAAGCAATTAAATCAGACATAAGAGATGAATAAATCACCACTGTAGCTCAAAGCTGAAATGTTAGCCCTTTTTCTCTCCACTTTTAGAGTTTAAAAATGAACTACCATTCTAAAGGAGAGCATAATGTAATTGATCTAGATTTTCAAAGGCTTTTCCTAAGGTCCTGCACACACAGCTGTTTGGCAAATGGGTAACCATGGGGTGAGTGTTAAGGCCTTTGATGGATTAAGAGCTGGTGACAAGGCAGGAGCAAAGCACAAGTGATCATTTCTCAGCAGGCAGGAAGGGAAATCTTGTGACACTTCAGGGTCAGAGGCGTGGTTGGTGCAGGATGCACTCGTTAACAGGTGAAAAGGCAGCAGCAAAATTTCCCAAATACTGTTTGGGCTGCTTGTTTGGGAAAGACAAGATTAAAAGATATTTTTTATTTAATTTCTCTAGGTAAATGGAACAATTAAATCTATACTATCTGCATTGATAGAAAGATTCTGAGCTAATTCATTGTCTCAGAATATCCGTGGCATTGTGATGGGCAGCTGAGAAATTATACTTTTTCCATGCTCAACAGCCACATATTTGTACTGAAGATATTAGGCTGTGCTTATAGGAAAATATTCACTGAATACCCCAAGATTATTTCACTTTCTTCTCCATAACTAAAGATCTTCCAGAAATGGAAGGTTAATATAAGTATTACATAATCAAGAAAATTCAAGATCTTGATGTGAATTAAGTCAATGAGAGTTTAAAAAATACCAGGGTTATCTATTTTGGATGTACCAGACACCTTGTATAATGAATAGTGGTTAATATAATAGAAATGCCCATTTTCATAAACCAGTGTGATTTAGTCACTGTTCAAATCTGTTCTTGAAAACAGATTTTGTGTTCTTAAAAGCCATTTTTTTGAAACAAGGAGGGTGGTGGTAGAAGTAGAAAGAAATTTACCAGGTCTAGAAAATATAGCAGAGAAACGGAGTGAATATTCATCCACCAACTCCAACAGAATGTTTTGTGAATACAAGTGTGAATTGTACAATAATGTTTTAAAATAAAAGCACTGGTATTCCTTGCATCCCCTTGCCTACACACACCTACATATTGATACACACAAGCTTACAGCTAAGCCAGGAAGGGGGGTTTGCTTTTTACATAACCTACTTGGTGTCCAACAGCATGAGACTGCTTTCTTGAAGGAATTTTCTGAAGAATTTGCTTTCATTTGAAATAATAACCTGAAGGGAGTTCTGTTTGGCAGGAATAATATTTTGGGGTGCTCACTGTGTGTGGTTTTTCACAGGCAGACAGGAGAGTGAGGCAGCTGAAACTGGAGACACACAAATGTCCCTACAGCTGACATTTGTTATCCTCCTCTGTCCACTTTGGGATGTACCTGCCTTCTGCCCTGACATTTATCTTTCTGTGAATGGCAGTTCAGTCAGAACAAAGTCTGAAGTTGTGTTTTTCCCTCCAGTGTGTGTGTCCCTGTCTCCCAACACTTGGTCACGTAGCTCCAGACATGACATTAATTTCTGTAGTGTCCATCTCACCTGGGCTGCACATGAGCAAATCCATTTCTTCCATTCCCACATCAGTCTGCTTGGTTGCATAAACCCAGAGGTAAAGTTGGAGCCTTCTGGGAAGTGCCACAAGCCTTAACAGAAGGGGTCCAATGGGTCAGGACTTGGCATAAATTCCAGGAGAACTTTGTTTTTATGGGCCATGGCTAAATCAGTGTTTGGCAGTGAAGGCTGATTCTTCCTGAAAGTCTTGTGTTCACTGAAAACTTCTGTAGGGTGTGGGTATTCATTATTTTACAGCTGACTTTTAACCATTTCATCAGGGAATGTGAATCACTAAATAGCAGGAAGAGAAAAGATGGTCTTGTGCATTGGACAGTGATGTTTCATAGTTCTTGTGCCATAGCACTCTGCCCTAATTTTGCTTTCCCTGTTTCCTGAGTCACCAGTGTGAGACACAGGGGGTTTGATACCCAAAATGGAGCTGTGGAAGGGTCTGGAGCCCCAGGAGCAGCTGAGGGAGCTGGGAAAGGGGCTCAGCCTGGAGAAAAGGAGGCTCAGGGGGGCCCTTGTGGCTCTGCACAGCTCCTGACAGGAGGGGACAGCCGGGGGGGTCGGGCTCTGCTCCCAGGGAACAGGGACAGGAGGAGAGGGAACGGCCTCAGGCTGGGCCAGGGGAGGTTTAAATTGGATATTTGGGAAAATTTCTTCATGGAAAGGGTGTCCAGCCCTGCCCAGGGCACTTTGGAGTCCCCATCTCAGAAGGCATTTAACAGACATGTGGATGTGGCACTTGGGGACATGGATCAGTGGTGGCCTTGGCAGTGCTGGGTTAAGGGTTGGACTCCACGATCTGAGGGATCTTTTCCAACCCAGATGATTCTGTGATTCTATGATATGTTATATTATCTGCCAGTAGACTTCTATAAGGCTTTTTCTTTTCAATTAGCATTATAATAGTCATGACTAAAATGTAAATTATATGATATGAGACCAGGACTTAAAAACATTCTGTGAAGTATTTAGCATCTTCTGATAAGGAACATATAGGTCTTCTAGAAACAGGCTTTCACAAACACTATGAGCTAAATAAGGTATCATATTTCATTCTTTATTCATCCTTCAAACAAAACTGAGAGACTGTGCTGTCTTTGACAGATGATGTCAGATATCCCTTAGGAATGATCTTGTAAATACCTGTTTTAAATACTTCCCAGTACACTGCATTCTTTCTTCAGTTAAGTAAATTAACGAATTTTAAAAACAAACAAGCAAAAACAAGCCAAACAAACACAAAAACCAACATAAGAAATTTCATCCAGTGCCCTGAAAATTTCAAGCTATAACTTTGTGAATCTTTTATACTAAAACCTTTTAAATCTGAATAATGGCTGAGCTGTTTGTCTAAGACAGCACCATTTTGTTTTCTAATGTAATGGATCATTCATGGGTTTTTTTTCTCTTTTTGGTCTCCCCTGATAACCATAAGTTTACAATCATTCTAGATAATGTTCTTGATTTACATGACACAAACAACTATGATGATAAGAGAAACACAGATATTTTCAGGTATCCTGACACTTTTGTGATAGTCCAAACCTTTAGACTGCCATTTATTTATTGAATAATATTACCCACAACTGACCAGACTTTTATAGCCATTTAAGAGCTACTTAGATAAGGTGATTGGCACCTTCAGTGATGTGTCTCTATCAACATGGCATAAGGAAAATCAGTTTTCATAAGGACAAATTCTTGAATGAACACAGAGCTATGAGGGGCAGCCAGAGGGCACAGCTGTGTGCAGTGGGTACAGGAGAGCAGTCACTTCTCTGCAGATCAAATATCTGATTTTCCTGAGGACAGTCTGATTCCAGGGAACAACCCCTGGTCTTTGGGAAGGGTGCTTCCCTTGGATCCAAATCCCTGGATTCTAAAAGGAGTCAAGTAGGTGCTCATCTTTTCAAAATGAAGCTCTAAGAAATCGCTCTGCGGGTGCCTTTCAAAACTTGTCTTCTGGCCAGAAAAATGCCCCCAATCTGAGACCCCTGGGAACCCTTCAGTTCCAGGGAGTTTGGGATGGAAAGGAGCCACGCTGTGCTCAGTCTGATTCAAATGTGTGCCAGGATTTGGTGCACAAATGGCGTTGATTTATGCCTGAACTTGGTTGTCTAAGGCAGACATCTGATCTAAGCCAAACACCTGCCTCTCTGTTTAGTGGGTACAGGAAAAATCAGAATTTTATCCATCTAAACCTGAGTCTTTAAATTAGGGTAGGTGTGGTTAATTGTCTCATGAAAGCATCTACTGTTCCCTGCCTGGTATAAAGAAAGAGATTTCAAACTTTCAGTTGTGTGACGTGAGTCAAAACCAAACCAAACTTCCTGACTCTCATTGATGCTACTAAGAATTAGAAACCCATGCACCTGGAGGGTCCTTGACCTTTATTGCTTTTTTTTTGTGTCTTAATTATCCCTTTCCACATTTCTGAACATTCACATCTACTTAAGATTCTGAGGAATTCAAGTTCCTAAATAATAAGGCCATAAAAGTGCAACAAATCAGCAAGGCATTCATTTAATCTTGCATATTAATGAAACTTTTTGTTCTAATGCTACGAACAAGAACGCCCAAACATTTTTTTAAATTTTTATCTCAATAATTTTATTATGTAACCTAGCATTTCTCCATCTATCAGGGATCTTATTGTTCCCATATCACTAAACAAAATTTGCAGTGATGTTTCTAAGTAGAAAAATTGCAGTACAAACTGATTGCCATAGCAGAAAAACTCAACAGGGAATATATTTTTAGGAAACAGATAATTACTTGATGATTTTAATATGTAGGAGATATGGGTGGGTGGGAGACAAACAAGAAGAGCTTGAGAGAAAATATTTTATTTGTGGAACAGAGTGGTTCACAAAAAAAATACAAGTTTGATCAAGGCATGAATTCACACATGGTGTGATATGCTGGATTTCCATTATGCATCAGCAAAAAAAAAATTTAAAAAGTATAATTAAAAAGAATTAATCAGTTGATAGAATGGAAGCAATTTCAACTTTGCTGATTCCCAGTTTTTCTCCAGCAGCCTAGATTCTTTTTGGCATTGGTTTTGCTTTCAGTGCCATTGGAAACTCATCCATAGAAAGGCTTTAAAATCTTTATTTTGTTGGAGTGACAAAGTCAGTGGATAAGAAGTGTTGCTATTAACTTGGGACCTGATTCTGTCAACATTTATGCAGGTGCCTAATTAATTCATGTAGTAAAGCTGAGAGATGTTAATGGACCACATTTTTCAGTCTAAGCATATGTGTGACTGTTTTCAAGGCCACAGCTCAAACTAAGAAACCAATGTTTAATTTTTCCCCAGAAGTATTGATTTGTTTCTGAATCTAAAATTTATAGCCAATTTCTCTGTGCATAATAAATGAATCATTCTCTGTCTGATGCATTTACAAGTTTTAGCTCCAGATTCAAGTTCACGCCTTTGCCTGAATTTTACTTGTGGCTCTTTCACCTTTGGCACAGGAATATCCTTCTTTGTGTGGCAAATAATAGAGAAGAAAGACTGGAGCGTTGTTTTGTTTTTTTTTTTCATGGAGCTCAATAACCTTAACTGGAGAATAATACATTTCTCAACTCTGTTTTCAGCTTTCAGAAACTTCACTGCATTAAATGACAACATATGCTTAGAGAAGCAATAAGTAACAGTCTCCTTTTAAAGGTGGTTTTTTTCCTTGTTTGTCCAATCAAAAGTGAGTACTGATGTAAAAATACAATTGGCAAGCAAGCATTTCATAAATCAGTTTAATATCTATTCCCATTTTGAAACAGCAGATAATGGTCACGTGTAGTAATGTAAATTAGGGACTAAATTATAGCCAGGTCTGCAAAATCAGAAATGAGAATCTTCCACACCCAGTTGTGGTAATAAATGTGGTCAAGAATGAACACTTCAAGTTCAGGAATAAGAATAAAGTCTAACTTTCCACCTTACAACCATTTAATTTCATTTTCCCTTGTTTTGTTCTAAGACTGTCACGTGTGGCTATGACCAAGTCCAGCTGTGTTGTATCTGCTTCTCCCACTGTCACTGCCCTGTCAAGGGAAATATTGTAAAACTTTGGTGCAACTTCTTCCCACAAATCTGTTGCCTGTCCAGCATCTGCTGATTATTTACAGATAATTAAACATTAATTGCTCCACGACATGTTTCATTTTATTTCTGAGTACTGAAATTGAATGTTGAATAGATTATAAGTCTTCCTTCTCTACCCTTTCATGAACCCTTATATAAGGGTTATATACCTTTATCTAAAATAGATGAGTGCCTTCTTTTTTTTTTTTCTTCTTTTTTCCCAAATCCCAGGATTTTTCACTATTACTGTTTTTCTTGAGTTCTTGAAGATGGTTCAGAAACTGATTTGATTTTTTTTCTTAAGAACTACAGGGTAAATTTTTCTACACTCTGTTAACTTGAACACATATGTAAAAAATGAATTTCCTTTTGCTTGCATAGATGTTCTCAAACTGCCCATTCCTAATTCAGTCCTGTTGCATCTGCTTTGGATATAATTATATCCAAATATAATTGAATATTGATTATATCCAATACCTGACCACCTCTGCTAGTAAGGAAATTGTAGACAGAAAATTAAGATTAAATTTAATTTAACCCTAAATATTAAGGTTCTTTACTTCCTTTTTTTTTTTAAATTGTTGTCATTATTACATCTCTAGTTTTACTTGTTTTATCCCAACAACCCCAAATAATTTCTTTTCTATTCTTTAGGTTTACTTGTTTAGATTATATTTTTAATGATTGCTTTTTGATATTCAGGCTAGAGACTTCCTTATGCAATCATATTAGTCTCCTACTACACTTTCAAGTGTTCTATTAATTAAGGTAATTTGATATATGCATTTATTAAATACTCCTACTAAACCTTACATCTCTCTCAAACTCCTTTTCTAATTAAAATGTTTCCCCTCTGCCTGGCAATGTTTTGTTAATGTTTACTTCTTTAAACTCTATTGTTGCTGTCACCTTTTCCTGTTTCTCCAGTGTATGAACATTATCTGCATGGACAATACAAATCTGTTCTTTCATCTGTCTATATGAATATATATATA
>WEIU01008389.1:228241-266477 GCA_013389925.1 Aegithalos caudatus
TATATATATATATATATAAAAGCAAGATTTGAATCACTATATCCCTTTCAAGTTTTCCTCATTTGGATCCAATATGTATATTTAAATGCCAGAAACAGAAAGTTTGAGCTCATGGTTGCTGCCACTTCTTCAAAATATTATCTATACTTAAATCATGGGTTTTTGTGGTTTTACTTTTAGTCAGAAACTATAAAATAAAATTTAAAATATTCAGTCAAGAAGAAAATGTGGTTTCCTACCATAGCAGAAGTTCCTGGGAAAGAATGTCACTGCTCTTGATGAAAATAACACTGGAAATTCCCCTTTGTAATCACCAGTTGGGTTCAGGATACCAATAAGTGTATTTAAAATAAGGTTTAGGGAAAAGATGGGCAAAAAAGGTAATATTTTAACAAAAAAAAAGGCAATAACTGTTGTGGGAATTATAATTCCTATTCTTTTAATTATATTGCCAAAACAGTAAAGTCAGTGATACATGATCTAGATACATAAATGCTAGAATAAAAGTGATGTGAATATGATGAAAAGATGGCTATCTATAAATCTATAAAATTGACCCAAGTTCCTTAAATTCTTAAGAATAAATCCAACTGCATTTTTTTTAATCCAAGTTTCTAATGAAACATTGATTATGTTTATCCTCTATGAGCACAGCCCTCCAATATTAATGTTAAATTTATGAAGAGGAGTAAACAAGGACAGGAATGTAGGTGCAGTGTAATCAGTGGGACCTGATGTTCATGTTTGTAGGATTTGGGTTTGAGTTGTTAGAAGACTGATCTGGGGAAGAGTTATTTTCCTCCAAACATGATGTGCAGAAATTGATTATACCTTCAAAGGAATCCTCTATGAAATTTAAAGAAAAGTCTCTTTCTGCTGGAAGCAATGCCCTGAAACCACTTACAAAAGTAAATAATTGCTTTAAGTTGTATATTAAATAAGTTCATACCACATTATAATATTTTTAGCCAATATCTATCACTCAGTTTTGTGTTGTATATATGGTGATAGTGAAGAAACAGAAGATTCATTTAGGTGTCTTCACAAAAGTATATCTTTGATTTTACATTTTGTCCCTTACAAAATTATTATTTAGTAGGAGCTAGAGTGTATGTAAATTAGCAGGCATAATGGCCACAGTTTGCTTTGATCACTTTATACAAATATTTGCTGTGCTCATTACAGGCTGTAAAGCTCTTAAATGGACTTTACTGACTGCTCAGGTATCTTGCAGCCTTTTAAAAGTTAGTAAATCACAGTTTTTGAAGGAATCTTTCTATTCTTTGTTGCACAATCAGAGGAGAGAACAGAGATGCTTATTTCCATGCTGTCAGATAAATTGCCAGAGCTGTCCATGTGCAGGCTGGGTACAAACCCATCCATGAGCCTCCCAGTGCCCGGGAATTCCCAGGACAGCGTGTGCCGTGTCTCCTGGAAGCCATCCACACCCCAAAGCGGCAGAAAAGCTCTCAGGAGAGAAGGTGTCTAATCCTGGTGCCTCTCCTTGTGTTTCACCCAGTGATGCCACGTTTTGCTGAGCAAGTGGAGGTGGCCATCGAAGCCCTGAGTGCCAACGTGCCCCAGCCCTTCGAGGAGAACGAGTTCATCGACGCCTCCCGCCTGGTCTACGACGGGGTTCGGGACATCAGGAAAGCTGTGCTGATGATCAGGGTATGTGAAGCGCCTGGGGAGGGAAAGTTGGGATTTACAGCCAGGTTTCATGGATGGGAGGAAAGCAAAAGCTACTTGGAGTCAGCCTTGTGTTGTAATAAGCCAGGAAAGCTTCACGCTGGAACAGGCATGAAACTGAAGTAGGTGCGACAACAAAACAGTAAATAAAGAGATGAGGTTATTTAGTAGATGAATCACAGTTAGTTGTTGATCAGCTAGGAGAAGGTTTGATCACAACTGCCAATAGATGCAAACTCCATTACTGTTTCCATAGTAATAGCATTAATTCGCCAATGTCTTCAAAGTTCGTGTAGATTTTTTGTTGTTTTGTTTATGTAGGGTTTTTTTCCCTAATGTATGTGTGCTGCCTGGGATGTGAGGTAGGTCTGGTTAAAATCTAAATGAATCTAAATGAATAAATTATTTTGCTGCTCCAGTGAGTCACTGCAGGGATTGTTTTGAATGTTTACCAAGGTGAAAAAGATGTCATTTCAGTGTTGACTTATCAGTTGACTCAAGTTGCTTAGACGTCTTTTAATAAAATAAATAAAAGTCACCACAGAACAACATCATTATTATGATTATAACTGCGTGTTACTTTTCACTTTAGTCAGCAGACCAAGATGTAAAAAAGGAAAAGCACCAAACCACATCTGGTTTGGACATCTCTTCAGCAAATGAAACTTATTTGAAACCCAAATTACCTTGAATCTTCCCTAATGAAAGCCAAGTACAAGTAAAGCTAGGATAAAATCACAGAAGAAATTTTTTGAGGCAAATAACAGGGCTGAAACATCAACTGATCCCTTTGAGCAAACAGGTAACATGCACTTGTGGTTGTGCGTGTATTTTGGCTCTGATGTAAGACTTCAGGCAGTTGGAGCACTCCAAAATATCTCAATTTTAGTCATCTGTCACTATGTATTAACATTTACAGAAAAAAGACAGGCTTAATTTTATAACTGCCAAACATAAATTCCATTCTCATGCCCAGTGCTCATCCCAGGTAGCCTGAATTATGTCATGGGGCAAACCCATCCTGTTCTCTGGGTGTGCAGCATTAGAGGATTCTGGAAGGGGAGGGAAATCTTTACTTGAATGATTTCCCTGTGAGAGTGGGGATGCCATGGCACTGGGTTCCCAGAGATTACTGGAAATGGAATCCCATGGATCCCTGGAAATGTCCAAGGCCAGGTTGGATGGGGCTTGGAGCACCCTGGGATAGTGGAAGGTGTCCCTGCCATGGCAGGGGTGGGACTGGATGATCTTTGAGGTCCCTTCCAACCCAAACCATTCCAGCATTCTATGATTCTGGGAAATGAAAGGTCTGCTTAGAAAAGTATCTCTGTTTTCCCTTTGATTTTCCAGTTCCTTACACTCTGACAACACTTTCCAAACTTTTCTTTGGAGAGGAACAACGTCTTAGCACACTTTAATCTTTTCTAGTCACTTCAAATTGTGATTGTGTCATAGACTCAATCATCATGTGGGATCTCCTGCAAGCCCAGGTTTTCCCATCCCCTACACAGAGTTCCAGTTTCCAGCACTCCCCTGTACATCAGAGTTATCCCCAAGAGTTTGCCATGAGATCTCCACCCTGGTGAGATGTTTCCAATTTTTAATTTTGAATTTTAAGGCTTGATCACTTACTTTGTTGCTGCCTGACTGGTCTGTGTACCTGGAGAGCTGATCAGCATTCAGGCTTCTCAGTCCCCTTATGAAAATCCCAAGTTACTTTTGCCATTATGTCACTACTACTTTCCACTCCTTGTATGAGTTAACGAATTCTGTTTGCCCAGATTAGGAAGATTTATTTTTGCCTTCAGACAATTAACTTATTTATGGAGCTCAATGTAATACTCACCCAGACAGAGAACTAAAGCACATAAATGGACTCATTATCCACGTGAGTTAACTGGAAAAATCCACATATATAAGCTTACACAGACCAGAGTTTGCTGAATCAGAACCTTATTTGCTGTAGAAAACAAAATTAGTTTCACTTTGAGATACTCTTTAACATTTCCATTCTGAACATCTCACACTAAAATGGCATGTATAATTAAAGGGTGAAGCTATAAAAGCCTGTAGAATATTTTCATCTAATAATCTATCAAATATTATGCACCCTTTAATTCAGGTGGTAAAACTTTTTCAGAATAACAAAAAAGAAAAAAAACAAATCTTGCAAACTTTTTAGAGCATCTGTCACAATTATTTTCAGGCAGCGATTGTTCGTGTGCAAGCCGTGAAAGATTGAATTTATCTGAGATGTGTCCCCTCATTCCAGAGAGTAAATAAAGCCACTTTTTACATTAATTTTGGTTGGTATTATTACTTTTGGTAAGCTGAAGGAAAGGGTGGATAATCTCTGTTCTCTTTTTCCTTCAAAAGGGGAGAATTTATTGTCCCTCAGCAGATGAAAACTCATTTTTTTTCATTGAGGACTATTATTATCTATACAAAAGAAAAAGATGTCTTCCACAAGTTAAGAATTAGTATAAATGAATTTAAGAGTATAATTATATAACCTGGAATTAAATAGAAAATAATAACTTAATTCCAGCATCTTTCCTCTTACTGTGTAGGGATGAAATTGCACATTGTGTTTTCATAGCTGCTTGTGAAATTCCCTCAGTTATTGGCCAGAAACCAATCTCTACAGTCAGGAGGACTCACAAGGGCACCTTTACTATTTTTACCATTTTTAAACACAACCTTTGCCATACCTCACCTTTGGAGGCATCTGCATCAACCTGAGTGTTAGGTTTGTTTGGATCAGGAGTGCACCGATGGAGCCAATGTCCAGGTGTTCCCTCTTGCTGTGTTTGAGTTCATCTTAGAGTAGACTTTAAACATCTGTAAACTTGATTCTTTGGTGTGATGCTTGGAGATNCTCACTACAGTCAGAAGGACTCACAAGGCCAGCTTTTGTTATTCTTATGCATCTCCAAGGCCAATTTACTATTTCTACTGGTTTTAAACACAACCTTTGCCATTAGCAACCTCACCTTTGGAGGCATCTGCATCAACCTGAGTGTTAGGTTTGTTTGGATCAGGAGTGCACCGATGGAGCCAATGTCCAGGTGTTCCCTCTTGCTGTGTTTGAGTTCATCTTAGAGTAGACTTTAAACATCTGTAAACTTGATTCTTTGGTGTGATGCTTGGAGATGCTCTTTGGGAGCACCTTAGGAGCCAAGGGAATAGCTGAATTTGTGTCAGGGGAGGTTTAGGTTGGATATCAGGAAAAGGTTCTTCACCCATAGGGTGGTTGGGCACAGGAACATGGTCCCCAGGGAAGTGGTCACAGCACCAGGTGTGAAGATCTGGTTATTAAAATTGTTAGAGAGATGTCTCTGCCTGGATTAAGGTGCAAATGAGAACATAGGCTGAATCTGATAGTATGGATTTTATTTAACAGTTGTGTGAGGCAGAGAGAGAGAAAGAAAAAGGTGGGAGAGAAAGAGTGACAGATTAAGCAGAAAATATCACCATTCTGGAACTTGACAAAATCTCATTGATCCTCTTCTTCTGGTCTTCTCTGTCATGAGGGTCCCACAAAACACAGAGTGGATTAATGGATTAATGGATTGGGCAAGCTGGGAATGCCTGGTACCTCTCCAGGGGGGGACAAGTTTGAAACTCTGTTGCAGCAGATCTGGAACTGTGGCATAGCTTGGCATCACCTGGAAGGCCTCAGAAGTCAGTCTGGGGGTGTTCTGGGGGTCTTTGATGGTTTTAGGATGGCTTGTGACCCCTCCTCTGCTGCTCCTCATGTAAATGTGGCTGCCCCAGGGTAGGGTGGGTTTAACTGAGCCAGTTTGTGTTCCCTCCCCCTGTAACACACCCAAAATCTCTCCTTCCCCCCATCAAACTGAGCCAGAGCTGATTCTTCTCCCCCAGCCTTGTTTAGCTCTCCTTACACCTCTCTTTAGACCTGGACAATAGTGCCACCTTTACCTTTGCCAAGTTCCCATCAGGTGGCTTGACTCTCAGTGCAGTTCCCCTCAGGAGGCACATTTGAACAGAGCTTCAGTGGTCACATCTTTATGCAATTTTGCCATAATGGCAAAGTCCTTTTTTAGCAGTGTTTAAGCCATTAACCATTGCAGTCTCTCACACCAAGCCTGGCAGAGTTCAGGAAGCATTTGGATAATGCTCTCAGGAACAAGTTGTGACTCTTGGGGATGTCCTGTGCAGGACCAGAGCTGGACTTGGATGGTCCTTGTGAGCTCCTTCCAATTTGGGATATTTTATTCTATTATTAACTCCATTTCTGTTCTATTCTGTTACTAGGGGACTTTCAGTCCTTGGGAGAAGACCTCAGCAGAAATGACTGTGGGGTCCTCATACCCAAATGTTTGGGTGTGTTAATGCTCTTCTCCTCTGCCAGACCTGCCAGGTTCAGCCACCATCACCTCTGGGGCAGCCACTGTGATGGAATCCAAAGTGCTGCAGCATTCCAGGTCCTCTGTAAAACCAGATCTGGTACAGAATCCCATCATCCTTTGAAAAGTCCTATCTCAGGTGTATCTTGTGGGGTCCAGTGTTTCCACTGAGTGCCTGCTGCTCCTCAGATTGGATTTGAAGTGTTAGATTTTACTGTAAATCACCAAACAACTGAAGACCTGCAGTGAGAGAGGTTCCCTGATTGAGGCACTCAGGTGCTGCTTGCAGCTGAGTCACTCAGGCTGCAGTGGTACCAAAACAAATGTACAGAGTAGCATGGAGTTGGATTTGAAAGCATCTGTAAAGTCTGGGGATTTTTCTCTTTGTCTTTTAGAATGAGAGGGAATTTTCATTGTAAAAAGATAGGGGAGTATTTTTTCACCTCCTCAGTCTTTGCTCTCCTTACAAGGTTAGCTTGACTTGGTGTTCACAGTGCTGAAATTCTGGTAATTGCATCTTAGAATTTTTAAGTGCATAGGAAAGTGGGGTTTCTGTCTTCATCAAGTACATTTGAGTTGGTGAAATATGAAACAAATAGCATTTATAAATCTTGCATATATATGCCATTTTGTGACTTACACTTGTATAATTCCCATTTTTATACTGCAGTCACAAAAGATTAAAAAAATTATATAGATGGAAAATATTTTTTTCTCAGCAAGCTCTTCAGTCAAACAGCCAGAGAGATATTAAAAATATATATATTCTAGTGCCTGGAATTTAAATGTCACCACATTCATATTAGAAGTAAAACATACATCTTAAAAGGGAAAGCATATATGTATTGCATGATTTATCTGGGATTGTGAAAGATTCTTCTTCATTGGAAGACTTCCTCTGAGTTAGATGAATGTTGTGGGTAGTAAAGATACTGTATTTGAAAAAAAATGTAGTCTTGGGAAGTCTTATGGCTTGTGCTACAAAACAGATTAAAATTATGAAAATGGTCCATTTTTTTTCTGCTGAAATCAATCAGTGCATAAAATCCATTAGTTCTGAATATTACTCTAGCTTCTTCTGCCACTGGTGGCTGTCAACTCTGTTTGGAAGCTGTCTCCAACCTCAGATCTGTGATTCCTACATTTGTGTAACCATAAATCCAGGTGTCTGCAAGACAGAATCAGTCTTTCTGTCTCCCAGCTCAAAGAAATGAAGTCTCAGACTCTGTTGTCTTGGAAACAAGGTTTTAAATATCAAGGTCCTGTTAGTTGTGCACAAAAATTAGAGTTGTTCTGATATGTTTAAAAGGCCTTGCTAGGAGTAGTCCTTTGAGTCAAATTCAATATCATATGGTTTTTTGTACCTTTGTGTCGAAACAAAAGAGAGACCCTATTTTATCTTTTATATGGGCTGCATCTCCAGGGGATCAGCTAAGACAAAGCACTGGTGCAACAGTGAAAAGCATGAAAATGTTTGAAATGGCAGCATACAGATAAAAGTTAACCCCACTTCTTCACCCTAATGCAAAATGCAGCTGTTTGGGGAAGAAAATGACAACGTAAAATTCACCACACTTGAAAATATGAGAAGAGTGAATCTGAAAGATCACTTTGAATTAGATCTCACTTGTACAGAGTGGAAGTAGGAAGGTGTCTTGTGCTTGTAGTATATTGCTAACAATTGCATTACTTGCCCTTTTGGTTTGCACTACATTTTCTCCAAGTTCAACATTTACACCCATTAAATTTTAGTCTTTTAAAGACCACAGATTTTAAGATTATGAATGTCAGACAGTAACAGCCTTACATCTTTTCTGGATATTTCTTCAAGGATAAGTCCTTGCATAGAATTTTCAGAATATTTTTTTCCTTTTTATGAGGCAGCCTCATGTCCTTACTGTTTACTGTGTTGAGAGGTTATATTTTGAGTATTACATCTTTACTTCAAGACTGACTATGAAAGCCTTGGAAAGGACTGCACATTATGTTTTATAATCTTATTTATAAAAGTGGAGACAGAAGAAACTAGAGGAGTATATTTGGGGTGTGAAAGGCGACTGGCTTTACAGTGACCAGTGGAACTGGCTCTTTGAGTGGACTTGGAGGATGGGGAAGAGCCAGCTGGTTTGTTGAAGCTCTCCACCCTGTTCTTATTCTAAACAGCACAGCCTAGGCAGATAAAAAGCTGAGCCTTGTGATAGAAAATACTCTTTGCTCAGGGAGTTGTAGAATTCTCTTTGTAGCTTGTTTATGACAGGTATGAAGGTCTCATCCTGCCCTCAGGCAGCTGAGCAGAGGGAACAAAGAGATTAAAGACAGTTGGCAAACAAGACCATTGGTCATTATAATGATGGATACCAATCCTTCTGTTTTACCTGTGACAGTAGAGAGAAGGTAAATTCATTTTTCATCTAAACTTCTTCTCCTGCCTGCCCTGTTACACACACTCTTTGTGCATGCCTCTCTCCAGAGGTGCAGAGGTTCATTACCTCACTGCCACGCTTGGTTGTGTCTTCCTCCAGCGCTCAGCACCAAAACACACATTTAATTCACACTCTGCAAGTCAGATGAAGATGGCTGTGTTTTACTCTCCCCATCCTGTGCACTTCACAGTGCAGCTACAAACAGTGATGTGCACTTGGTGTTGGAAGCCAGGCTGGAACAGAAATATCACCAGAAGCCTCCTCTGCGTTACGTTCGAGGGCTTGGAGCCGTTCCTGGTGACTGAGCATCCTCCAGACAGAGCTGTAATGACAACTGGCAGTGATTAGCACCTCTGCTAGAAAACTTGACGTGGCCTCCAAGCACCAAATGCCAGCCTGGATGATTGCTTCTGTAGTGCTTTGGCCTTCTAGGCTGTCCCTGGGGGTGATGGGTGTCCACTAAGGCGAGGATTTCTCTGCAGTCCTGTGGTTTTCTTCTCCTATTACCTTTGTCAAGTGTGGGACCCACAGCACTTACTCATGGCCAGGCTGTTGTGCCAGATGCTATTCAACCATAAAATGGAATACAATCTTCCTTCTAATGATTCCATTTTTTTTGCACCATCTATATTAAATACGGTATTAAATAGTGATTTTAATAAGACTGCCTCTCTGTGTATAAATAAGGACATTTTTTTCCTCCCTCCTTCTAACATTCTAAAAAATCTGAAGCCTGAAAATACATAACTTGATTTAATCAATCTTCCAAGAAACCCTCCCATCATTCATAGCACCAGCAGTGGAGACATCATGGTCTCAGCTGGGGGGATGTGTCAAATTCCAAAGCTCTGTATATGAAAAGGACCACGTGAACTAACAAGATTACACCAATTATAAATTTCATGTTTGTTTCAAAACCAGTTGGCATAATTTACAATTTATTTCAGTGGGAAGTCTCTTACTCGCTTTGATAAATTTTTCTTCCAGGATGTTAGTTGCTTTTTCCCAGGTATTTATTTTCTCTTTTGAAGTTTACACGTAGCTTCCAGTAACATAATTGTGTTAGTGTCCATTTATATATGAAATAACATTATTTTGAAATACTGCATTCCAGTTGTTAGTTGTTTCCAAAGGACATTTGTTCCTGGAACTGCATTCATCATGTTAACAGAGTTAAGAAAAATTGCAGCAAGAAAAGTTGTGGCAAGGTAATGACAAATGCCATTTGTAAAGAAAAAACAGGCTTGAAACAATTTAATTTTTAAAACAACTCAATTTCAGTTCCTGACTTCTGGGGCAGACAAGTTCATTTCAGAGGAGAACGGAACAGCATTTCCTGGGCAGGCAGTCAATGGAATAAGATCTCCCTGTGCACAGGACTTGCTCTGTGTCCTTTTTAAGCTTGTCACCTCCTCTCTGTGGCTTTCCCTCCCGTGTCTGTGTGTCCCCAGACCCCTGAGGAGCTGGAGGACGACTCAGACTTCGAGCAGGAGGATTACGACGTGCGCAGCCGGACCAGCGTCCAGACCGAGGATGATCAGCTCATCGCTGGCCAGAGTGCAAGGGTGAGTACAAACCCACCTGCCTCCAGGGAGAGTCCAGCAGTGAACAATAAAATCTCAGCCTCAGAAAGCAAAGGCAGGGATTTCCAGTCCTCAGGGTCGTTTTAAGAAAGGGTGGGACCAGGCTGACCGAGGTGTTGAAGGTTTTTTTTCCATGTCAAACTGATTTAAGTTCATTTATTGAACGATCTTGAGGCTTTTGTGGTTCCTAGTATCAGCTGCTTGCTCCAGCTAGTGCTGTAAGAGAAGGCTTTGAAGGTTTGGAATGTGCTGAAACTGTGGGAGTAGTCAGCAAATCAAAAAAAAAAAAAAATTAAAAATCCCATCAGGGCACCATGTGCTGTATCCAGAGAAATCTTACATTAGTCATGTTTCCCAGTGTGCAAACCTGTCAAGAAGATCTGTTTAAGCTACTGAGTAGTCCCTGTAATTTAATTGTAATTGAAGACATTTGCTACTGAGTCAATGTAATTTTACCAGGGTAATTACATCATGATAAACTCCAGTCACTGTGATTTGCGACCTCAGCTTGTGCATGGGGATTGCAAATTAAGCTGATGAGTGCTTCAGGGTCACAGGTGCTGGGGAAGTGAAGTCTGTTAACACTCAGGAATACTCCTGTTAACACTCAGGATTATGCCACCCTCTGATGAACGTTTACCTTTTAGTGTATAAGCTTCTCAGCTCAGATTATTAAAAAAAAAATCAGAATATAATTTTATGCATCATGAAAATATATTTGACTAGAAGTAAAGGGATTTTTTTTAAGAAAAGCCTTTTAACATTTTCCAGGAGAGAACCAGTGAGAAAATGGGAAATATCTGAATGATTTTCATGTCTATTTCACACAAGTCTGGTTTGTTCTGATGTGCTAGAAGTGAAGCCATGGACTAAATAAGAGACATGCTCCCCACACACTCAAAAAATTGGTAACTGGGATGGGGATTTCTTACCTTGGAGTCTGGAAGAGGATTTTTGGGATTTCTAGGGCTGAGAACCTAAAGACCAAGAGGTAAAGATGCTGAGAAAGCTCAGAGGACCAGGGCAGAGGAGCTTTCAGCTGCTGTAGCTTGGGGCTTGACACAAAGGTTTTGCACTCTGAAAAGAAACAGCAACCAAAATCTGAAAATTTACTCAGAGGTGTGTGAGAAATGCAAGGCACAGACCCAGTGGAATGGGCAGAGATATCTGTTTTTTGTCTTAAAATTATTTCCCAGAATATTGAATATAGATGATAAATAACCATACTATGAATCAGAAAAACTGGAGTTTTATCTTGACATGCCTAAGGCAAAAAATGCCTGGGTTCCTTACTGTGAGACTGGTGACAGAACTGTTCTGGATGTGGTTGACTATCTTTTGTGATTTTTATATTTTAAAGGGCATAAAGTCCTGCTTGAGATATTCAAAGTATTGACTACTAAAGCAAATCACAGGTATAACAGAAATGAGATACAGCACAGATTATTTTGTCCAATTTCACAGCCTTTCTCATCTTTTTGGTTACATTTAGGACTGGGTAGCATGTCATCCTCTCTCGATCCAAAAGCCAAGTAAAGACTGCAGTAATTTTTCTTGCTAGGAATTGAGTTCACCTGGGGATTTAGGAGTCTTAAATTCTATTACATTTATTGTGGTTATTATTACTGCTGCACTTAAAACCTTCTGCTTTGATCAGCTACACACTGTATAAACATAATATATCATAAAGACAGTTCCTGAATAACATAGATTGCAATGTGGCACAGGAAGCAACAAATCATAAAAACCTAAAATGGAAACATGCTGAGCAGAAGCTGCCCAGTCCCCAGTCTGGGGTACTAAGCAGAACAGAAACTTATCTGAACCTTTTCTGTGAAAAAGATGCAAAATACTTTTATTTGTGCAATGTAATGGATTTGTTTAATATGCTTACTCCATAAGGCTGTTAGAGTTTCAGTAGGAAGACTTGTGTTGGTCTTCAGGAGAAATAAAACTGGAATTTATGGGCTGCATTTGCTGTAGGATATGGCTGCTTTGAAAGCACATCAGCAGCTGGAACAGAAATATTAAAGCACTGTTTACCAGTTTAAAGAGTGTTCAGGTGAAGCTGGCACTTAAAGAAACCACAGGCAAATCATACAGATAAACTTCCCAAATTCCACTACTCTTGTAACATTCTCTTAACTTCAGTTAATTCCTCTGTTCTGTTGTTTCATGAGTTATGTTCTAATTTTATATATTTATTTATTAGCTTGACTTACACTGCATTTTTCTGTGCAAAGATTATTATGCTAACATTTGAAACTGCTGAGTTACATTGATAAGGCCTAATTAAAACTTGTCTTGAATTTTAATTTGATTAACTTGCAAATTTCTCATTTTCTGATCTACTGTTTGTAACCCTTTTTAATTTAAGTTTTGGAAAAGGTCAATTATGAATTTTTAAAAGCCAAGAGCATTTTAAGAATATGTAGAAAAAGACTTCAGCTGATTGAAAGTGACATAAACAAGAAAAAAATGTAATGACACTTAAATATGTGTCACACCCCATTAAATGCATAATGTGGTCTTCAGAACCCCTAGAGCCAAATACTAGCTTAACTTGGAAATCATTATTCAAAGTGTCCATTTGATCTTCAAAAATAATCATTATAATTTTTTAGGGGTTTTTTGGAGGGGAGCAGGAACTTTATGCTTTGCTCATGCTGAGACAGATCAGTACCAACCTGTTCAGTGCCTTTTTGCATCTCTTCCAAGGGGAAATTAGAACACTAAATATCATTAAAAATATATGCTTGTTACAATTCACTTCAAATGTACTATCTTGTGTGTCATAGCTTATTTTAGTGTTGTGTTAATCTGAAATCCTGTGTTTCTGACAGAGGATGAGACTAGGGGAGGCACAGCAATTCAGCCTGCCTTCTCCCATAAATGTCACTCGTTTTATTCTTCCTCATAATTGAGATTTAATCCTCCTTTGTCAACTGGTGAATAATCACTACATCATAAATATAAATTTTATCATCTTGAAAGTGCAAGAAGAGGCATAAACATGCTGTGAATGTGCTTTTGCCTGTCCTGACAGAAATCAAATGCCTACAGGATTTGGGTTGTCATCTTCAACTCCCATAAAAAAGAAACTCAAGCTGTTGGGACCACTGGAAAGATCTACTTTGTAGCTTCCTTTTTTTCATGCCCAACTCCTGCTCTTTCTCCAGGCTATCATGGCTCAGCTGCCCCAGGAGGAGAAGGCAAAGATTGCTGAGCAGGTGGAGATATTCCACCAAGAGAAGAGCAAGCTGGATGCAGAGGTGGCCAAGTGGGATGACAGTGGCAATGACATCATTGTGCTGGCCAAGCAGATGTGCATGATTATGATGGAAATGACAGATTTCACCAGGTAAGGACAAAATAACCCCAGCTGAGCAGCTCAGATGTTCCACATCTTCCCTTTTCTGCTTGCTTTGTACGCTTTGGAGATGATTTGCTTTGATTTTTGGGGATGCAAAGCCAAGCAACGCTCATTGTATACATTGCCCTGGGTATTTGTCCAAATGGGATTAATCACATGAAGTTTTTGTGCTATTTGCAAGTCTCTTTTATTTGCAGATCATTTTGTATTTCAGCAGCAAAGTTAGTCTGTGACCTTACAAACACTCCAGTGACATTTCGTTTAGTACCCATCTAAATGCATGTGCCTCTCTGAACTTTCAACATTTCAGCACAATTTGTGTCAATCAAAAATAATGGCAAAACTATTTATATCATTTGAACACTGAACTTCCTTCCCCAAAAAATCCCAAATGAAATGAAACTGGTTTGATCTATTGCTTCGTGGGAGTCTGTCAGTAATGATTTTTTTTTTTCTTTCATTTCTGTTCTCTATTGATGTCTTGTTCTTCTCTAATTGCAGAATGTCCAAAGGCCATTCATTAATGATACAATGTAAACAGAATTATTGTCTTTAACTATGGTCATATTGTTAATCACACCAGGGAGAACAGTTTACAAGATTCTTTGAATTCCAGATCACTCTAGCGAATTAAATTTTCTTCAGTGTTTATTTTTAAAGCGGGTTCAAAAGTTTAAATGGTATTTACCAAAACATGTTTTTGATAAAACAGGACAAAAATCTTCCTGGTTTTCTCCAGGATTAAAATCAGACATTCATTTATTCATCTCTTTGTGTTGCCCCATCCCTGGCAGTGTTCAAGGCCATTTGGTTGGGGCTTGCAGCAGCCTGGGATAGTGGCAGGGGGTGGAAATGGATGGAGAGGATATTTTACAGAATTCTGTGTTACTTTTCTTGTCTTGATGTCTCTGATCCTTCTGCCAGCAAAAAAACAGAGTGAAGTCTGCCTAAACAGTGTCTTTGTATCACAGAAGGATGAAATGATGGCCTAAAGCAGCAGCCCAGAATATGCACCGTTTCTGCAACCTCCTGGACAACCTTTGATAAATTGAACATGAAATTGAAAGTTTTATAATTATATTTTCTAGCATCAAAAGAACAAATCTAATTTGAGAACGAGAAAAAAAACAAAAAACTACTGACACATTTGAAGTAAATAAAAAAAAAATCAAAGTGCACCTCTGTCTGCATCAGATTCAATAACAAGTTGCTTAATATATTCCATTAAAACAGGAACAAGCCTTTCACACCTTTTTGGTTGGCTGTAACCTCAGCAGTGTTAGAATAGAATAATTTTTCAAATGCATGGAGTTTGTGACAGTCAGAGCTGCTCATGTAATTAATGCAGAAGCACACGAGGTCACCAAGAAGTATTTTTGCTGCAGTTTAAGTTCACTTGAAGTAGGATACTTGTATTTCATCTGTTTAAGATGGTAATGAAAGTCTGAAAAGAAGATTAAAACGGAAATGTGTTTCAGCATGTTATTCTTGCCATTATAGATTTTTAAAAATCCTAAAATAATGCAATGATGTTATGCATAGAAAAAAATGTGTTCTGTTTCATTAAAAAATGTTTGATCATATTGTGATTTTCCACATTAAAAAAAGTGGAAAATGAACTTACAGCTGAGACTTTCTCCAGAGCAGCAGCAATTTTATTGGTACAAGCAGGATTAAAGTTTTGAGTTTGAAGCAAACTCAGGAAAGTCTGTGGACACCTTTTGTCTTAATACATTTTAGTAGCTTTAATGACTAAAATCAGAATTCTATGCCTTGTCTTAAAAATATAATGAAAGATCCGGCTTAAAGCTAATTATGTTTTAAGTGCAACATTCAAGTGTATAACATAATGATTATGCTTCACCTCTCTTTATTTTCCAACAAAAAATCTACTAAAATATCTTTTCTAAAATGTAACATTCCTGCCCTCAACGTGATGGACTGAACATTTATTACTGGCTTGGGAATCACACAATTTTGAAATAGTTGTGTATTCCAGGAACAACATTGGCTTAATGAGCACTTAAAAATGCATATACTATTAAGTACAGCTCATGTGCTTGAAGGCAGCATTGGACTAAATTGCCAGTGAGGCATTTTGTAAGGGAGAGGAAATACAGCAGACAGATTTCTTAATCAAGCTGTACTATAAAGCACTTAAAAAGGCAAAACTGTAATAAATTAAGAAGATACTTGTGTTACTATTTTAAAATCCAGCACTAACCAGGGTCACTGAAACTGTTGCCATTCCATGATTTGTTGGGACTGTGGGTAATTTTCTTGTGTTTCACAGAGGGAAAGGGCCCCTGAAGAACACATCTGATGTCATTAATGCAGCCAAGAAGATTGCAGAGGCAGGATCCAGGATGGACAAATTGGCACGGGCAGTAGCTGATCAGGTAGCCCCAAAATGAGCTGAAATACAACTTAACCTCTATGGATGAGTTGCCTTTTGCAGGAAAAGACTGTCTTAGAAGAAAATTACCTGTTGAGGGTCTGGATCCTGATCTTTCCATTGGATAGAAGTTGGTTCTTCTAGACCCACCAGCATTTTGCAGAACAGGAAAGTCATAAATGAGTCTCTCCAAAGCTCAGAAATGCCTGACTTGTTCCCCAGCCTCACTGCTGGGCCTGTTAAAATTAGACAGAGACTCTTTCAGGTTGGAAAAGACCACATCCAAAATGTATTTGCTGGTAAAAAAGCAGTAGGGATTTGGATGCTCCTTTCCCCTTGCCAAGTGCCTGGGAATCCTTAGATTCTTTTCATCTCATTCTTCCAGCAATTTCCCCTTGATTTGGCACTTTACTCCTTCAAGGTTCTCTGACTCCCTCTTTTCTGGTTTGCCTCAGTGTATTGTGCATGTTGTGGGGTCTGTGTCCTCACTTCCTTTACCAAATTCATGTCACAGCTGGGCAGATGACCTTGCTGTATATATATTTACAGATTGGATTATCTGTTCATCTGGAGAGCAAGCAGAGGCATCATATTAAAAATCGAGAGCCAAATTTCAAATCTGGGTCCTACATAGCTAATTTTAGATTCAGGCAAATGAAATGTCACTATTTTTCCCTTTGTAAATTTCCAGTAGTTTCTTTCATTTCATTGTCATAAGAGAAAATTTTGCTGGAAGTGGGAACTGGTAACTTCCTTGTTCCTTGCCTCTGGTCATTCTCTTCAGAATAAGAATGTCATTTTCTTCTTCAAGTAGGAGCGTGATAGTGTGTAACACACCCTGCCTTGGAATATGGGCCAGAGTGGCAAAAGCTCCAAAGCTGCCCATTTTCCTGCAACCTCAGAAATATTGGGTTTAGGTCTTCCTCAGCAGCAGCTAGCATTTTTTCCTGTAGTTAACCCATTCCAGTCTTTCAAATGTAGCATCTGTTCATTTTCAAGAAAGAAGAAATCCATCTGTCAGCTGATGAAATTCCTAGTCTGCAGTATTTGCAGAGGTGGAATATTTTAAAGAAAGAAACAGAAGGAGACTTTTTATGCTTAGAGTGCCTTGACTTGAGTCACATTTTAAATTTCAGAGGACTTTAACCCTAATAATAAAGAGTAAAATTATTTTGAGAATGAAGTATTTGTTTTAATGCTTGCACTCTATTGATATTTCACAGAACTCTGGAGACCCTCATGCAATATAAACTTTTTGTGGACAGTTGCATTTTTAATTTTTGTTCCAATGAGAAAGCCCTTACATTTTTTTCACTCCAGAGTATTTATATTTAAATCCTTAACAACTCTCCAGAAGTATTGCTTTAAATTCATCCTTTCAATTCATAGACACCAAGAACTGAGTAAATATTTTTATATTAAATTGGCACTGGTAGGGAGAAGAGGTCTTTTAGGGATTAATGCCTGAATGATGTGGCAACTATTTGAGGAAGAGCAGCTCTATGGGAGCCACAGTGAAGCTCCAACTTTGTTTATTGTTAGTTTTAAAGGGCAAGGAAAAAGCCAAGTGGCTCCTTTTGGGGCTATAGACTACTTCACCATGAACACATTCCTTGCCAGCATTAGCTGCTGAGGCCAGGGCAGTGATCTCAAGGTAGGAGCTGTGATGTTGTTGACTCACGTGCATTTAATTCTATCAGTTTTTCTTCAAATGCTCTGATAATATTTTTTAATTGACCATAAACTCTGTAAGGTGATAAAAAGGCACATTTGGAATCTTTGTTTCCCAAGCTATGCAGGAACATTGTCAGTCAGACTTTTCTGGGTAGCCCCAAAGAGTATTTACTGGAGACACGCTGTTAGCAGTAGACCCTTTTAGTTCTGTTTCATCAGAGTGAATTACTGAGGTCTGTTCTCCTGAGGCAAGACTTTGAATATTAACTACAAAGCTGTTGTTTGTTATGCTGTTGATATTGTGAGGGATGATGCAGTTTCTATTAAGAGTCCCAGAGACTATGAATAAATTGTACTGGGACCCTTTCTAGTTCTATTGATTATGAAACCCTCACAGCCTCCAGCACATTTGGCCCAATCTAATCCTCTGAATGTCTGCACAAATGCCAGGGGAGCTGCCAGGCAGACAAGAGTTGGCATTAGAGTGGGGGTAACCACTCAGAACTGGGTTTATCTGGACATTAACTGGTCCATATTGGATGTTAACTTGGACATCCAGCAGACAACCTGGAGTTTCAAGTTAAACCTGGTCTTTTGGCTGCTCAGTACAATTCCATAAATTAATGCAGAGCATAATTTAAAATTATGATTTCCATAATGCTGATAAAGAGGTTTCTCTTTTTTTCAGAAAGGGAGAGTGCATCTTTAGGTTGCAACTCATAAATCTTGAGTTAAATTAAAGGTAGAATTTTAGTTTTCACGTTTTATCTAGTACCTCATATAAAGACAAAATGGAATAGATCCACCTAATACACACACACTACCACAATCTGATTATCTGTCTGTAATCTCATGACCTCAGCTCCATCTAATGAGTGTTTGTGTTGTCTGCAGTGCCCAGACTCAGCCTGCAAGCAGGATCTGCTGGCCTACCTGCAGCGCATTGCCCTGTACTGCCACCAGCTCAATATCTGCAGCAAAGTGAAGGCAGAAGTTCAGAACCTGGGAGGAGAACTCATTGTATCAGGGGTAAGCTGGGATTTGAGTTTAGCCATTTGTTTCCCATGTAGCACTTGAAAGGGAGAATTTTTGATTGCAATAATGTACAAAACAAAAATCCACTGATTCATAAGCAAGTTTTTTGGGTTTTTTTTTTTTTAATTCTATCACCGTTTTTCCAGGCCTTACAATAACTTGAGTAGAGCAATTTGATTTTCCAATTACCCTTTGTTTATACTAACCTTGTAGAATTTTCATTCTTCCAAAAGAAAAGTAATTTCATAGCATAGAAAGTCATTGCCAAGCTGTGAATATTATAATTATTTGGAGCTTTTGTATATTTGCTCATTATAAATCTTCTTTCCTTTGTTAGTACTGGTAATTTCCTTCCTCTGTGCAGAAGCCAACTCTGTATGAAGTGCATATTGTTAAGATGGTGATGACTAATGGGATTCATTCACTCAGGTTCCAATGCACACTAGGTTTAGCAAAAGACTCTGGAAGGCCAGCAAAATATTTTAAATTTTGATGCATATGCTGTTTTCAAGTGATATTGCAAGCACAGTGATTATACACTCTAATACCACCCAGCTATTTCAGTTATTTTCAATGAACACTCCAAACTTCTTACACACAACCTTTTGTAGAAATAAAGATAGGCACCACTAATACTATAAGCAATGAGTTTTTTACATTTTTAAAATATGTATATATATTTTTTCCTTCTCCTGTGTTGGCCTTTGAGCCTCTGGGAGTATGCTAGAACCAAGAAGAAGCAGTGACTGCTCTTCATGATTTTTGTTTTTCTTTCACACTAGTTTAGTCCCATGACACTTTTGTTATCCTTTAACTCAAGTACAAACCTTATATATGTAAATTTGTAACGTATTCCACTCTCCTGAGTGTTTTCAAAACAATAGTGATTTGTGAGACCCGAGATGCTCAAAACAAATTGTTTCCAGACGTGGTTTTGAAAAAGCACCCTTTCATTGTTTAAGCCCAATCAAGTACGAAGATTATTAGGACAACAGACTTGTGCCCTTCATCCCATCCATGAGATTCCCCAGTGGCATCACTGGCCTTCCTCAAACATATCAGAAGTCACAGAAAGTGTTCTCAATCACAAAACAATTTTAATTTTTTTTTTGCAAAGCACTATAGAAGGTCTTAAACATTTGCCAGGCTTTCTTGGATCAGGCATTCTGAAGTCACGTACACAATCCTAAAAGGAGCTGCTTAAAGGTTCCTGTATCTGTCCTGCAATTGGTCTTCACTTCTTGACGTATGTACGTATGTAATTTTAATGCCTTGATCTTCCCACAGCAATGAAAAGATCCTCTTCCATTTTCCCGACACCAGCGGCGTGATCTGTCCTTGTCTCACTGACAGCTGTGCTGCATCGTACTCGCTCTGATCTTTTCTTACCTCCTGCCACCTGGGTCCAGCCTTTCATACCCATCCAGTTGTCATGTTCATCTCTCTGAAACAATTCCCCGACTCCGTGCTTCTCCCGGCTTGGCTTTTGTGCTTGTGTGTGTTTCTTTTTTGGAGTCTCTTTATTCAGTGTTTGTGGATGCTGAATAAGCCATTGTGACCCTTGCGCATCTCCTCGTTCCCGGAACATCCCCATCCGTTGTGGAATTATGAGTGGCCAAACCGCTTGAGTTCATCATTCCAAGTCTGGCATTGTTTGGCACGCGCTGCTTCCCAGGCTCCATCACCATTGTGTTTCTGTTTTGGTGGGGTTTTCACAGTCAGTCTCAAAGGCAAAGTGAGCTCCAACCACGGAGATTATTTGGGTCTGTTCCAAAGCCTCGGTAAAAACTGACCTACAGAAAATTTTAAGGTTGCCCAGCTTGCTTCTTCTGCTGGTGCTCTGAGCAGGAGGAGGTATAGCGAGATGAACTCCTGTGCATCCCTTTGTGAGAGCATTGTCTTGTGATCTGACATGGCCCAGTCAGTGCAGAGCTTTCCTGACAGTGTTTTCTCAGCTGTTGGTCTTCAGGGTGCTGGGTATTGTATGCTCCTTTGCTATCCAGAGGTCTGGTATCCAAGTGCACATCCACATCTGCTTGTCTACTTGCTGCTTCTGCTTCCATCTTCTTCTTCATTCTCTCTTGGATAGCCAATTACAAATAAACAGTATTTTATTTATACTAAAATGAAATACCATTATTTGGCAACTTGCATACAGTACAATGTTAGAAGGACTAGAGAAATCCAGAACTCGAGCTTCCCAAACCTATGACTACAGAAGTAAGTTTCTGTGATTGTGCTATATTTGAGTGTTTTGATGTAAATATCGAGCACCATGACAATTATTACAATATTGTAATTTACTACTGTGTTTACAAAGAGCCACGAGACAATTCAGATCGATCCAAAAGATGAGCTGCAATTCAGAACTATTATGGGGAGTAAGATCTCTGCTTGAATTTTTTCATTATTAAGAATATTAATCAATATTTATAAATTAAATGAATGTATGCATATGTATGTTTGAATCTTTGTGTGGGTGTATGAATATTTATATATAAAGGAAAGAGACATAAAACCAATTAAAAGCTAAAAGACAGATGAAAGCCACCCCACAGTTTTGTTAGAGAAAAATATGTTGCAACAACTTCAAAAATACTGTGTACATAACATTTAATGTGCCGTATGTCTTTTGACAAAACTTCTATTCCTTTTTTTTTCCCCCAAGACTCAGTAGTTCAGTATGGTTTACCTCTGAAAATAAACATAAAGCTGATCTTGTTTGCTTTTTCCTCTATAGATTGATATGATTCTAGCATAGCATATGAAGGGTCCTTTTTGGCATCAGTGACTTTGCTGCAAATAGGAAAACAGATCAAAAAGTAAGAAAATGTCACAGTCCTGAATTGTAAATTATTTCAGTAAAGAACTCACTGTTGTTTTCCCTTTTCGTTCTCCCATTCCTTTTCCCCTCTGCTTTTTTATCCTTTGATCTTTCCCATCAGACTCTCTCCATGCAGATAGAAAAATTATTTTTACCAGTTAAGTAAGACCTGGCAACTGGGAGTTAGCACACATCAGCTAATTCCTCATTAAGAGGGCAAGGACAATTTAGACTGTCTGTTGTCTTGGCCCTTTATGTTCCAAGGTGGGACTCTTAATTCCTGATTCCAGAGGAGCTTTGAAAAGTAAAATGAGGAAAAAACCTGATACCAGTTCTTCAGTGAGGAGCCCTGGAAACCCAAAAAAAGATTGCAGGGAAGATAATAAGCAAAAGTGGTGAGGAGGATATTAGATAAAAGCAAAAAGAAATTAATATCAAAAATTGCAGAAGATTTTTAAAAAATTTCTAGCTGTGTAGACGATAGCCCTGTTCCTATTAAAACTCTCTTTGACCTTGGTCCATAAACAGATATACGTTTCTGTAATTTTAAATTTCAATATACAATTTCTACTTCCCCTCTGAGAATAAACAACCTCCTTTAATGAAATTACAGAGTAAAAGCACTTCAAAATAATTTGCTTTGTCTCTTGCTTTGGTTTATTTAAGGTAATGCATATTTGCTTCATAATCACTTGCAGTATTGTATTGGAATGAATCCTCTGAGGTGCTGAGAGTACACTGCTCTCAGTGAAGTAAATCCCATTTACATATACTTAGCTCTTGCTGATGGCCTTGCTTTTTTGTGAGAGCTACTTTTGTTCAATAGAGTTGCCTTTAATGATGTTTCTTATTTGGATAAAAAAAAAAATCAGACTTCTAACTCTAGGCCTGCTTTATTTTTCTAGCATTGCTGTCTGCCTCTTGTTAGCAAGAGAATTACAATAAAACAAATCTATATATTCATTTCCTATTCTAGAATAAATATCCACTTGTTCCATTTATTGTGGCTCAGAAGCTGTTCAGCTCATTTACCTACTATCCATTTAGGCTGTGAGCTTGCATTTTTTAAAGTTCTTGTTTATGTTAGTAGATTTGCCACAGTTTTTCCTGTAGAATTAAATTGAGCAGAATTTAAGAAAATCCCTTATCCAAGGCAGCTCCTTATCACGTTCAGGTTTGATTTAGAGCCCTACAGATCAAATCAGCTGTATTATCAGAAAATTTGCCAGAGTCTTAAACTTCTGAAGCAGACAGATATGCAGTGTCATACAGAGTAGCAGCCACGTGCCTTTGAACACTGTCCAAAAGAATGGAATCAAATAGCTAAAGCACACTCCAAACACACATTTTAGCTGGATCCAGTTCCCAGTCATTTTCCAAGTCCTGTTTATCTTAACATAATAGGCTCAACTGTGATACCCTGAGAAGGATTCCTGTATTCTGTTGAAGATACAAGACACTGGAGTTAAGATTGTGAGTTTATCAAGGAGTTCTTGCTTGGTGAATTGAAGTGAGGACTTTAGCAGGAACAGGAATGTGAAAGGGCCGGAGCCTCCCCATAAATTTTGGGTAGGACATGGTGAAAATTGACATAACAGCTGGGCTGGGAGGGTGGATACATAAAAGTATGAACAAATACAGATATACTGCAAAGTAATTATATTTTTATTTGTGATCAGTGATAAGAGTAAGGTAACCAGAAAGAGCTAGTTCTCATCAAATATTACTGAGCCTCATTATTTGTCAGAGAATAATATTGAGCATCCAGCAGTTATTTCAGATAAGCTCACCAGCAGTTCCCTATCAATTCTGCTTATGCATCTTACATCTAATAAAAATGGCTTAAATGTCCTACTTTTCTTTTAATTAAGGCTGAATCACTCTAAACTACCTCAATACTGTAAAAGTAAGTTGGTACCATGTGGGCAGTAAAGTATCAAGTTACTACATATTAATTCTATAGATTCAAACAAAAATCAGGTAGTTTGAAGTTCACCTGTTATTAAAAGTGAGTAAGGGCCATTTTTCACTGAATTTGGATTAAGAGCAGTTACTTAAGAGCCACTGAGGGGCTGTTTCATTTCCCTGAAACTGAAAAGCCTTTCAGGGGTGTTTTCCTTTGTTTTAAAGTTGGCAATCAGGGAGAGTCTTTGCATTTAAAATGCTTTAGAGAATGGAAAATGTGTTGATTTGGAGTTTGGTAAACAAAGCAATTTCATTCTCCTGAACCAGGCAAGAATTGAGGATTATTTCTGAAAGAAAGTTTCCTGAAGGGAGAGCTGGTAAATTGACAAAAATGTTGGGTTCCTTCTCGTTAAGATTCTCAGGAGTGCAAAAAGGTTACTCAGCTAGTGACACAATGAGTTTTGCTATAAATTTGTAACAGAAATGAAACAACTGGATCACATATTCTTGTGTCTAAATGGTAGAGAAGTCAGTAAGGAGTTGTCTGCATGATAACACTCAAAGAGTTGTAGTGAAGAGCCCAGCATCCATGTGGACACCAGGGATGAGTGTGTTCCTCAGGGGTTGGTGGTGGGACTGGCACGGTTTAAGATGTTTGTCAGTGACATGGATTGTGGGGTAAGTGCACCCAGCAAGCACTTGTGACAACACTGAGCTGTGTGGTGCCACTGGGAGGGGAGGGATGTCACCCAGGGGGGCTGCACAGGCTGAGGGGGTGGGTCTGGAAGGACCTCGTGAAGTTCACCAAGGCCAAGTGCAGGGTCCTGCAGCTGGGTCAGAGCAATCCCTGACACAAACACAGGCTGGGAGGAGAATGGACTGGGAGCAGACCTGAGGAGAACAGCTTAGGGGTGTTGGTTGATGAAAAGCTCCACATGACCCAGCAATGTGCAGCCGAGAAACCCCAAATTCCCTGAGCTGCATCCAAAGAACTTTGGGCAGCAGGGGAAGGAGGGGATTCTCCCCATCTCCCAGGCAACCAGCCACAGTATAACAGGACACAGTCTTAAGCTGTGCTAGAGGAGGTTTAGGTTGGACATTAGGAGGGATATCTTCGTAGAAAAGGTGATTAGACATTGGAATGGGCTGCCCAGGAGATGGTGGAGCCACAGTCCCTGGAGGTGTTTAAGGAAAGACTGAACAAGGCACTCAGTGCCATGGTGGTGCTGAGCCATAGGATGGACTCAATGAGCTCAGAGGTCTTTTCTAACCTATCTGATCTGTGATTCTGGGGAAGCAGAGGGTACAGAACTGCACTTAGGAAATAATAAGGAAATAAGCAAAGAAATAGGAGATATGAAATGTTCAGCAGAAGAAAGCCAAACTAAAAGCAAGGTAGGAGTGTGAAATCAAATAATTTCAGTGTTGGGAAAGGACTGAGATGAAGTAAGGAACATAAAGATGGTTGAACTCCACAATAATCTCTGCTTTCCTAATATAACAAACAGGGAGAGAAAATTAAAAACTCAAGATTCTTTGTTCTGACACTGTGAATAGACAGCTGCCAGGACAGGAAAGCTGGGACTGGATTATGAAAGTGAGATTTTGATCTACACTGTATATTCAAGGAGCCCATGTAAAGACATGAAAAATACAGAAAGATGTTTTAGCTGGACAGTTTGGGTTGGAGATATATTTAAGTAACCTCTGCATAAGTGTTTGAATGTGTGCAGATATATTGATACATGTGAGGGTGAAATGCAGCCATAGTAAGTGTACTCGGTTCCAAAACATATGGCCATGTGAAGCATATGTACTTACATGCTATATATACTTATAGAGGTTTGGATAAACCTTTATCTGGAACAAATCTGTTTGGACTGACTAATTCAGGAGTCTCCAGCTCCTGCTGGCACAGAATGTCCCTCAGTACACCGTCCATGAAGGGACTACCTGATGATGTGGTAACATAAAAAATTTATCATCCTGACACTGAGTCAATTTACTACTCCTAAAGGACAAAGGCAACAGTGAGTTATGCAGGTTAATCAAAATGAGTGCTGATAAAATCCCTCATGGTCATATATTCATTATATATCATGTATTTTATGGAAGCTCTGTCTTTGGGCTTTCTCCAAGTTAAAACAGTGAGGAATTCATAATTATCCTATGAAACATCTTATAGATGAATAAAAAAAAAAAAAAAAAAAAAAAAAAAAAAAAAAGAGGCATCAATAGATGTACCTGTAGTGGCTCTAGAGCCATTTTCAATACCTCTCCCAGATATTTGGCAATAATAGGAATTGAGTTCATTATATGTAACTTATCTGTTGCATCCCAGTAAAGGGAGCATGGACCAGAAGCTCAGTTGGCTTCCCTGGAGGGATTCAAGCCTGGAGTAGACAATGTAGCAGCTGAGAAGATCTAATGTTGATAATCAACTCATTTCAAGTTAAAAGTTAAACAGAAGTCCTCCAGAGGTCTCTTTTAAGTGACCTTTGTACAGCGTTTTGATTCAGCCAAGTGAAAGATCCTGCAGGATCTCGTTCCTGTGTCAGGGAGTTCACAGGGGTTTGCCTTTGTAAAAGGGGCTGGATTGGGGGATAGTGCATACCCTGAGCTTTGGGCATTGGGGGAATCATAACAGAAAAAAAACTGTGCAGAAGCCTCTGGAAAGGTTAATTTATTTTTATTAGTGTATGGCTGTTGCTTCAGAGAGGGTGGATGGTGGCAGACAGAGTTTATGTAAGGAAAAGCAGATTAACAAAGCTCAAGACACAACTGAAAAATCCAACAAGAAAATATTTTTTTTTCAATAATCTCAGTTGTTTTGAAGCTTCAATTTTTTATATATGGCTATTTTTAGGACTAAGGAAATACCTCATTTTATATGAATGCATGTATAAACACACATAAATATGAAAGGATGTATCCTCCATAAATGGAAAGATGTTATCTAGAATTTAATTTGCAAAGCAAAATTACACTGCACTTGTCTTCATTAGAATATATTCCTGGAGACAAGAAGCACACACACTATCTATATGTCTGCATTCAGTAGGTTTAAATTTAGACAGGTCAGATTTTTATCCTTATTAAGAAGCATTTTGGCTCCAGGGAACATGCTCTTGTGCTTTATCAAGTGACTAATATTCATGCATTTGTGAAAATTAAAGTTATTGAGATTTCTCATTAGAACAATTTTTGCAAAGAAAAGCATTTCTGATACCAAATGTTAAGCCATTTAATTCCTTGAAAACAGTGTAAAAAAAGTTACAATTTCAAGACTGAGACTTGAAACAAATATGACCATAGGAAAAGGTTAGAGAATTGAAGGAAATACTGTTTTATGTGTTTTATTGTATGCTGCATTTGCATTAAAAATTGTAGCCACTGAAAATTCAAAGCTCCTGCTACAGTAGTTACAGCTTCACTTCAGGCTGTTGTCCTATTCCAGGCCATGCTGAAGGAGCTGGGAAGAAAATGGCAATATAATGGCTTTGTGATACATAAATTACACCAGCCCTGCAATAATTAGCAGGGCTCAAAGACTATTCTAACACACCCTAAGATACGGTCCAAAAGGATTATTTCTGTAAGAATTACTATAAAGAAAGAGAGGATTTTGGTGCAATCTCATGTTCACTTGTTTTGCTGTCTTACTGCCTTTAAATGTGATGGTTTGGGACCAAGGGCCACCATTTTGTATTAAATAAGAATTCCTGTTCCCTGGGGCATTCTCAGTTGGCTTCCCTAATGCAGAGCATAGATTTAGTAATAGGTTCATCCCAAAGCCATAAATGAAAATGAGGTTTGTTTCCTGCACGTGGAATTACAGGGACTCAATTTCATAATGACAGGTTTAACCAACAATAGGAGCTTTTTGATTGTGTTTCTTATTCAGAAGTACATCTTGTAGCTCTTGCAATTATTTAACTCTTTGAGTTGGAAAGTGGTGACACTAAATCCTGCTTCTAAAAGTACTATGAGATTGTGCTTTTGCAGGTATTAAAAGAATAACCACTAAAGTTCAGACTCATCAGTTACTTTGACTGTAATTGTATTTCTTGACAACCAGAGTTGCAGACAAGTAACACACACAGAACTTATTCACAGACAAGAAGATGTGCCCTCAAGGGAAAACATCAGCAGGTTTTTCCAGCCTGAGCAAAATCAACTGCAAATACTGAACAGAAAAGCTTACAACAAAATTTTTAATAAAGTCCACAAAAGAGATGTGTTTCCATTACATGAGGGAGATCATAATGGCCTTTAGGAAGAGAACTGAGTGAGGAAGATTAAAAGTACCCTTCTATCTTTAACCTCTGAAATATTTTCTTCCACACTTGGGACATATTATTATTAAAATTATTATTTGTGTACCTCATAGAAGCAAAGGAAGAATAGTTCTGTTATCACATCTAATCTTACATGACAGATAAGCAGCTGCTTCAACAACAGATTTGTTTTGTGTAACGTAATTAAGACATTGATGTGAAGTCAAAGTAAAAAAAACTACCCAGTATCAGAAAAATCAATCCTAACCTCTTACTGTTAGATATTCTCAAAAGCTTTATTTTAACATCAGTTCTTCCTGGTTCTGACTAATACATCATCAAAACCTTGTGAACTGGGTTACCAGGTGGGTAATAGGATGTGTAGAAACTGAGATGAAGTATACAAGTGATGTGTCCTAAATCTCATCAAAGACCAAATTAGAATTCTGTAAAACTGGATTAGAGCATCAATATCTGAGCCAAAAGACTGCAGAAACATTTTCAACTGCTTATTATACCCACAGCTGGGTTCAGCATTCCCATTGTCAGAAAGTTAGAGAAGTTCCAGCCTTACTCAGTGTCAGGTAGGATGTTCCATATTTCATCATCCCTTAACGATGACAGATAATGTACAAAAAGGATTTTCCCACTTATCCATCATGCTGATGGATACAGCAGCTGGCCCTCTTTGGGTCAGAGGTGTGTCTGTGTTAAACTCTCACACTTCTATGTTATATGTCACTTTGGCATTTTTACATGGCCTTTCCCAGCTCTTGTTTCAATTCTTTACAGTCCATCCTTTTTTACCTCCTGTGTCTGTTCCAGTCTGGGTGATGCCTCTGCAGGGTTGGTTCTCTGTGCTCAAACCTCAGACTGCACCCAGAGGTACCTGTGTGGTACCTGCCTTTCCCAGCATGTGTCCATCCTTTCAAGCAAGAAAGAAAGCACACTGGGATTTTTTTTCCATCAGATCTTTGAGGTCAGACTAAACATGGACCCCTACTTTAAGTTGATTCCTGGGTGCAAGTGATTAATCAATTACTTCACCAGCATTTACATAGTTTTCTTATGCTGTTATGCTTAACTTACATCCCTTATGAAAATATTTGATATTGAAGTCTTCATTTACTGTCTCTTTGCATTTTCATGCATTCATTTAATTAATCTTAATTGTATTCCTTGGAGCATTTGGAAGATTTCTGCACTTTCTTGAATGTATACACATTTAAAAATGCTTTCATGAGTATATTCTTTCTCTGCTTTTATTCAGTAATGTGTTTATGTGCATAGCTCAGTCTTAATTTTGTTCTTCACTTAATATTCTCTTTTATCAACTGCAGATGTACTAAGCAGGTCAAAACAAGATTTCAAATTTAAGTAGTCCTAACCCCAAAATAATATCTTGGGTATAATCTGCCACCCAATCTATTGAACTGTTTATATCACATTATCATGATGGAATTTTCCATATTTCTCCATATTTCTTATCTTTTTACTGGAGAATATCCTTGGCCATACTCAGTCTTCCAAGATTTAATTGTGCTTCTTCCATATGTTTCATCCCAGTAAAAGACAATTTAACTCTTTATCTCTCTAAACATTCTCTTTAGAAGATCTTAGAACTGCTTTTACGTGTGTATTTTTTCTGATATTTAAGGTTTTAGCCTCTGAACATCCTTCTCTTTCTCAGAAGGAGCAACTTCACATAGGCTTCATCAGGTCTGGTGGTCACAGGAGTTCAAAATAAGTTCCTACTTTATTTGGCAAAAACAACTGTGGTGCAGTAGTCAAGCCATAGGTTACCTGAGTTATGAATTCGCTGAATAATACTTGGTACTTTTTACCATAAAAGCCTTTAAAAATTGGATTTTTTTTTCTCTTTAGCAGGCCATTAGACATAAATATTCATAAGGAGTCAATGCAAGACAGGGGACCAGAGGAGGTTTTCCTCCTCTCTGTCTTCAAACATGCAAATAGTTTGTAATAAAGAGATGATGTACAGGGAAAACAGTGAAATTATGAACAGCACTATCATCACTTAGGCATTCCTCAGCTGCAGCCTAGTTTTGCATTGTGTTCCTGCAGTTCCATCTCATCTCTAACAGCCACAATAACTCTTCATTTTGCCCACTGGGCACCCATTTGTTGAGATTTTAATTCCACAAATGCACTGCTTTAAAGCAACATCTGCAAATACTGCAGGATCACCACGATGATAAAAGCTTGGAAGGTTAGGAAGGAAAGTGTTTGACTCTGTTATTAGGTGGAGTGACTGGTACTAGACATGAGTCACACACTTCCTTTTTTCTGTAAAAGGAAAGAGAAAAAAGCAAAGAACACACTGACAGAGCAGGGAATGCACATTAATCATTATGAAGACAGAAAAACTAATCATGATTAGATTACAATTCACATGAACCTCGTAGCACCAAAAAGCCCGAGGGAAATCATCAATATTAACTCCATGTACTTATAATACATACCCTGAAAAGACATTTAAAGAGTATTTATTTTTCCTCTTCCAAAAGGGAAGGTCTTATGCTAGCAGTCTTTACTGGCACTGAAGAGTCCCCCATTCTCTAAGCAGTTTTATTTAATAGAGTTAGGTGCAGCAGCAGAAAAAAAAAATACACAATTTTTTACAATTTTAGTCTACAGCTAGGTTATTAAGAAAATCCCAGTGGATAATATAAGCAATTATGTTTACTCCCAAACCTGCTTTTCTAGATTTTGGATGATAAAAATACCATTTACAATAAAGTAGACTGAAAATCCCATTTTAAGTCCTCCAGTTTTAGTCCTTGGGATGTTGTTTGGAAAAAAAAAAAAAGTGTGCCTCAGCCTCTATGGCTATCATTGTCTAAAAATGTACATCTTTAAAAACACCACCTCTTTGCAATTTTATTGATGTTTCCTAGAACTTGAAAGTGTGCTCTGTAAATAAATGTATGCCCAGAATTTTTATACTTCCCTCACTTCTTCTTTCAGCACAGTTTGTCAGTCTTTATTTTCAAGGCAAGAAAACCATAATTCTTTTCCTGACCTCCCTCATGCAGTGGTGTAGGAGGCCCAACCCTCTGGATTACTCTACTCAAGAGTCAATCCACAGGATTGTTTATCCCACATGGGGGAACAGGAGTGTAATTCCTGTTGCAATCACTGGAATTTGCTTGCACTGGTGTGGGTGTTTTTTGTGCAGTTTGGCTGTACAAAACCACACATAAAATAGAATCACTCGGGAATCTATTGACCAAATTCACGCCCGGTGTGATGTCAGTTGGCGTTTAATTGGGATGGAGCATTTCTGTCCTCTCCGATTGCCATCCAAAGGTGCCCAAAACGTTGTCATTTTGAACCAGCAGTTTCTGTGGGTGGGCAGGCTGACCCTGTGCTGTGGGAAGGAGTGAGAGGAACCCCAGACAGCGGGGTTACTCACCGTGGAGGAGGCCCTGTGTCCTTGGCCGAGCATAGCTCCTTCAGCACACGCTCCCCTCGCTCCTCACCTCTACGCTACGGCGCAGTATTTCTCTTGCTCTCTCTCTCACTATCTCTTTTCTGTATCTCTCGGAAATCAGACTGGAGTTCAGAGCACTTTCACTACCTTTTATGAGGTAGAGTGTGATGTCATAGATGGGGGCAGGGCTAGTCAACTTTCCACCCACCCACCCACCTGTGCTGAGGGAGCTACGCTTGAGGCTGGAAGCGGTGACTCCTCAACGGTGAGTAACCTCCTGTCTCCTCTGTTTCTTTACAGGTCTGGGGGTGGAGGGAAGACACATGAGAATGGGGGGGTTTTTTGGTAGTTTATCTCTTTTTTTTTTTTTAATTAACCATAGGAGTCACAGAGTTAATTGCATGTGTTGTCTTAGTCACCTGTGGAGAAGCGTTTCCTCCCTGTCCAGAAGTCCCAGAGTTGACTTCACCTGCAAAGCAATGGCCACGTTTCTCTGCACACGTGGTCCTTTGGCTGATGGTTAAACTGATCCTTCAATGTTTGAAAAGGCAGGCTTTGGTTCCCTTGAACTCAATTGCTAAATTTCCATTAATTTAATTACAGTATTTAATTAGAGTGCTGGGCCATAATTTTCCTGAAGTTCTTTATGATTAAAGATAGATGGTGTTATTTATATATTTATCATTATTAACTGGGGATAATGGCTGTTTATATGGGACAGGATTTCTTTATTTTATAATCTCTATTACTGTTTTATTCACTTTATCCAGAATATTTATGAAGCTGTGTATTGACAATAAGCCAATTATATTGAGCTTTTTCATAGATGAAATAAAATTCAAAGGTAAATTGTGGAAGACATAAAATTAAGCAGAAAACCCAGAAGAGATGTAACTCAGATTTAACCTTTGAAATTATAAATCAAAGCATTTGATTCTTTTTTTCCTTTGGTAAGAACTTGAGATGGGCAGCGATGCTGCAGACTGAATTTCTTGGTGTGTTTTTTGTCTCACTACCTAAATGTTACAATTTTACTTTAAAGCATTGTCTTGTTACCTATTTCCCTCGGCCCCAGGTATTACTGCTTCACTGTTTTAATATCCCTCAGCATATTAAAAAAGACAAGATGGACTACGAAGACCTTCCTTTCTTGTTCTGCCTCCTGGGTATCTATTAAAGCTGTCAAGATGTCAGAGCTCTCACACTAAAGGGCAGAAGAAGGATCATATGAAGATTTTGGGCCTTAGGGATACTGCAAATCTTGCTGTTCTTGTTCATTTAAAGCTCTTTACCAGCTTGGTGTGGGGTCTGATCATATCCCAGTGAGAGGCTCTAAAAGGCAGCAACATGTCCTCAATAAATCAAGGAAAGAGAGTGCAGTCACAGCCTTTTCAGCAGAAGGGATTCATAGTCTGATTGATGAAGTACTTCTGTTTTCAGGTGACTAGGTGGCTTTGAGCAATTGGGCAAGGGGCAGACCATTCCATCTTGTGGTCAGTGGCATTGTTGGGAATTGGTCCATAGTGATGGATGGATATTCCCACCTGATGACTCAGGAATGTTCTTTGTATCAATGCACGGGACATCTGAATGGATTTCAGGGAGGGTGAGAGTCTTGTTTACAAAGCTACCTACCAAAACTTTCACAAATGCTTGTTTCCCTCCCTGTCAAAGAGAAAAACAATGACAAAATATATAAAAAATGTCTCCCTGACAGGTGGTAGCTCTTCTAGCTTTGAATAATGTGCACAAGGTGTTTTATTACTACTGTTTATTCCTTTAGTAAACCAAACACTGATATCTCCAAAATTTCCTTCCAAAGCCACAAACTTGCCTAGCAAATCTAGCTTCCCCAGCAAACTTTAATCTTTTCAGGAAAGGAAAAGGAAAAACAGGTTAGTCAATCTCTAATGCTTCACTGGGAAAACTTTATGGGAATTGCTGCTCTTAAAGATGATTTGAAGTTTGTTCTTTTCAGAGGCAAATGCTTGGAGGTAAAATTTAATTTAGATCCTAAGCACATCCTTTCCTGATGAGTTTATCAAATTGCCTTAGCACATAATTATTCTTGCATAATGCAGGAGACTTCAGTTTTTGCACAGAATTTATAAAACACAAAGAGCAAGTGTAAAGTGCCCTAATCTCACTCCAATGACACAAAAGCATTTTGGTGGCATAGAGAGAGGAACTCCTTTCAAGACTGGTATAAGTATTGGGAAAAGGGAATCAGAATTGGTGTCATTCAATAATGATGGTGAATCCCAGACAGTGATCAGCACTGAGGGGAACAGAGATGTCAGAGGATTACTTTGAATCCAGAGAAATTTGCATTCTAAATTTATCTCGTAAGATGAACAAATTAGCAGTTGGCTGACTTCTGTATAGTGGGGAGTTTGTTGAGGGAAAGATATTCCAAATTACATGAACTGTTGCAATAATTAACCTGAAATCTGTCTGTGCCAATTCTAGTAACAAATTTTTGTCCAGGTAACCCCAGGCTGTGAGTTTGGCAGAACAGCTTAACATTGGGAGAATAAATAAACTAATGTTACTTTTGCTGAGATAATTCCCCTGTTAAATTATTTTACTGGCAGCTATGATTAAAAGAAAAAATTAAAATGTCTGAAGTGCACAGATTCCTGCATTTTACAGCCTAGGCTTAAATGTGTTTTCAGTCAATTATGAAGTTTGTTTAATGTTATTTACACGTACATTACGTTAAATTAAAATATTATAAGGCCTTGATTTCAGCTGATTTTATTTAGTGTTTAATATGAAAACTTCTAAAGCAAATATCTGAGAAATTTCTTCCAATACATGCTAATTCAAATGAGTTAAATCTTCATAAATTATTAGCAAACTGAAAGTTAATTTTTGATGCAGTAGTCTTAAAAAATTTATACTTCCAAGCACGTTGTGTATAATCATCTGAAAACAAACCCAATGTATTAACTAGCCTATTTACACCTATATATTTAAGGAGATCAACATTTAAATGAAAGATTTATTCCTCAGTCCTAATGGCAAAGGGTGAGCAATAGTTTAATGATGTAAGATCATCTACAGGGATCAAGCCTGTTTTCCAGTATGATTAGAACAGCTATGTGAAATTCCCAATTTTTCTCTGTTTGCTGGGCTGGTTTCTCTTACAAGTTGAATTAAAATTTTGTGGGTTGGTTCTTACCTTCTTTTTCTCTGTGAGAAGTGAGGGAGAGCTGTGAAATGCACCATCTGTTCCCAAACCATGTCAGCTGGCAAAGAGCTGCTTCTCCCCCTGCCCTTTCTCACTGCAGTTTTGGGCTGGTTTAACACCATTGCCTCAACACGAATTGTGTGGATTTAATCTTGTTTAAGCAGGAGAAGTCACAATGACAGTGCACAGCATTCTAGAGGACTCTTCATGTTGATTTAAATTGCAGTGCTTTTAAACCTCGACCTCAGCTTGTTTGAATTTACAACACAAATGCTCTGTAGCACTTGAACTGAGTGTAGGGGAAGGAGGAAACCAGGACTGCCTTAACATCCTGGACCTTCTGATCCTGGGACAGTTGCACTCAAAGACATTAAACATGATTGCCTTAAATCATAATCCTTTGGATTTCTATCAGTCCCATCTGAGTGTCTCGAAGCAAACACATGGTGTACCCTGCTAAAACTGAAAACAGAACTAAATATTGTCATTATTTCCTTTCTACAAATAATGCTGAGCCACGCTCAAGGCAGAAAACATCTATAGAATCACGATGGGTTTCAAACATTACACACTCCTTCATGACTCAGTAAATGTTCCAGACCAGCATTTCTCTGTCTTCCATTTGATGTTCCAGTTTCTGCTCTGGATGGCCAAATCAAAATAAAACCAAAATCAACCAACCAAAAAAAACCAAAACAACCCCCCNAATGGGGCAAAGACTTCATCCAAATTAAGTATGGTTTGAAAATGATAGAATTAGAAAGAAATCCTGCAGTAACAGTGGGAGGCTGCCCCACTCAAGCGGTGCAAAAAGATGAGAGTAGGTCTCTGGTGTAATGGAAACTGATTATTTTATTATTCAGAAAGATTTTAATTGAATTATGAAGAGGTTTTTGCTCTCATCTCTATTGCTGTGTGAATACTGACTCATCTAGCCAAGTGTAAACATCTGCATCTGAGATATTCACTCTAGCCTTCCTTTATGTGGAACTCAAGAGCCATTTCCAGAGGGCAGAGATTCTTCTTTCAGGTAGAACTGCTTCGATTGGTAATACCTTAAAAAACACAGAGGCGTGAGCAGGTGAATTAAACTGTGTGTACAGAGTCAGAAAGTTCAGCCCTGGGCCTCTTTTGCAGGTTTATAAATTCAGTTTTCTGTGAGCTAAGTTGATGCCTAAATTTTTTTCTGAACAGAATTTTTTTAAAATTGCTTATTAAGGACATTTATCTATGTAAATTTTCTGACTTGATGCTCTGATCTCTTTAGTTTCTGGAGGCTGGAGAGATTTTTATGTGTTGTAGTTTGTGGATTTCACCCATTTGACACTTTCGGGGGCCAAAAGAGAATTAAGGCAAACAGTCCCAAAAACATTCATTAAGTTGTTTGAATTCTTGGGCCCCCAGGTCAAATCCAAGGCCAGGATGGATTTTTTTTGCAGATGTTGAGCACCTGCCCATATTCACTGTACTATCTTTAGGGTTCCAATGCAATTTAGGATCTCTAAACTGAGTTTATAAGGTGAAGTGCTCTGGCCCATCTCCATAAAGAAAGAACCCATGGAAGATCTCAAGTGCCTCATGATTCCTGGTCTTCTTCACCCAGCACAAAAGGAGTCTGGAATCTTTTGGTCCACAACCTGAAATTAAGTAGGTTCAGTGCAGGGTAAGGCTTAATTTGTAGAAATGTAATCCCTGAACACTTTAACTCAGTCACCAAACACACCAAATCAATGGATTGTAGGAACAGCCATATTTTGCCTGCTTTCATTCCTAGAGAAATTGCTGAATAAGAGGCATCTGAAAGAATTCTGGGGGTTCAAGTGACACCATCCATGGTGGATCATGACTAATATTTAAAAACACTCAATTTGAATTTTTCTGATGCCAACTAAGTGCAGTCAAGTCTGTAGATAATCATGACTAATATACACTATTTAAATAAGAGTTTTACAAGAAAAGAGTCTCTGCAAATGTTTTTTCATTTCACCATTCTTCTGAAGTCTATACCTTCATCTCCTTTACATGAATTCTGGATTAGTGGTAAAGTTTGGAGATGTGATTGAATTAATTTGTTTTCTGGAGGGATGGTTATCCTGAGGTGAAGAGCACAGCAATCATTTGTAGTATTTCAATCATTGATACCAGTACTTCTGCATTTGTTGCTCAGGGAAGATATTACCTAAAGTACTGAACTGCAAAGGAATAGAGACTTCAGGTAAATTCATAATCCCTAACACAAGTGTTTTCTTAAAAGAGTAGTACTGCACCTAAACAATTTCAGTAAGCTATTAAAAAATTGTCAAAAAAAAAGATATTTTTTCCTCCTTTTCTACAATCACTCATTTTTTTCCCATTTGGATAGGACACTTGCTCTTGTAGCAGTGAAAATGAGATTGTCAACATCATCTACATAGGTCATAGATACATTTGCATGTGTACAGAGAGGGCTCAGAGAAAATATTGTTGTCTATAACTACCTCTGAGGAGGGATTAGAAGAACCAGATCCAGACCTGTCAGAGTTCCATGGTCATAAGGACAGGAAAAGCAAGTTTTCACATGGGAAATACCAATTAGATATAAGGTTAAAAAAAAAAAATTAACTGGAGGGTAGTGAAATTCAAGTGCAGGGTGGAGTTCTCTATCCCAGAGATGTGAAATTATCCATTCTTGGACATACAGTGAATTTCGGCAACTTCCTGAACAACCTCATGTAATTCAAATTTTCAACAGGGCATTGCACTAGCTGACCTCAAAAGGTTCTTTTCATCCTTAAAGAATATTTGCATAATAAAACATGAGTAATAAAAATGAGCCCTTAGAATTCAGAGCAAGATTTTATTCATTCCAATTTATTCTCAGTTTGCTGTCATCTTTGCTTGCTCTTTCCCTGTGAATTTCAACAGCCTTTACAAATGTTTCTGTTTTGTTCTGGTTTCATTTGCTTGCAGTAATTAAGGACAGGTAATTTTTACCTGTTTTAATGGTTTTTAATGACGTTTAGTGTTAGCTAAAGTAAAAAATGCAATGAACAGATGCATTTACAAGTTGCTTTTACAGTAATTGAACAGGGAAAAATTTCTTCTAGTAGGGAACTCTTGTTACTTACTGAATGTTGCTGAACCATTGATTGAGTTGGCCAAATAAATAGAACAGTTAAGTATGAATAATTTATTTAGCATAAAAATATAGGATTTCTATTAGAAATTATTTGTTATATATGATTAAGCCAGACTCTGCCTGACTGAAATAGAGCTTTCCCTTGAAGACTGTTGTAGAGTTTTGATTTTATTTCTTTTTAAATTTCATTGCACACTGTTGCAAAGTCCTGGAAAGTGCTCAGGGAATCAAACACAGAAGGGAATGTTTTCACTGATTGAATTGAGCAACACTGGAAGGACCCTCAGCTCCAAGGAAGTAAAATCCTTTTAGCACCTCCAAAATGATCAATATCTTGAATGATCGAAGCCTTTATCTGCTTCTGTAAGACATAAAATATACATGAACAACAGCAGGCAAACATTAGGAAGCAAGAAATAGTTGTCCTTAGACAACTGTTAGATTCTACGACAAGATTTTATTAAATTTTATTTGTTCTGATGTGTTTGATGGATTTTTTCCAAGCCCTTTCCTGAGAAAGCCAGCTGTGCCCATGGAGCACTTATCTTCAAAGTGTCCCTGTGCTGACCTGGCAAGAATGACTTTAGAGACAGGGAAGTAGCTGAAGGAGCAGATTTGCTCAAAAACTGGCAGATCCTCACAGCTGAAGACGTGGAGGAGATAAATCACGTAGAGATACCACTCTGACATTTGTGCAAATTAAAAAAGAATTTGGGGAAATCGCACATTTCTCAGCAGTGCAGTCGTAAATCCTGCTTTATGCTGCTTTTCATTTTGTTTTCTCAGAGACAAAATCAGGAGTAATAGCAGGAGATAACACGTTTTTACTCATGTAAAGCATAGAGTGTTTCTATGCTTTATTGATTTTTTTCCTTATCCAAAGTCTCCTGCATTTTATCACTGAGTACAATTTCCAGCCAACC
>WEIU01008389.1:266507-351968 GCA_013389925.1 Aegithalos caudatus
TTTGGACTCCTTTCAGGTAAGGGTCTTAGAAAGATGTGTTTTTTTTCTTTTTATTGTACCTGTTCTTTAGATAAAGAACAAAAGATTTGATCCTAAAACTCAGCTTGAAACAGCACTAGATTATTTTGTGCTTTTAAAATGTATTTCTATCTTCAAATTACAAGTAAGAGCTCCAGTTGAGAGCAGGGAGATCTGTAGTACAGATTAGTTAGATATCCTCTATTTCCTCTTGTTTTCAGATTTAGCTGCAATTGGATATGATAATGAAAATTGTACTGATGTTTTTGATGAAGACCTGCCTGTGCTTTTCTGTGACCTCAGGTTCAGAGTGTTGTGTCTTGAGTAGACTTCAGGCATGTGAATCCCTGTGTAAATTAGTGTAAATTGCTTTTTTATTGGACTTGATACTGAGTTTTGACAGACTTCTTTAATTTTCTTCAGGAATCCTCCTGGCAATATAAAAAGTTTTAGTTATATTTGGAGTTTGCCTCTCCCATCAGATAGAGATTGGACTTCATCTTGCTGCAGACATTTTATCTTGCTGAATTATGGGTTTAAATCAGTCGTACAAAATTCTATTTCCTGTTAATCATCCCAGAACTCAGAGCAAATTCCATGGGGCAGAATGGTTTGGAAGTTGTAAATGCTGTTATGCCAGGTGTGCTTCAGGTAGAGTTGGAATTGTCATGGCCATTAGACAATCCTGCCCTTTGTCCAGGACATTCCACCCTTGGCATCATCCTCCAGACATTTGTTCTGTGCAGAATGAGGAAGATTTGGAAGAAAAATCCCTCAAGTCATCATGACAGAAGACTCATCCCCGTGCTTCTCAGTTGTGGGTTGATGTAGAAAGTGTTTCTTCCTCTACATTCAACCTTAGCAAAGAAAACCTGTGGTATAAACAACCAAATTTCTGGAGTGAAATCCTGTCCCCGTTTACAAAACTCCTTTAGCTTTATCCACTGAAGAATTCTTCCTTGTCCTGTAGATTTTTTCCAGATATTTTGGCATTCAGAGTGTTGTAAAATACTTTAATTCAGCAACAGACTCTGAAAGTTCTGAGACAGTCTTGTAACATGAAAAAGACTGCTAAAGCAATTACATTTTAAAAATTCAATTCTGTGTAAGATTGTTTGTCCTTATGGAGTTTCTGGTGTGTGGTAAGAATTGTACTGGTTTGGCATCTTTTTCCTCCTGTGAAATGGCAGATAATGAGCAGAAATAGAAAATTAAACGTTTCTGAGAGATTTTTTTTGTTATGGGTCAAAGTAATTTCCCCCATTAAATTCTGAAAGGAATGCAACAAGATATTAATTAGATGTTAAATACTGAGGAAATAACCTACATTATATTTGGTAACTACAAGAAAAATTGTATTTTTTTTTTCATAACAATAGTATTGCAGAAATAATTGATTCACTGCAAAGGCATTTCCTGAATAGAAAAAAAACCTAATATCTATCAAAAATTCAAATATGTATTTTCACCTTTGGGAGCTGCAGGCTGGAGAGACACCAGTAATAATGATTTTCCAGAAAATAAATTAGGTAATTAGGTAATTAGTTAACTTTCAGGTGTTTCCAATTGTCTTTTTGTCATTTCACCATTTCAGTTGTTAAAATATGAGTTTTCACATTAAGTTCTTCTCAAAGGAAATGAATTAGGATATCATTTTGTCATTTATCCATTTTCTTCTAAAACATTAAAATATTTACTTGGAATAAGTAAAGCAAATGTAGAAATTAATTTCTATTATGCCTGTTTACCTTTTACTGGGAATGTCAGTTCTGGGAGTATTTTTATTTGCTTCTGCTTTTGCAAATTAGCATACAGCAGTTGGTAATGTGTTTTAAAATAACAATAGTCCATAGAATACAGAAGATATCCATGGTTATTGCATTATTTTTGTGCTTTCTGCTGTCCTTGGACATGGCAGCCTTTGTTTAGTACAACCAAATGGGCTTGGGAATCCCTTGGGTTTCTTACCTGTAATTGAAAAAATGCAGATGAGGATGGCTGTTCAGTGGATTGGGCACCTATAAAACACAACTACCCCCAGAATGAATTAAATATTCATCATGTATAAAGGAGTAAGTTAATTGCAGCCAAATGTGAAAACAAATAGCTGGGAAAGGACAGGCACAATACAATTTTCTCTGTGTAGCTGCAGATCCACTTTCAACGTTACTGTGACCACATTACATTCCAGATAAAGACTCCTTTTGAGAGAGAGACTTTTAAGTATATGGGATAGTTTTCTCAAAATGGACTGTAGCTAGCAAGAGTCCTCTGAGCATTTGACTGAAACAGAGCCCCAGCCATTGCAGAGCAGTGCTGACAGAGAGCAGATGTCTCCTTCCATAGGGAAACAGCCCATTCTGGCATTGGCTCTCTCCAACAGGGTCATGTTTAATGTGTGAAATGTGCCACAGAAACCTAAGATGTGATTTTATAACTAAGAGCTTTTTCATGCATACCTCTTGTAGGTATGGATTTACTGTTAAGCACAGCTGAGGGAAAGTGTTTTATTATTTTGGGGTACAATCTGAGAAATCTATACTCATGATTTACCATCCAGGTTCATAATTGCATAATTGTAGCCTTATTTACTCTGGAGACTCTTGACTGACTTTTGGGGTTTGATAAGAGCGACTGTACCTTGTCCAGGAAAGTGTGAACTTCCTCTGGAAAGGAGGAGAAGCAAGGAATCCACCCAGAATTCACAGAAAGCCTTAAGGGCTTGGCAGTGCCTGGGTCACCAGCTGAAGGTGTACAAATCAAGTCTTAGCCAAGAGTATTTGAGGAGCTACAGGTTCTGTTTCAATGTGTAAAATAAAATCTATTTGCTCCTCCCAATCTGTACAAAGTGAACCAGACCAAACTATTTATCAATAGCTCCTAATACTATTTTTTTTGTTTTCATACCTTTCAAGGTCAGTAGGGGCTGTTGTTATCATCTGAGCTGCCTTCCTGCAGAACTGATGCACAGGCTCCCTGAATTGATGTGCACTAAAAATGTCCAACAGTTAATACATATTAAGAAAAAAGATCCAATATTGATTTCACAATTTGAAGAAATAGAATCAATCTTTCATGAGTTCTTGTGACTAATTAATATAACTGCTAAATAAATAATTTCAGGTAATTAATAACTAAAATGACCTGCTTCACCTCTCAGACTTTAAGTTTTGTTTTATCTTTGTCTAACCCGTGCAACTTGAAATATAATCAGCTTTGTTACCAAGTACTTGGTGATTTCAGTCAACTCATTTTTTAGTCATTCACTTGAAAGTGGGAAAAACAGAGCTGGCTGAGTCTTTCCCATAAAAGATGTTTTTTATTACTGAGTTTCTTTATGTTCTTTCCCAGTTCCTCAATATTGTTCCTGCATTAAGAGGACTCAGTATCCTATAACTGGATAGATGATAAACTGGATATGATAATTGAACCTTTTTCATCAGTCTCCTCCTTTTTTGTGTACTCAAGGAGTAATTGCCTGAGATCCTGCAGAGAATGAAGTTCTTTATTTTGTAGTTAGAGATCATCTGCTGTAGATTTGGCCAAAGTTAAATCTTTTAGCAGCTAATTAGATATCAATCACTTGCCCTCTGCATGACTTGACACTTTCCCAATTGTTATCTTCAAATTTCATCAAATGAGTGACTTCCTTTCCAAATTTTTGTAGAAATATTAATATTGTGAAGCCTCCAAATGGTTTCTCCAAGACCCCACTGTGAAATTCACTGTTGAGCACTGATTTTTTGTGTGTGTGTGTGTTCGTACTTCTGGAAGCAGCTGCTGGAGAATCTGGAATCCTTCTGTGTATGTGTCTTGTTAGTTTTGTGTCAACTGAGTTTTTAATCAAACTGTCATGTATTACTAAGCAAAAGACCTTTCAAAGATCCAATTATACCCATAGCATTATTTTAAGCAATTCAAAGTTTAATCATACCAAAATATGATGTAGGTTACTTTGAAAATATTTTAACCCACACAGCCCTTTGCTTACCATTAACTGCATTTCTTTCCTCTATTTATGGAGTCTGTCACAGACATTGCATCATTTAATTTGGGAGTGCTGTCAGCTGAGCTGGCCTATCATTTCACAGGTCATTTTATTTTCATTGCTCAAATATTTTGAAACTAGAAACTATCTCCCATTCTTCTGATGTCTTCACCCACTTTTCAAGGTTTTTTAAAATCAGCAGTAATAATACAGAATATTCTTAAGCAACCAGCTCTTTTAAAACTACCCATTCTGTGTCCTTACTCATTGGAAAGATAGGGTTTTTTTTCCCCTCAATTTCCCTTACATTTTATGGATATTTATTATTATAAATATGAAGACATCTCTGGAAGTTGGATTTTCTCCTTTCTAAAACATAAAGTATAATTCTTCCCCATTACAGCAGTGTGACAATGAAGGGAGAACATCTCTTTTCATTGCTTTACTGTTAAGGACAAAAATTTCCACCTCTATTCCCCCCATTTTTTCAGTTATTTTGCTGTTTCAGTTGCTGGTTATTTTACTTACATGTGTATATGTAAAAGAAGTGAGAAATTTGATTATATCAAGATTCTGGAAAATTCTGCAAATAACACAGGAAAATTGCAGAACAGCTGATAAGGAGCTCAAAAACTCAAAACTTGAAGGATTTTTCTCTAGTGGGAAGAAAACCCTGGAATTATATTCTTGGCAGTTATTTTCCAGCCTTAATTATTCTAATTGACCAGGTCCAGTGCAGTTATTCTTAGATTCTTTATGAATTTTGAGTTTTCCTCAGCAGTCACTGTTCTTAGGGTTTTGTAGGATAGTAACCTAAGTTTATCTTTTATGGTTGAGAGAGTATTTTGGGTTTTTTTTTATTCCCTAAAAGCAGACAAACATATTTTTAAAGAGGTCTAAGGAGCAGAACACTATCCCCAAAACCAGCAAGTCAAAGGCTCTGTTGGCTGTTAAGACCAAAATTCATCGTTATATCTATAATTCTGTGGGTATTACAGGGAGTAAAGGTTGCCTTCTGTACTGTGAAATAATTTCCCTAGTGGTGCTTTTATTTGAAATGTTAATTTTCCTTCTTATGATTTTTTATTATTAACATAATGTTTGGAAAAGTGCAGATATTTCTGTGCCCAGATTTTGTAAGGAATTAACTCACTCAGGGCTTGACTCACTGCTGCCACATCCCAGCTTTGTGCCAGCGTGGCAAAGCACAGCTTAGAGCTGGAGCAACACGGAGGTGTAGGAAGATCTAAATGTTAATTGGAATGATGTTCATTCAGTTTAATTCTTCTTTATTGAGCCATAATACAAGCAAGGATCTGGAGGCTGTAAGGAAATCACTGGAAGTGCTTAGGTGGCCAACTTGGATGCATGGAATGACCACCAGCAGATTTTGGAGAGCACTCACAGCCTGTGATGGGGTTTTATGTCTCTTTTCTGATTCCAAGGCTTGGAAGTGGATGTTAGGGTGAAAGACTGAATATCTGCATTTAAAATGTGATCAATAATGATGAAAACAGGCAGCTCTTACCTACTCTAACAGCATATTGAAACTGGAGAGAGTTAAAATGGCACCAAAATACAAAAGTGTATTGCAGCCTGCATCTGGTCTTGAAGAAGTGCCAGATCCTGCATGCCCTTACTACTACAGTCCATAAAATTGCTGATTATTGTGTTCAGAGGTGTGGATTGATCTCTGTGTATGGGTTTAAACGTCATATTTTGCTGCCCCCACATTTTAAAATCCTTCCTTTAATTATTCTGTTTCTTGATATATGTAAAACAGCTTTTCATGGTGGAAAATGTGAAGCTGTTGGAAACCTTCAGCAACCAGAATTCATTCAGGAATGTGCAACAGAGGCTCAATCCAGTCAGTTTATCCACACTGATTATGAAATAAACACTATTTGATGGTATCACTTTATATTCAATATCAATCCACCAGTGTTTCAAAAAGAATCATTTAACAATGAATAATGCTTGATTGTAGATCTCTGTAGTAAATTAGAATATCCTAATTTAATAGAGTGTGATCTGTTATTTGCCAACAAACATACAGATTGCCTTATAAATCATGCAGCAGTGTGGTTATAGAATAACACTAGACTGGATTATATTTCATTACTCCCTATTGAACAGTCATGTTTCTGCCATGTAATGTAATTTTCCATCTTTTAACTTCATTTCTTTTACTAACAGAAATACAAATTAGTCCCAAGGAAAAATATTTACTAGGGGCAGGCAATTAACTGTGCATTTCGGGGAATGGCACCATGTACGTGAATATCATTAAAATGCTTTTTTTTATGGCTTTCACCTCACTGTATGTTGCTGTTTATGTATTTGATGAACCATAATGAGTTTAATGCCAAAGCAGAGGAAATAAAATATCCCAGGTAAGTATAGATTAATGTGGTTTCAAATACAGGTTTTCTGTAATGTCTGTTTTTGTTCACACCAGTCACTGATACTCCAGAAGGAGATTTCTCCTGAACTCTTCTGTTAATGATTCAAAATGCTTGAGGTGAAGTATGGTGTGGCTTTTGTTATTGCCTTATGACTGTTTGTCCTGCTTACCTGACTTACAATTTATATTACAGAGCCATGTGCTCCCAAAATAGGGAGCATGAAAGGTTTGGAGTGACACAGTACTAACTAAAAATAGCTAAAAACTTACTGAACATGTGGGGTGGAATCAAAGAGGTCAAGTAATACTACATCCCATATATTCTACAGTCTGGGAAAAATAAATATTTGAAGTATCTTCCATGGTATATCTGAAAGGCTTTACCACAAAAAAGAGGGTATCCCACTCTTCAGCATTTTAGGAAAGGGATAATTGAACATCCTAAGAAGTAACCTGGCTTGCTACAGACCTTAGGAGCATATTTTTAGGATCTGTTACTTGGAGAATATCCACTTGGATCTGGTGAGTGCCTGATTCACATGGTGGAACATTGAGACATTGCCTTGGGAGTCCCCATCACGTGTTGAAATCCTTTTGAGGGTTTTTGAGGATTTTTTGAGGATTTTTGAGGATTGTGTGCTTCACTTCAGTGCATGGTGGAAGCCTGCTGACTGGAAGTCCCAGTGTTTTGAAGTTCAGGCAGGTTTGTGCATAGGGGAAGCACAAAGTCACAAAAAGCCTGGTAACCACAAAGTAACATTCCTTGAGACCATAAGTAACTCACACGTTGCAGGAGCTGCCAAATCCTGCAGTTAACAGTCTCATCTTTTCATTTCTGCAGGGGTTTCAGAACCTCCTTTCATCTTTTCAGATGGGATTCTCTAACAAGCTCAGTGCTGGCCTCACACTGTTCCTGTAGACATCACTGGGGGTGTTATCCTGGGCTTAACAGGAATAATTAGAACAAACTGGAACACTTGGGAAAAATCCCTGTTGACCTGTTTTTGCAGTTGACATGTAATAGTAAATTTTTTAAGGTTTAAGTGAGAAGTAAAGGGGTTTTGGTGAGAGAACAGAAAACTTCTTAAACTGCAGAAAAAGAATCAGCAACCAAAAAAACCCCACAGACAAAAAAAAAAAAAAACCCCAAAACCCAAAGAAAACCAAAAACCCAACCAAACAAACAAAAGCAAACAAAACAAAAATAAACCAAAAATTAAAAAAAAAAAAATTAAAAAACCACAAACACAAGCTTTTCCTTCAAGTGATTAAAAATTTGATGTGAGGTACCACAGTCTCACCTTTACTGTTCAGTGCATGATGTTGCCAGTGCTGGATACTCCAAGGTACCTTGAGGAGGAGGATTTGCTCCATCTTTAATGAGATCTGGGAGGATCCAGGCTCCAGTCAGGAGATGGCCCAGTTGATCCAGCCATGGAATGACCTTGCTGTGTATTTTGTTTTGGAGTAACCTTGCTATATTTCGCTTTGTTTTCTGTTTGTAGCTGGACAGTGCCACTTCTCTCATCCAGGCAGCTAAAAACCTGATGAACGCTGTGGTCCTTACAGTGAAAGCATCTTATGTGGCTTCTACTAAATATCAGAAGGTTTATGGCACTGCTGCAGTGAACTCTCCAGTTGTATCTTGGAAGATGAAGGCTCCCGAGAAGAAACCTCTAGTAAAGAGAGAAAAACCAGAAGAATATCAGACAAGAGTGAGGAGAGGGTCCCAGAAGAAACATATTTCCCCTGTACAGGCCTTAAGTGAATTTAAAGCTATGGATTCATTCTAAACCACTGAGCTTTACCAGGAGGGTTTTATATTCTTTTTTTGTATGCGTACCTGCCGACTTGTGTGCGTCTGGCATGGGGCTGGGGGGACAAAGTGACAATTTGCATGCGACCCGAGACTCTATTCCAGTAAATAACTCTCTGCAGTGCCCAAACTTCAGGGCATTGCCTTCTGATGTTAAGTGGACTTAACTCCAAGCTTCCTTTTTAAACTAAAAAATAGCGTTAAATTGGCCAAAGAATTTGCATCGCGGCGTAACACGTGTGGAAAAAATGATAAATTCAAGCCTAAACCCCGAAATTTTTATGCATGCAAGAAACATTAGGTTGGCAGGTATATTAAGTGAAAAAAAAAAAAAAAATGGAATTGTAATGGTAGACCATAAAGCTTGTATTGCTTCTGTTGCAGTGCAAAAATGTACTAGCCAATATGCTTCAATGTGTGGCCCAATAATTAAATGATATAACTTTTAAGTCATCTTCATTATAGTATGTGAATTTTTAAAACAGATTCAAACTAATTCATCTTAAAAATGCTTCTTTTGAACCAGATTTTGTTCTTTATATTCTAGTAGTGTTATGATTGCTCACATTTCAATTAATCCCATTAATATGACCAGAGGTTTACTTTTGCCAATTGAATTCCTTATGGTGGAGTATGAAGCACAATATGGTGATTGACATTGCCTTTTATATTATGATTATTATTCTGATTATTATTATTATTATTATTATTATTATTATATTAGTAATAGAAGACCTGGTGGTGGAATGTTTAGAGACACGGAAACTGACAGTGTGAGAATTTAGAGGCAAATACGTAGGTGTAGCTTGGATTACAGGTATCTGACATACCATTGTAACCACTAACTCAATAAACTCATTTAACCTTGGAATCCTCAATCTGCCTCATCTCCTTTAATGCACAGGCATCTCCTGAATCGTGGTTGATGTGTAGAGTTACTAGTTCTGCCTCCTGCTTCCTTTTTTATTCTTGATTGTTGTGAATTTTCTCATTTTTAAATAACCAGAATAAGCCAAACATGGTCAGTGGGTCAAAAGCAGAGTTTAAATCTGAGACAGTTTTAACCCTCAATACATATGAGACATATGTGTCATGTGGGATGAAATTTGTTTAAATGCAACACCTCAGAACAAGCATAAGGATAATTCAGTTTATTCACTTGTAAGATTGGCATTTCAAAACCTTGGAATCATCTGTTGTGCCACACTTTACAAATTCCACTGCACAAATATCTACTTTAATTCCCTTTTAGCACCAACAGTGACTTAACTACAGAACCTGTATTATCATCATCAAAAAGTCTGGGTGTATATATAAAAGAAAAACAATGAGCACCTCTTAATTTTGCTTATAATTAGATACTATCAAGTTAAGGGAACACTGATGGCCTCACAGGGGATTTGAAACACTGTGATAAACACTGAGTTACACCCATAGTGACAAGTCTAGCCCTTGCAGAGTTTTTGAGAGATGTTTGGATGTTGTCTCAGATACTCTGATTATTCCTCAGAATAGCAAAGCACCAAATTTTGTTCTATTGCCCTCCTACACAGTCTATGTAAAGAAATGTACTCTCAGAGGTCTTTTAGGAAATTACTATTTTTGCTTTGTTTAGTTGTACTGTGTAATAGAAGCAATTCCCCAATCAGAGCTGGAGAGTGTAGACATGACCAAAATATATGAGATGTGGGGAAGTCCTTGCAGAGCTTTCCTATAAAGCCCTGGAGTCTGACACAGACTGACATTGCTTGTGGTAACAATTAACCCCCTAAAAGTAATTGGGATCTTTACAAATGAGATTACAGAGACCAAAGACAGATACGGAGTCTAACGACAAAAATAGCAAATAACAAATAAGTAAAAATGTCCTGGTGTGCTGCATGAAAAAGGAAAATAGGAAGTTTGCCATAAATAAAAGTAATAGCTTTTCTACAGAAATGTTTTCCTCTAAAACTCTGATGGATTATCTCGATGGTTGCTTTAAAATGATGCTGTTTCTCTAAAAGGCATCTCAGGATTGGAATAGAGGAGAGTTTAGTCAAATGGAATCTGTGAACATGTGGACTTTCCAGTGCTGGGGTCTCCATGGGTAAAGATCATAGTGAAAAGAATCTGAAATATGATTGTGTCTGTGAAATGCTCCAGGAAAATCAGTGAGGGAAGAATCCAGAGTGATTTTGGGCACCAGTCCATGGCCATTTGAGTCCTACTTTTGGAGGGATTATTTGCCTTTTGTCCATCTATGCTCTAAATATCTTCATAGTCACACAATAAAATTTAGTGTTGATAAAGGATAAAGTGAAAAAAATGAAAAAATGGGCCAAGAACCAACCAGGATGTGCCAGTTCAGTGCCCAGCTTGTGTAGTAAAGCCAACAGGATGAGGACAGGTTTGATAGAGGAAAATGTTGGGTGTCTGTGTTTGAATTGTTCATGCAGCCTTTATCCACTCATCTGAAACAAGGGATGGAAAAGTACATGGAAACATGAGAAGCATTACAAAATCTGGAATTGCTGTCGTGCAAGGAGAGACTAAATCAGGTAAGGCACTGACAGTTTTGAACTATATGGTCTTTAAGTTCCCTTCCAACCTAAACCATTCTATGATTCTGTGAAATTCCTAAATAAGCAAAAAAGTAACCCCTGGCCTTTAGAACTCAAAAATCCACTGTTACAAAGTGAACTGTCAAAACAGCAAGTTCAATATTTTAATTGTTTTTTCTTAAAATAAGTAAAGTGTGAAATTCATTTTCACAATGTCACAATTACCACAATGATAAATTTGTTAACTGCACCAATCAAGAATTAATCCCACAGACTTTCCATCTTGAAATCTTGCAAATCTTACAGATCTAGTACAATTCTGAGTGTAGTATAAAGGGTAGACAAAAATAATGTGGATTTCAGAAATGTTCTCTAGAGACAGTCAGTCCTCCATTGAAAAAAGTGAACTCCACACCTTTGCTCAGAAATCCCCACCCCTTTCTCATGACTGTCACCTTGGTTCTCAACCAAAATGTGTGGGTATCACACATCTTCCTGTGCGCCTGCAACCTGGAAAATGTTCAAGTTGTACCTAAAATGCAAGAGAAGTGAATATATTTATATATTTTTTAATGACAAAACTTAGTTATTTTTAAATAATTTGCTTCCAGCTGATAAATATACAGCAAATGACTGTTCTGAAGATCATCATGAAGGTCAGAGAGACCTCCCTGAGCTGGGGACAGTTTCTAGTGTGGTTTTAAATTCTGTGGTCACTCTTCTTGTTATTCATATGGCAGGCATTATATTTTCTCTGTGAGAATTAAACACCCAAGTTACCAAAGTCAGTCAGAAATGTCTGTAGCTTTTCACCTGTGGCCATAAGAAGAAGACTAGAGAAAATTTTTGTCTTTCTATTTTGATTAACTCCCCATTTGATAAACTTCCTATTTTGGCTTTCCCATTTTAATAAACCATGGGGAAATGGCCATAAAGGTATATTTATAATTTACAATACACGTCTTCAGCAAGGAGACAGTACCTGGATTAAGAAGTCAGAGGACATAGAAACCCTGTAGATAACTTTCAAAATAATTTTCCTAAATCTTTTTTTTCCCTTACTTGTTTATTTATTAAATTGAGAATCTGAAAGTGAAGAGTTAACATAGCTAAATATGCATTTTAGGTCAAGGAGCTACTGAGCAGGTCATTACTGCAAAGGAATAGAGGTTTAAAGTGTAGCAAAATAACTTAGTCCATTACTCAGGCATAGCACTTTTTAATCCTTAATTCCCACTAATCTCAATCTCATTATTAAACTCACACTTGAGTTGAAGTGCTTGGATCCATGTGAATGATAGTTTTTACATGTTTAAAACTGAACAAATGCTTTGGCAATAAGGGAGCAGAGGATGGAGCATCTGCAGAGATTCATTTTGATCCAAAGTTTTCCTGCCACCCTGCCCTCTAAGTGTGAAATGCTGGTCATAGTTCAGATCTTTTACACCTTAAAAAGAGGTGGATCAAGGTATGGAAATGCAGAGTGAAACAGTCCCATGAAAACAAAAATACTGTGTGAATATTTTTTGTAGCTGGTGGTTTGTTCTGTATCTCAAAGACAGCTGGCCAAAGCAAGGTTCCTGTGTCTCTCTGAAACTCGATTTTGATACAGAGGATGGATATTTGTAGTCTTAAAATTATATTTCTGCATATAAAAAATGTAGATTTCAGTTGGATGTTCAATCAGAAAATCAGTAGGTTTTGGGTTTTTTTTTAAATGAACCCTCTGGTACAAATCTGAATTAAAGACTTATAAAGGAAATAAGTCAATGGATCTCCTTTCACTCCTTTTATAAATACACTCAGTTGTTTTTATAAACAACCTCTCACACCAGACTGGGCTGTTCAGTTAATTTGTCAGATGGTGAATATGTTTGTGGAGAAGCAAGGAAGCTGGAAGAGACAAAAAGAATAAATGTTTTTGGTTGAAACTTCATCAGGAGTCTGCCCAGAAGTGAAAGGTCAGGTCTGAAGCTGTGTCCTAGGTCAGGCACATTATCCCACACCATCCCAGCAGGGAATTCAGGCACCTGTTGGGAAATTGAGCACACCCTGATATTGCTGCTGAGCTGCACCTGCAGAGATCAGAAATAACCAAGATTTTTTCCTGTTTCTCACTGAATGACCAAGTGCATCCTCAAGCAAGGGTTCACACATTTCTTCTGCTTTAGATATTTTTCCCTTTTATGACTCAGTTAACACCAAGTTATGGAGAACTTGACAGCTTGATAAAAGCTGTGGGAGGTAGATATGTATTTTTGTGCTCTAGTTATACCTTTAAAGGAATAAATATTTAATTACTTGAGGAATGTTTCCTTCTTTTGATAATGTTAGGTGAGGTGTTATAGGTGAGTAGCTGTTACCCAGTCTTATCTTCTCCCTTTGGGCAAAATTTCAAAGTTCCAGTGTTGTTTGGTAACTCCTGCATAATAATGGACTTGAAAAGAGTGGAATCACTGCAGAATGTGAAATGTTTACACTTACCTGCTTTATCCCAGCTCACTAAAAATTAAACACAAGGAAGAAAAAGTAGAGTTTCCAAAGCCTCCTAGAATATTCAGAGGTAATGACTGCTATAAGGATGTGTTTGATCTATTATTTTCTTTTCCTGAAATATTTCATGCTGAAATTATTTAAAAAATATTCTTTGGCCTGCATTTTGAGGAGGTCATATTAAATTATCTTTATGGCTCTATTTCCTCACCGAACCATATATTTGGATGCTAGCAGGAGGATAAATGAAAACGAAACTCCATTTTTAAATCTTAATCTCTCATAATCTCTTTGAATGTTTTTTTCTATAACTGTGACTATTTAAAATTATGTGTACTCTGGGTGTGCCTGCACAAAAATTTCCAGGATACAGACAAATGGCCAAAAATCTGAGAAGCAGAAATCTACTCCCCAGGAAGAAGGTGTTGCAGTTATTTAGTTGGAATATTGCATGAATGTCACACAAGACCTTCTGGGTGCGATGTACTGAGACTTTTAAGATCTCTGCAGATCCCAATGCCTGAATTTATATACATATATATATATATATATACACACACATATGTGTGTGTATATTTATGTATATATATATTGGGTCCCACATTCCGAGGAAGACACTGAGGGGCTGGAGCTGTCCAGGGAAGGGAATGGAGATGGGGAAGGGTCTGGAGCCCCAGGAGCAGCTGAGGGAGCTGGGAAAGGGGCTCAGCCTGGAGAAAAGGAGGCTCAGAGGGGCCCTTGTGGCTCTGCACAGCTCCTGACAGGAGGGGACAGCCAGGAGAGATTTGGACTCTGCTCCCAGGGAACAGGGACAGGAGGAGAGGGAACGGCCTCAGGCTGGGCCAGGGGAGCTTTAGATTGGATATTTGGGAAAAATCTTCACAGACAGGGTTGTCAGGTATTGGAACAGGCTGCCCAGGGAAATGGTGGGCTCACCATCCCTGGAAATGTTCAAAAAATGTGTGGATGTGGCACCTAGGGCTGGGGGTCAGCAGTGACCTTGGCTGTGCTGGGGGAATGGTTGGACTGGATGATCTTAGAGGGCTTTTCCAGCCTCAATGAATCTATGATTTTACATATATATACACACATATATACCTATATGAACCCAGATAGAGTCTGTAGTGAGGTTATATTTGGGTTTGGTTGTGTTTTGGCTGTGTGGAAGCCCAGTCTGGTTCTGTTAAACCCCAGGCCCCAGGTCTCCTCAGCGTGCCAGCAGCACCAAGCATTACACAGCCCCGGGTGCAGGAGCTCACAGACACCCTGTGCTCACAAGTTTCATTATTAATTAATGATCTACACATGAGGCCATCAGGAAGCTCCATTATTTGGTCCATAATTGTGGAATAAATTGACTGGAGTTTGTCATAGAGGTATGTGAAGCCCAGATGCATCTGAGTTTCATCGTTCCTTCAAAAAAGAGCTGTAAATCTGTAGTGTACAGCTGGGGGCTCAGACAGCTCCGGGGTCTTTCTGGGNAAGCTTTGGTCCATTTGCATATTGGGGTTTAATTGTCCAATTACTGCTTCAGGTTATAAAGTCCCATCCTTCTTGTTTCTCTCTTCAGTCCACTGTTGTTTGTGCTTTTGGGCATAAAAGTTGTACTTGTCCTTGGTCATCATCAGGAAAAGGATTTGTTTTGTCTCCCTGCTCTGTGCAGAGCTGAGTGACACTGAATGTGAGGCTCAGAACTGCACCCCTGGGCAGCACAGAATCTGAAATACATGAAGCTAAAACTTAAGGCATCATCCCTAAGTGCCCTGATCTGAACTGATTTGGGTGCTCACACAGTTTTCCGTATTTGAGGAGCAGAGTGCAAAGGTTTGTGATCTCCCTTCAGTGGCAGTGATGTCTCAAAAATCCCACACACAGTGTGAGATCCCTGTCACTGGGAGCAGTTCAAAACACAGGTTTGTGTTTGTGTGGATTAGTGGAAAAATTCCCTGCCTGAGGGCACAGGATGTGCTGCAGGTATCTCAAACATCAGCTTTATTGTACACTGAATATGAGTCACCAGTCCACAGGAAGAGAGTTTAGCTTTTCTCAATGTGTGCATCTTCAAGTGCTTCTACTGCTCATAGAAATAATCTTTCTTTTTCCTTTTACCTACAACAGTGACTTTGTAAAGTGATGGTAGGAAAAAAAAAAAACAACCCAATTTACATCTGAGCACCTATTTTGCATGGATGCATGAAAGAAGTATCAGTGGGAAGGAGTTATATAAGTTCATAAATAATAGGTATTTCCTGGAGTCACAAAAACTGTATTGGATAAGAACTTGCAGGTTGCATTCTCTCTTCCTTTATTTCTTTATATCTTCTTTCCTGTTTTGAATTATCTACTTCTATCTATTACTTCTTTTTCATGAGTAAACTTCCATCACTTCAGCCTGAAGAAGCTGGAAGCATCTCTCATGATTGAACAGCACCTGGATCAATATTTCCCCAATAAAATTCTAGGGCTGGGATTTGATTTTGTGCACAAATCAATCCTTTTAAAATATTCTTTGCTTTTAAAAGAATCATGAAAAGGGGGTTACAGTCCATATCTCTGTGACAGCGTTTGTGTGAAAGCAGTTACACTTTGTACCTTGAAAATTTTCAAGTTAGGATCTTTGGGAGGAGGAGGAGGAGAAAAAGGATTTTGCACTGGCATCTCTGAAAACACTTTGGAAAGAAGCCTCAAAAAAACAAATCCTGAAATAAAACAGGACATGGTCAGGTATTGCCATCTTGAAGTTCTATGACTAATTCCTTGGAAGTAAGTGAAGAAACAGGTTAAAATGACTTTAGATACGTATTTATTTGACTGCAACTTATTTGATGTTAAATTTAAGAGAGATGTAAAAGTATATGGAGCCTTTATAATTTAAATTTTAATAGAACCTAAGTAAGAATGTCAGAAACATGGGGGTTTGATCGATCTTCAAAGCCTCTCTTCACCCCTTTTCATCATCCTAAGGATTTTTCATGGTGAAATTGCAGTCAGATGAGCACACTGTTCTTATCCAGGCTGATGCAGGCTTTCCCATCCCACTTTGTGTCAATATATTGTATATTAAAGAAGAATTTTTTTTTTTAATTCTGTAAATGTTTTATATAAATTTTCAGACTAAGAGACCTAAACCACTGGCCACTGTGTCCCCTGAATAAGACACAGATATTGGAGCCTCTCACTGAACCTCCATAACCAGGTTGATGATAAGAAATAAAACTGAATTAGTGTAAGTCTATGCCCACACAGATACTCACATGTAAACCAGTAATCTCTGTTAATTTTCTAAAGATATTTCATCAGTAAAAATATTTTCATACTGTTGTGGGTTGCATTTTGAGACATATTGTTGCTGCATCCTACTCTATCAACATCAATTTCCTCAGCTAATTTTTATTGTGTGATTCCTAAGAATTTTATGAAAAAATAAATTCTCTGTCATGTTTTGGTGTATTTTTGGTTTTGTGGGTTTTGGTTTGTTTGTTTTTGTGGGGGTGGTTTTTTTGTTTGTTTTGGGGTTTTTTTGTTTGTTTTTTTAAACACAAGTCAATAGAAACCACTTGGAAAGATTAAGATAGAAAAAACAAACAAACAAACAAAAAAAGAGCACCCTGATACATATTTATTTGTCTCTTGATTTTTTCAGATATCAAATCTACCAATATTACACCACAAACCCAACACACACCACCTGCAGCTGAAAGGGCTGCACTCTGTGGTCACCATCCTTCACAGTGGAACTGTTACATCTCTCACATTCAAATTTTGTGGATTATGAGAAACTTTCAAGTCTGAGTCTGAAATTAGATGGGACATGTAAACAGGTTTCATGGGTAAAGGTTTTCACCCTGGGATTGTATGAAATTAATCTGGGGGAATTTATAGTTTAGCTTGATTTATGTCCCCAGATCTTTTAATTGTGCACAGCCAGACACAAGGATCTTTTAGTTCCTTCCCTCTCTATAGAAAGATAGAGCAGAAATCTAATTTTAGACTCAAATATAACTGTAAAAGACTGATGTTTGTTTCCATTTCAGAAACTACCACCTTAGTTTAATAAAAATGTGAAGAAAAACTCATTAAATTACTTTTTTTTTTATTCCTTACTCTCCTTCTCAAATACCTTTCAAACTTGGCGGGGGGGGGCAGAGGGAAAGAGAGACAGAGAGAGAAAATTACTAAGGCAGCCCTAAAGCCTGTTAATTTATCCTGGTTTTACTCCCCAAAACGTCTGGCTGAGAATATGGTTTGTTAATTGACCTGTAGAGCATCATGTGTTGGGCATACTAAGTTGTCTCCTGATAATGCCCTCCTCATCAAGGCTTATTGCTTTGCTGCAGCTGATTAGGAAAAGAGGGCATCAATTAAACTTCAAAAGAGAAAGGGAAAGGCTGCAGCTGATGTGGGAATGTCAGAGTGTCCTGTGTGCTGCAGGGGGCACACTGACCTTTGCTTCCCTGGGCCTTGGTGAAGATAAATACAGAGATTTATGTGGGATTGAATTTCTCCCCTGGAGCTTCCCCAGCTCAGTGGAGGAGTCTGTCCAATCTGGGGTGTAAGAACTGATGCCTTGGGAAGGCTGACCTGGAACAGAGACTGGACAGAGCTAGAGAATAAAGTAGATATTTATTAAAAGACCTTTAAGGATACACCTTGGGATGAACAAGAGCCTGACCAGGGCTACACCCAAAATGGTCACAAAATGGACACCTGGTCATGAGGTCTGACACTTTTATAAGTTTTGGTCCATTTGCATATTGGGGTTTAATTGTCCAATTACAGCTTCGAGTTCCCATGAGGTCTCATGCTTCTTGTTTTCTCTCTTCAGCCCAGTGTTGTTTGTGCTTTTGGGCCTGAAAACTTGTGACCATTGTCCTTGGTCTCCAGCAGGAAAAGGATTTGTTTTGTCTCCCTACTCTGAAGAGAGCTGAGTGACACTTAATATGAAAATCAGAGCTACACACCAAGGTAGCACAGAATCTGAAAAACATGAAAGCTGAAACTCAAGGCACCATCCTGGCTGTGAGGATGTGGGCAAGGCAGGGCTCTTGCCAAGGGAGGGATTCACATTCCTTGGTTTGGTTTGGGGGCTCAGAAGTGCTGGCAGGAGCTGCAGAAGCTCCTCCTCAGATTGTTGGAGCTGAGCAGCAGAATCTCTCTCTTGTGTGTGACAAAGGCAGCTTGTAGGAGGTACCCTGCATTTACAGCACTTCTACAGGAAAAAATGAGCCAACAGACCTCAGTCAGAGTGAACTGCATTTATTATTGATCAAGTATTTTAGATTGCAGTGACATTTTATTTTTCCTTTCAGGATTGGTGTTTCTTACTTGAGAGGTTTTTCTACATTATTAATTCAATCCTACAGAGCACCTTGCTCTTCTATTTTCTGCTTTCACTTTCTTCTTACTCCTTCCAAAGCTGTGGGATTTTAGGTTTGCAGTCAAGCAATTGAAAGCTCTGTTCTTGCTTAAAAAAATACTTTACTGATTATTTTATGACTTTTTTTTTTTTTTTTTTTTTTTTTTTTTCTCCTACCTCCTCAGCATTTTGTGTTCAGGAGGAAGCATCTTTATTTATATTAACCTCATTGAGGGGGCATCCATCTTATAATTCCCCACTGTGAGGGCATCATGAAGTTTTTCTCAGTGGACTGGGACAGAGGGAATGTTGTAAAACAGCTTTGTCCTTTATCACTCATTTCTGCAAGAGAAAGCTTGGGCCAAGTGCATCCATATCACAAAGGTTTTAATGGTTTCAGAATTCTCATGGATTTTCCCTTCAGAATTCTCATGGATCTTCATTGAATTGCCCGTGTTGTTTTCTGAGATGTAATCTACCTTGTGCCCCACAACATGACTTGGAGATTACCAAACTGGCTGTGCCTGGGCTGCAGCTGAAACCAGAAGCAGTAAAAAAGCCCCACAGCCTTTTTCTGAGCAAGTAAATCCCTGATAAGCAGCATTTTACACTGGCTGAAAAAAGTTATCCAGGGTTTCAACTCAGAAAAGACACGACTTTTCTCGACAGTAATCTTTTATAAGGAGATTAAAATAACTGTAAAAGTCAAGATTCATTATACCATAATATTTCTAAACTAAAATGCAAAAATGTCTTGAGGAAGCAGGATAGTCATTTAAAAAAACCATAAAAAATTAACAACTACCTTTGTCCCCTGCACTATTGCAGCTGGTTCCCTGTACTCAGGCTTGTTTTCCATCAATCACTGGCTTTGACTGGAAACAGTCCTCAAAGAAACTCCCCTCCCATTTGTTTCAATTCCTGCATCTCTCAGATTCCCTTCTCTGCACCCTGTGCTCCCTCCCTTGTCTCTCCCCTTTCTTCTGGAGCCCAGTTTCCCTTTATCCAGGGACCATCTCCTTCTCCCCACCACTTTTCCCAGGTAATCTCTGCCTATTCAAAGCTGGCTGGGGAGCCTCTGCCCCGGGTGTTGCAGGGTGAGGATGTGCAGCTCTGTGTCTCAGGTGTGTGAATTAGGATTGTCCAAAAGCTGGGCCATCCCAGGCTGTCTCCAAAGCATTATTTGTCAGAAGCAAAATGTTCCTTTTGGAATACCCACTCTGTGGTGATTACCCTGAGAGAAGGGCTGAGAGCTGCCTCTGCATTATCCTGTCAGGCTGCACTCTGCAGTGACCTGAGACCCTCTTTGCTAAACCACTGAGCTCCTTTTGCTGCCTGGCTACAGGGAATAACCTGGCTGAAATACCCCAGGAAAACACCTCAGGGGCTCCACACTGTGGACCAGCAATGTAGAGTAGGAGGAGAGGAGTCAAAGATTTCCCTGCAGCAATTCCATACACTTTTGGGACATTTTTCCCAGCTACTTCAATTTGAAACTGACTGTTGCCTTCCCTCACTATGGTTCTGTTGGGTTTTTTAGGGGAGGTTAGATTTTTATTTGCTTTCTGTCAAAGTGTTATTTCTCAGGATAGGCTTTAAAGAGAGAGATTAATCTCCAAGTTTTATGTTATGGGGGACTTGTGTGTTGCCTGAACTGGAATTGTGCCACACTGGAATTGTGTTACTGTGGGAACCACTCAACATTGTCCCTCTTAGCAAGAGCTCCTTTGCCTGGAAATCCCTTTTCCTGGGCTTTCAATCTCTCATAGATAGGCCCTGAAGTGTTGGTATGTTTGTTATAGACACTTAATTTTTCTACTTTTAGATTTGTGCCTTTGTAAGACTCACAAAACTTGCTTGCAGACCACGGTGCAGAGGTGTGCATGGGTAACACTAAACTATTGGGTTGTTTGCTGCAACTAGGGCATAAAAGGCAATATTTTGGCATTTAGCTTAATTATTTGGGTTAGGCTGCAGTTGGAGATACAACTAATCTTTACCCAAAATATCAGATTGCTTAAAAAATAAACAGAGGTCTGGCAGATGTGGGAACTGGTGGTGAAAGAAACCAGACCATGGATGGAAAGGAGGTGTGAGAGTTTGTCTGACCTGTACAAAACACTCAGAACTTCTGCACTGAATGGAGGTGTTTGGGGTTGATTTTTTGGGATGAAATGTAGGAGCAGAGTATATCTGACCTCTACAACATATTCAGAACTTCTACACTGAATGGAGGTGTTTGGGGGTTGATTTTTTGGGATGAAGTGTGGGAGCTGAGTTTATCTGACCTGTACAAAACACTCAGAACTTCTGCACTGAATGGAGGTGTATGGGGTTGATTTTTTGGGATGAAATGTAGGAGCAGAGTATATCTGACCTCTACAACATATTCAGAACTTCTACACTGAATGGAGGTATTTGGGGGTTGATTTTTTGGGATGAAGTGTGGGAGCTGAGTTTATCTGACCTGTACAAAACACTCAGAACTTCTGCACTGAATGGAGGTGTATGGGGTTGATTTTTTGGGATGAAATGTGGGAGCTGAGTTTATCTGACCTGTACAAAACACTCAGAACTTCTGCACTGAATGGAGGTGTTTGGGGGCTGATTTTTGGGGTTAAGTGTGGGAGCTGAGTTCATCTGACCTCTACAACATACTCAGAACTTCTACACTGAATTGAGGTGTTTGGGGTTGATTTTTTGGGATGAAGTGTAGGAGCTGAGTTTATCTGACCTGTACAAAACGCTCAGAACTTCTGCACTGAAGGGGGCAGCTTTGGGGCTGGTTTCTGTGACCAGGTGTGGAAGCTTTTCCTGCTGCCAGGTGCCTGTTTTGGGGTGAAATCTGTGCCTGCAGAGCCCGGAGAGCTGGGCTGGGGAGGGCTCAGGATCAGCCTGTGTGGGATGGCACAAAGCTCACTGAGGTTTGTTAACCTGTTTGCTCTGCCTTTATTCTCACTTCTGGCTGCTGTCTCATTAACCTGCCTGATCTGACACCCTCTCTGCAGGAGGCCACTTGAGCACAGAAGCTCTCTCCCCACGTGGAAACTTCAGAAACCAATTTAATCTTAACAATAAGTGGTGGAGGAATTGCAGGAGCCTCACGCCTGAAGTTGTAAATGTATATCAATGAACAGGAACCTTATAAGTATGCTATGTAAAATCTTCTATCTGCAATTAATTCTATATTAAAATCCCTATATTGGCAGATTAGACATCAGTAAAATGTGGATTAAATATGGATTATACTGAAGCAATGAGTCATATCCCCAACGATGAGGCCCCTTGTGAAGAATTTTATCAGACGTTTATATTAATCTTTTTTGAAATTGTCACAAACATCTTTTATTCTAATTATCTTTGTCTGTGGTTCTGGTAAGAAACCATGTATCATTTTGTAATACAAAAGCTTTATAACTGTGGATCCTTGTCCTGTGCAGTAACATTAAAGTGACTTTATATGCCTTATGTATACAAATAAAACAGGAGGCAATTAAACATACCCTCTATTTATCATAAATTAATTATAATTATTTTGCCAAAATTACCCTTCAGTCATAAGTTAGCTTAGTTTACAATGCACTGAAATTGAATAAAGTTTTTGTTCTTACACATCTACTTTCCCCAACAGTAGTGATTTGACCCCAATTGAAATTTGTACTAGTAAGGACATGTTTTCCACAGTGTCTTTTTGTTTTGCTTTGTTTAAAAAAAAGGGAAGGGAATCTTTCTTTCTTTCAACTTCAACCAATCTAAAATCAATCCATAGCAGCTGATTACCTTTTTGGAATCCTACCCTTGTTTTAATGGATTTCTTTTTTTTTTTGTTTTTTTTTTTTTTTTTTTTTTTTTTTTTTTTTTTAATGTAAAATTCGAAATGCTGTTCAAAAGCCCAGATTTTCCTTTAGCATCCCTGACAGGAGACTCTGGGCATGCTTGGCCCCTGGAATTCCTGGCTGTGGTACAAGCTGCAGTTCCCTGGTGACTAACACAGATTGTGCCAAGGAAGCACTGGAGTAAGGGGGTGGGAAGCTGTTGGGTGGGAGTAGCTGAGGGAGGGTTTGGCACCATGGCAGAGATCTCTGGCATGCAGAGCAGGTTCCAAGTGCTTTTTCACTGTGCTCTGCCTTTTTCACTGGCACTGTATTCAGTGAGTGTCTTTAAAGGATCTCCAGCTCCTTGATCCTTGTGCCTTTTGGATTCTCCAAATGTGAAACCACTTGAGAAGCTGGCCTGTTGTGCTCCTCTCCACAGGAAAGGGGAAGTCATTGCTATTTAACTGGAATTCAGCACCTAGCTCAGATTAATCCATAGTTTTGTGTACTTTTTTTTTTTTTCTTTGTTTTACAACTTGTAGGCTTCTACATACCAATTTGTAAGACTATTTTTTAAGTAATATGGGGAAGAGAAGGCTCTGGAAAGAGCTTCCAGCAGCTTCCAGTGCCTAAAGGGGCTCTGAGAGAGCTGGAGAGGGACTTTGGGCAAGGGTCTGGAGTGACAGGACAAGAGGGAATGGCTTTAGGCTGGACCAGGGTATAGTTAGATTGGAAATTTTGTGGAAACTCTTGACTGTGAGAGTGATGAGACAGAGATTGCCCAGAGAAGCTGTGGCTGCCCCTGGATCCCTGGAAGTGCCCAAGGCCAGGTTGGACAGGGCTTGGAGCACCTGGGATAGGGGAGGTGTCCCTGCCTGTGGCAGGGGTGAAACAAAATGATCTTTGAGGTCCCTTCCAACCCAAACCATTCTGTGATTTTCTGATTCTGTGAATGTGGTCCTGTGTTCACAGCTTTGGTTTTAGCAATGGATTATTTGAGTCAGTGAGCTCGAATAAGCTAAAAAAACACCCAAACATTAAACAACCTAAAGCCTCTAAGGTATTTAAACTGCAGGAAGCTGTATTTATTTGACAAAGTCTTACTAAGAATTCTAAATAATAAGATGCTAAAAAAGCATTCTTATGCAAGCACAAGAAGCATATTTCATCAATAATTGATGGCTGAGTGTTTAATATTGGCTACAGCTGTTCTTGTGTGTATGATTTTATTATTGTACTGTGACTCCTCCAAGACTTCTGATTCTACTCTGAGGCCTTGCTGCAGGCACTTGAACTTACTCTCACAAGCATGCCACAAGTACAAGGCACAGAGCTAATGGCTCTGAGCATAAAAATAACAAGGAAATCCAAGATCTATGTAACCAATGAGCTCCTGGCTGTGTTAAAGTTGGAATATTTAAGAATAACTCCTGAAACACAGAGCACCTTGACATCAGCACTGTTAAATGTCAAACAGCAGGGGAATGCAGACAGGTAGAGAAAATGAAGCCAGGCAACCACCAGCTTTCAGTATTATAAAACACTTCAGAGCAAATTGAGGAGGCTCTTGCCCTTCCCTGTGTTCCCTGCACAGTTAGGGATGACTTGTGATGCTCCATGCCCAAAACAGCCACTGGCAGTTCTGGTCTCTGTCTGACAACCTCTGGCCCCTGTTGGACAGAGCCTGGATAATAATTTTTCTGAAGAAGGACAAGATATTATTCAAATGATGCACCATGTGAACACCTCTCTCATAGAAATGAAGAATAAATTTGCCATAATGTTTTGAGAGCTAGAGGTGAAGGGTTCAGTTTATAGAATATAAGAAAGGCTAAAAAGATTTCTGTGCTCCAAATCTTCCTACTATATCTTTCTATAACTGAGAGCAAAACTCTTTATTTTGATGCTGTGTCCTTAAGTAAAATCCTCCCTCTCTCTTGTCACTCCTACTTTAAATAAACACAAGACAAATGTTTTTAAAATGTTGCCTGTTTGAATTGCAACATTTGCAAGCTGACTTGGCTAGGAAATTATCAGTATTTACTTCAAGAGGAAAAATTTTTGTTGCATTTTTTCAGAAATCTTTTCTTAGCATACAATTTAGGGGGGAAAGCTGAATAACTAGATGTTCCCAAAATGCTAAATTGATTTCCAATCACAAGAAGTGGAAATCCATACTGAGGTTACAGTGAGCAACTAATCTTCCTGCTGTCAAACTTTAAATCAAACAAAGCTTTCTTTGAAAAAAAATCCCAAACTTTTTTTCTGTAAGATAAAAAATTAACAAAATATAATTCCAGCTAGGTATGTTTTGAAGAGAATGAGAGACTTCTCTACAGAGGACATCACCATCTGATTTAAACCAGAATAGCTACACTGTCATTGGAAGTTAATCTTTTTAAGGTCTTTTAAGTTATTACCTGGTAGGATTTTAAGAACAGGATGGTTCCTGCTTTCTTCACTCACAGTATTTTAGGCAGGACTCATCAGGCTCTGCATACTGGAACACTTGCCCAATGTACGTGTTTAAAAGAGCCTTTTTTTTGGATTCTGGCCTTTTTGCCAAGGCATCTCCTCTTAAGAGCAGCATTTTCTATGCTGTGTGTTTATGAACCAGCTGAGAAAAAAATAGTCTAGACTAATTCTGTCCCATATGAATCACAGAATTATTGAGGTTGGAAAAGCCCTCTGAGATCATCAATCCCAACCATTCCCCAGCACTGACCCATGTCCCCAGGTGCCACATCCACGTGGCTTTAAATCCCTCCAGGGATGGGGACTCCAGCACTGCCCTGGGCAGCTGTGCCAATGCCAACCCTTTTTGTGAAGGATTTTTCCCAAATATCCAATAAAACTGCTCTGGCAGAACCTGATGCTGTTTTCTCTTGTTCTATTGCTTGTTATATATTCTTACTATGAGTTAGAGATTATTCTGATTTTTTTTTTTAGCACAAATAGTGTGCAATGGCTTAAAAAAAATGCCTAGTAGCAATCTCAGTATGCAAAACTGACACCACACACACTTTATAATGTGCAATGTAATGAAAGGAGTTATTAAATTAGCTTGATAGGATCACTTTCAAAAGAAAATGTGATTTATAGCATCTTGTTTTAGGTCTTTATCTGCTATATCTTGTGTCAACCATTATTTTCCTCAGAACCAGCGTCAGGCTGATGTGCCTGTAGTTATTTGGTTTATCTAAATATTAATTTATCTAAATACCAACACTCTCCCCATTTGAAGGATGTGGATGCAGGGCAAAAGGGATTGCTGTGTTTTCAGATTTATTTTTTTTTCCAGGATTGGAAATCACCCACATTCATCTGGGCTAATGGGGACAGGTAAATCTTGAGTCAAAGCTGACACTGTTGGGTGCAGCTGAGCTCCAGTTCATTACATCCTCACACATAATCATGAAATATGTGGGATTAACCAAGCCCTGGGAAATGCCTCTTTCTCACTGTTGGTGATGAAGGCAGTTTAGGATGATTTGCTCACAGGTGTCCACACTCTGCCAACTCCTCAAATTAAATATTGTTCAAAGAAAGTAAATAGGACAATGGAAGGATACCAGAGCCTGTCAGCTGAGCAATATTTCTGAGGGAAATGGAGAGTGATGAGTGACTGCCAAGTAGGAAATCACAGGGATGCAAGCAGACAGAACATTATTGACAGCACATCTTTAACGTGGCAAAATTAGGCAAAATTCATAGTAAAGATATCTGACTCTCTTCTACCTACCAAATTTCTGTTCCCAGGCTGGTCTAAACTATGGAACAATTTTGAATTACTTAAACACAGATTTTTTTTTCAGGAATACTCTGTCTTAATCCACAAGTGTGATGGAATTCTGGGAATATGCCATGGCTGCATTCAGAAGAGTTTGTCTGTCAGACTTCATCCTCTCTTTCTGGCAGCAGCTGGGTCAGGGAGAGCAGGAAGGGGACACATCCTCGTGGTGAGGCTGGGAGTAAATGAGATTTCATTCTCTGCCTTCAATTACGTGATGCTCAGCAAGTCACTTAAACCAAACTTTGCACAAATGGTCATTAATTGAGCATCCCTCCCTTCCAGGTCTCTCACCCTCACATCCCAGATGGTGACTGGCAGGAGCCTCAGCTCCTGCAGTAGCAGCCAAAGTCACAGAGTCTGTGCTTGAATAAAAAACAACCCAGGATACAGAGATAAGTACCCTGAAAAAGTATTCCAGGTGTTTCAGGCTGGAAAATTCTCATTATTTGTGTTTAGTTGATTTTAGTGTCTTTCGGCTGCCCCTTGGTAGAATGGACACATGTTGCCTCCCAGCAAGGGTAATTTAATTAATGTTTAAAAGTAATTGGTTTCTGAAGTGATGAGCACACTAGAAGGTTCGGGGAGAAATTAATAGTTATGTTTTTGAAGCTGGAGTTGATTAGGGCAGAGTAAATACAGGCCAGGCCAGTAAACTGAAAGGTGAGGGTCAAATGGCAGCTGGTTAAGTGAGCATTGTCCTTCCTGCTCTGTGGATGAGGTATGAAACACAAGCAGTTAGCTTTCTGTCTGTCCTGAACCCCAAGAAACCAGAGAACTGTAAAATTGGACCTATTTTTCAATGGAATGTTATTGTGAAAGCTTGATTTAGAATGTTGTGTTATCCTGGGAAAACAAATTACTTTTTCTTACTAAAATGATTTGAACGTTATTCAGAGTTTCTTCTTTCAATTGGAAAGAAAGAGAAAAAAATTGAACAAAGCATTTTACTCAAGAAAACACATTTTGAACACTGGAAGGAGACACTGACCGAACTCCAAGTCTTTGTCTATTTCAGTGTGCAGGTTTCCATGAAATCCCAGGGCAAAACATCAATGCAGACACAAAGTTTATGTGTTAACAACCTCTGTTTAAAGCTGAGCACCTGGCTTTGTGTCCCTTTCTGTCTCAGGTCATTCTTCACAGAATCATCACAGAATCATGGAATGGTTTGGGTTGGAAGGGACCTTAAAGATCCTCCAGTTCCCACCCCCTCCATGGGCAGGGACAGCTTCCACATTCTTGTGACGTGCAAAGGGACAAGGCTGAGTCAGGTGTGAATGGAGGCATAAACTTTATCCTATGATCAACTACTGAAATTTATGTTGAGGGATTTTTGTGAAGGAGGATGTGCTTCAATTCCCTGACTTTTCGTGTATTCAACGTGCTTGTGAAGATAATCCTGTCCTGGAATAACTGCATATAATCATGATGATATTTTACTAATTAAAATGCAAATGCACAGAAAATTCTCTAAGAGTAAGAACAGTGATTCCTATATAACACTTCTCATCAGTGAAATATTACTTTTTTAATAAAAGGAGAAAATAAGCAGAGCCATTCCCTTTGTTTTACAAATACATAAATTGAGGTCAGATACATCACAAACAGTACAGACAGCAGAAATTGAAATATCATAAAATACCATTTCTACAGTATCATGCATCATAAGAGTAGAATAAAAAAATTAATGTTCACTGTTCAATTCAATAAACTAGGAATTATTAAAACTTACAATAGATTAAACATTCTCTTCTGAGCCAATTAAATCATCATTCTTGTGTGTAATATCTACCTGCAAAAAAAGATTGAATTGCATGCTGCTATCAGACTTAATAGTTTGAAAATGTTCTATTGAACAGTTCCTTTAAAAAAAACCAACTTTTTGCTTTCAAAAACCTGACAAAAAGAGGGTTTGGGATTGGTTTTTTTTGGCAGTTGGAATTAGCAAGGGTTTCTTTCAGCTTTCAGAAGGAAATATTGCATATTGCTAACAGCCACATCTAAATTAGTTAAAGTTCTAATTTCTTATTTCTCTTTCCCTGAAAACATATTATTTTTCTAAGTGTTATAAACAAAGATATTTGTTTCATCTGTCAAAATGTAAACTGGCAGATCATTTGCCTGTTTTCTATGATGAGCATCATGCACATGAGCCATCTTTTTTGAAATTGACCACAAGACTAAGATTGCTTGTGTATGGCAAAATGTCAAAGGCAGACCCTGCTTTGCCCTGGAGTACACAAATCCTTATTTTAGGGGGTAAAAGCATTCCTCAGGATGAACAAAGGCTGAAGGATCTGTTCACTAGGAGAGACACCCATGAAGTGTCGTGACTAATTGGGCAAACGACTCTGAAATTAGCATTTGCTGAATGGTTTAATACAAATCAGCGTGGTACCAGAAAAATAACAGCAATTACTGAGTTGCATAACTCCCAGGAAACATCCATCAGACATCACAGACTAGCTGAAGATGTATAATTTAGCATTCCCCTTCCTCAGAACTGCCTGTTCTTGCTCAAGATGGTCTTTCTCCACCATATCCCCCATCTGCTCCACCCCCGCTTCCTATTCTGTCTCGATGCTTGTACACTTTTTTTTTTTTTTATATTTTATTTTTTTTATTACTGGTATTCATTTTAAGGAATCAATATCAGTCCTCCAGTTGAATCTTCAGACTGCTGAGGGACTCTGCCAGTTAAACAGTGATTCCAAGTCCCATTAGTTTCAAGTCACTGGTTTCCATTTAATCCTAAACTTATCTAGCCAGGCCACAGGACTGCTGTCTACCAGTGGTATCAGTGTTCGGGTTGCAATTGTGTGTTGGCAGAGGAAATTCACAGAGGAATCCCTTAAGAGAAGCAGAGCTGCTTTTAATATCCTGTGCATAGTGCTGATTCTTAATTTATTTGTGGTGGAGGGAGTAAAATGTCACAGTCGAGAGATGCTGAAGGAGCATCGGTGTGTCCTCAGGTGAAATACACCCCCTGCATATTATTATTGTTCTCATTGCTGTTGTTATTGTTGGGGGTTTTTTTCTATAAAATTTCTATATTTCTTGGGCTATGACAGTTTAAACTGGGGGTGTTTAGGACCAGGATCTTGAGGAGAATTTATGAAGACTCGGCCAAGGCTTCCACACTTTGGGTCGTAACTCAGCACTGGTGTCAGGGGCTGCAGGACCTCCCCGAGGTGCAGCTCATGCAGGTGCAGTTTTTATGAGGATGAGGAGTGTAAAACCCCTGATCCAGCACCACTGCAGTGACACGTGTGGGCAGGTGGTGTGAAAAGCAGGATGCTCAAATCCCTCCCTCCCAGCAATGTCTCCCTCCACTCCAACAGCCACACAGACTCTTGATGTCCTTTAGCCTTTCACACCCTTCCAAAAGATCTTCTACATCTCAAAACTCCTGCCTCTGACTTTTGTAAATTATTTGACCATGCAAAAGTATTTGATATTTAATTTCTAGGAATTGTGCCTATAAAGATGTTTAAATCACCTAAGATAGGACTTTAGTTTGGGTTGAAAAACCTAATAATACCTTTGCTGGCTCAAAGATAGAATGGGTCTTTTAGATGAGATCCTGAAGGGATTATCTGCTGAATTTAGATACTTTTAGATATAATAAAATCTTTTTCTAATGGCAACTGACAGTCGGTGAGCACATAAACTCTTTGCATATCTTCAGAGGTCTCAGTTACCAACATTTCCAATTTGAAAGCACATGCCTTGTTAACCACTCAACCTCCTCTTTAAATGTCAGCAACTTACCAGCTTCCAGCCCCTTTCAGGAAAAACACCTTTTACAGTGTGTGGATACAACGTGTGATAAAACAGACAGAAGCTTATAGCTGCCTGTTTGTGTCTTATTGACATTTCTGACATGTGCAAAATTACTGTAATATAAAGAGGGTTAACCACAGTGTTTAGCTGAGAGACTGCTCAAACAGTGACTGAAAACAAGTGCTTCTCTAAAAATCACAGGCAATTAAAAGAAAAAAAAAGTTAAAGGAGAGGAATTTTGTTTATCTAATAAATAGGTCACTAGAGAGAAGCTGATAAGAGGGGAGAAAAACATCAATGACTGACATGAGTGGAAAAGTAAAAACCAGTAAATTTTCAGTTCTACCCTGACAACACCACTTGTCTTGATGGTGTCATAATTGTTTGGGCAATTTTGTGTGACAACAAAATTCTAGTTATGCTGGAAGAAGTTCTGTGACCTGCTATTACAGCTTTAAGTTTCCATTAAACAGACAATCTTTGCATTGTCCCTGCAATCTGTAGCACCTGCTTTTGACCACAGAACTCTTCTGGTTGTTTTGTGTTCTGCATAATAATGAAAATCTTACACTTGTCAGTAGCAGTGGAACAGGATCAAGCCTAGAGGACAACAGACTGTTCTGCTCAGCTTTTTTGTTGGATACAAGGAGTACAGAGGAAATAAAAAATTGAAATAAACCCCCGTGTTCTGACAGCTAGGCTTTTAAACATGAATCACATTCAATCATAGACTCATTTAGGCTGGAGTAAGCCCTCTAAAGTAATTAAGTCCAACCATGAACCTGCCACTGCCAAGTCCACCACGAAACCATGTCCCCAAGTGCCACCTGAGGGTTTGTTTTTGTGGAAAGAAGTGGGAATAGGTGGAAATAGATTATATGTCTGTGCAAAGCAATTTGAGGGAACTACATCCTCCAACTAAGCTGATGGAAAATGAGGAGTAATAAATAACACTGGGAAAAAGCAAGAGGCTCTGAAGAGGATCCCCTCCCTGTGCTGTGCTTGGGGGCTGGTTTGTCCTCTGGAGGAAAGTTCTGGTTATTCCTGTGCACTGTGGGAAGGTGGTGGCTGCTGTGGTCTCGTGTTCCTGGGGGAGGTGAACAATTGCTGCCATCACTGGGATTGGTTCTGCAGGGATTTTGTCCTCCTCAAAAATAAACCCTGAGGTATTTTGGGAAAAGGAAGCTATTGATAGATTCAGATACTCTCCAAACTTTTGTTGAACGACCTGAGCATTGCCCAAGTCTGAAGTCAGGGATCAGAATTGCCTGACCAAACAGTCAGACTCTACGGTGCAGATATTTAAATTATTACAGTGAGTCACTGAAGGCTCTCATTTTAGTAAAAGCGAAGAAGCAAGTGACTGTAGGTTGCTGCTAGTTGCATCCCAAAGCAGACAACTACCTTTGAGCAAGAAGATCACACTCTAAAATAGTTATTTTTTTCCCTTTGGCAGAAAAAAATAAAAGTGACCCTGAGGTGCCTTGCTCAGGTGTGAAGGTATATAAAGTTAGGAGATGTGAATCCTAATCTGCATGCATTAGGAGGGAGAACATTAGGGAATGCAAAGGCAGATGAGGAACTGACATTTAATGAAAATAAGGAGTTAAAATATGATGACAAAAACATCAAAATGTTTTATCTTAAATAAAAAGCAGGAGAACTTTTTTTTTTTATTTTTAATTACTTATTGTGATTTTTTTCTGCTTGTCAAGGTTGTTTTGAGACAAAAATGAACTTTGTATCAACTCTTCCACTGTAGGATAAATTAAGCTTGATGAGCAAATAGATGAGTAAAGCATGTTCCATCTTGTGAGAAGAGTTTTGCTTTTTCAAGCCTTTCCGCAGCTAAGGAGGCCAGGATTAGCACTACTGCAATGTTTTTTTTAAGTAAGTCCAGCATTTCCTAGTGCAATATTTTGTAAAAGATGAGAGGAGTGTGAAAATTAAAAAGAAGAGAGGTTTGTGCCAGCATTTTAAGAGCTGCTTACTTTACCCCTTGGAAACAACGTATGGCTCCCTGTGTGTTTTCTGCTGGTTTTTATAGGACAAATATCTCTGAGTCTGCAGCCTAAGCTGATATATCATCTTCCTGATTTTATCTGTTTTTCTTTAGTCTTTAAAGAATAGAAATATCAATATTACATGTTATATGTAAGAAATGCATATAAAAATATATTCCCGTTCACCTCATTATTAAATACCATTGCAGTCTCTCAGTGGGAAATCAGATAAGGCTGAGATGCTTTTTGAAAATTGGTTGTTGGTCAAGGATATTGTTGCTGGAAAATTATTTTGGTAATAGGAAGGGGAAGAAGAGCACATATTAAAAAATATTCTGTAACATAATATTAGTAGATAAATACTCTAAATTAGGGATATCAGGAAGGATAGGGTTCTACTTGATAGTATGTTTGGGGCTGAATTTAGTCATATTTCGCAAAAAAAAAACAAACAGTAGAAGTGTGAGGAAAAGTCTAAAGAATTAAACTAGAATACATTTTTCCTTGTTCTCTTTATTCTTACCTCCATCCCATATAAAATACAGTAACGTTCCCTGGAAGAGAAAACAAATCAGAATTTTCCCAGATTAAGTCATGAACCAACTAGGCTAGAGATTTAAACTCTCTCCCCCCCTCCAGTCTAATCTTTAATTGCATTATGTGAAATAAAACAAACCCAAAAGGAAGAGGTCAGGGATATCCTTTCCACTTTTCACCCTGGAATATTTATAATCTGGTGCAGTGCATTCTCCTGGAGAAAGACAAGGTTTTGAATCCTCTCAGGGAAAATCAAGCATTTATTCTGCACCCTGGCAGAGTGCATTAAGTTCTGAGCTAGAAAAAAATGGAGATAATTTCATTTTCTGAGTAAGAGCAGGAGGAAGAATAAATTCAGCATCTGAGACTCAGAGTCACACAGTCTGGGAGGGATCACTGGAAGTCATCAAGATTTCCTTTCTGCTTAGGACACACCATGGAAGTTACACCTAATTTATAGGCTAGATCCCCTATTCAGAGGAGAAATTAATACTCATGCATGGTATCCAGGTTCTTCTCCTTTTAAAAAACATAACACCATTGGGATAGCTCAAAAAAATTCATCTTTCTGGTGATCTAAACATCAGGTTTTTTCAGACCATTCATTACCATTGTATGCAATGTGTGACTTTTTGAACACATCCAAAGTGTTTTAGGTTAACCAAAAGTACTTCTGAAAAATCTGAAGAAACGTTGAATTTATGTACATAGCACCCAAAACATTAAATACTCTTCCATGATGAAGAAAATATGGGAAGAATTACTTCACAATCAATATATTAAATTGGCTTGGGGCAGTTTTACAGAGTTAGTTGAAAGCAGTAAATATTTTCTTATCACAAAATTTAGTTGCCTTAATTATTGTGCTCTATGTATGATTAATGATTTCTATTCCTATAACGGCTCCAAATTTTTTGCTCCTGGCAAAAAAAAAACAAAACAGGTTTAATCTCTGTCAGTGATCTCACAGTGTGCAGATGTCATTTTCAAATCAGTGTATGGACAATAATACAATCAAATAACATGAACAGAGCATGGCCAGGAAATTCAGAAGAGCTGAGTCACTTTCATAGATTTTGAGAAATGCCTTTTTGTGTTTCTGCTCCATTTTCTGTGCCTTTATTTTTGTTTTGGAGAGCTGTGGGGACACTGCTCACAACCTGTGCACTGCCTGTCATCACCACTCCCATGGTCTTGATTGAGGAGTCCAGGTGCAACTGCACGAGAATTAATAACAGAAAAGAAATATCAGGAATTAATAACAGAAAAACAGCACCAGGAAAGGGGCAAAAGAAGCAGTGGAAATGTGGGACAAAACCAGGAACTGATTTTATGCTGTTCAAAATGGCCATGTTTCAAAGTACAAGTGTAGAGAGGGGAAAAAGATAAAAATGGAAAAAAAGAAAAAAAAATGGAGCAAAAATGCTACTTGGAAGATAATACAATAATCTTGTTTAATCCTGAATCATTGTTGCAATCAATTCAATTTTGTAGGTAAGCTCCCATGACACAGCTATTCCAAGAGCTAACAAGAGACAGAGCTGAAATATCAACAACTCCAACAGGAGACCAAATTTTCCCTTATGATGAAAATCTCTGCTTGGAGAGGTTTCAGATCTGCGTGATCAGTGTGAAATTGAAATTACTCCAAGTGATTTTGATGAGCCACTGTCTTCACAGAAAAAACTGTTTGATGTTAATGCAAGAAAGGAAACAGAGTCATGAGACCAAATGAGAGCTTTGGGGGGAGGGAGTCAGATTTTTATTTTTTTAATATTTACTATAAATACATGTGATAGAATTAAAAAAAAAAAAAAAAGAAAAGAAAGAAAAACAGAGAAGAGAAGACTAGAGAAGGGTTGGGCAGATATACAGGATTTATTCTTTCAACAACAAAAGAAGAAATGAACAACAGCAGAAGATAATGTTCAACAGCACATCAAAAGCTGAACTGTGTGTGTATCACTGCATCCTCCTTTTTGAATTAACAGAGTATTATATTAAAATGAAAGGGATCTCATGTGCTTTCTGTAACTCATAATAACAAAGTTCCTGCCTTTAGTGGGGATGAGATATTTTAATTTTATGAGGCATTCATGCTGACAGACAAGCCAAGCCATTAACATCAGCCATTCCATTCATCTCCTTATTAATCTGCATCACAGCAGCTCTGACTGAAATGGAGCCATTCTGGGATCAGGAGCTGCTCTGGGGCAAGGGGAGGTTTGGTCCTACTTTCCTTCTGCTGGGGATAATAATATTTATTGAACTGCTCTTAACTCTTCCCTCTCTGCCTTGACTTCTCACTGGGGTTCTCAACATTTTAGTGCAAAACTTGGTGTATTTGGTGTAGCAGGAAATGTCTCACCCTCTGGATGTACATTCAGGTATATGTGAGGGTTGTCTTTTTTAAGATCAGACTTGAGCTTTCCTAAGACTGAAGTTTTTCAGTTTCCAGAGCTATTATTTAGCAGCCTAGCACACAGAGCTCTCTCCAGTCTTCACAGTGTAAGGTCACAGAGTATTGGGAATGTCCAGTAAAACTGGTGAGTTTTTATACTTTTCATCTCAATTTGACAATAAGATGCATATTTTAAAGTTTGAAAGAGTACAAAAAACCTTTAAATACCACTAATCAAACCATGGGGACAGCTGATGGCAGTAATTTTAAACATTTCTGAGCGGCCAGGCATGGTTTTTCTGCCCAGCAAGCAGAGCTGCAGCCAAACTGGAAACTTGAGGAGTTCAGAAACTTGGTCCTTGCTTAATCCTTGCTTTGGAGGGTAGAAAAATGTGCCAGCTACTACTTGGCATGGCTTAGTTCTTGAATGCTCACTTAGCATACAAGATGAGTTGGATGAGCTCTACCAGCTGATAAATTGGCAAGATGGAATCAACACTTCGTGGTTTTTTTTTTTTTTTTTTTTTTTTTTTTTTTTTTTTTTTTTTGTTTTGTTTTGTTTTGTTTTGTTTTGTTTTGTTTTGTTTTGTTTTTGTTTTTGTTTTGTTTTGTTTTGTTTTGTTTTTATGTGGTCCAGCCTCTGTAAAAGAAAATATAAAAGCAACCTTCTACAGCTGACATAGATCCAGCAGTATCTGAAGTTGTGGAAGTAGGAATTTCACAGCTATTTGTTTTGGAAAAAGGGTGGCCAGGAAAATCTGCAAGTGTTCTTGCTTGGAAGGAGAGCCCTAGTTCTGATTCATAAGGCTGTGGCTCTTGAATGACTTATGCCAAAGCAGTTTGTCTTTAACACTGCTTGCATTTTGCATGACATATTATGAAATTGTAAATTGACAACGTTTTCTTCTATTTTTAAGATAATTTGAAGTTTGCTCTGCTTTGCTTTGGTTTGAGGGGTTTTGTTTGTTTGTTTTTGTTTTTGTGGGTTTTTTTTTGCTGTGGGTTTTTTGGTTCTTTTTTTGTCTTTTAAATAATTTTTTATCTTTTTTTTTTGTCTACTCTGGGCCAGAAATTGTAAGTTCTGCTTCCCAGATAAGCAGGACAACAGAGTTTGTGCCATGAAATTTATGTTCTGGTTGGTCTTTGGGATGAATGGAATTTAGGTCCGTGCCTGTATCTTTGTAGCTACAGAACATAGAGATATTGTCCATGATGCTGTTTTCTATTTGCAATTGCAAAGGACCTGATTTGTCAACATATATGGGTGCCTGAATATAGAAACAGGGATCTGGAAAGATTTAAAAAGAGCAGGTGGATATCCATATCTGTCAGGTACTTTAATATTGCTCCTTCTGTCATGCAGAGATGTGGATTCTTGTGAGAAATCTCTTCAGCTGTGCCCCATTAGACAGACACCCACAGAAATCTGGTCAGAATGCCTTTGATTCAATAAAGAATCACAGGACTCTGATGGTGCTATGCAGTGGGGAGGATGGATTGGTAAAGAGCTCTGTGGAGTGGGATAGGACAGGATTGGTTTTCAGATGTCCCCAGCACACTCAGCTTTCCTCCTCTTGGAAGAAGCCATGGCTGCTCTTTGATTTGTATTCCCCTTTTCAGCTTGTTGAAGGAATTCATGTCATTATTTACTAATACTTTCCCCCAGTAGTGTCTTGGGCAGATATGATACTTTCCCACCATGCACACTGCCTAGTGTTCTCTAGTGCCAGGGTCTCTTCAAACTAGATTTCACATACAAGGGAAATTCAGTAGAGTGTAAAGCACAGTAAAAATATGTCCCTTGAAAGGACTGAACGTTCATAATCTAGATCAACTCTCTCCTGTGTCTGCATAATCTAATTATATCTTAATTTTTTTAAAGAAATAAGTAGAATTAATTTGAAAAAAAAACACCCATATTTCTTCTTTAAAAATTAGTTATGTTTATATGGTTTCTTTTATTCTAATGGGTACCATAATCTTTAAGAAGTTGACCTTGTATAGAAGTCATTGATGTAAGGTTTCAGCTTAAACAAAAAGCAGGTAGATTGAGAAGAAATCTTCCCTGTAAGGGTGGGGAGGCCCTGCATAGATTGCCCAGAGAAGCTGTGGCTGCCCCTGGATCCCTGGAAGTGTCCAAGGCCAGGTTGGACAGGGCTTGGAGCCACCTGGGATGGTGGAAGCTGTCCCTGCCCACAGCAGGGATTGGAACTGGGTGGGCTTTGAGGTCCCTTCCAACCCAAGCCATTCTGTGATTCTGTGATTATTCCATGATGCAGAGCTATGGGCTGAAGCATCCAAATGTTAAGACTGGAAGCCATCATGTGCCTGAATAGGAAATTTAATGTGCTTTTCTCTCTTTGGCTACACATGCCAAGAGAACCAGAAGCCAACTGATCTTCCTGAAGCATTTTGGTGTAAGGAAAAGTGTTTGAATGTATAGGTCTCTCTTTAGAAATTGTCTTTGAATCAAGACTTACCTGTTCAGTGTGCAGTAACTTTCAGAGACACTTTATCTCCAGGATAATACTCATAAATACTCATGGATTTTAGAATAAGGCAGAATGGCATGAGCTGAATGAATCCTTGGTTTCTGCTTAGGAGTTCCTGCAGTCTAGTGGAATCAAGACATTGCTGAAAGAAATCACTGGGTCAGAACACACCAAATGAGAACACACTGAATCAGTGACCCTTTTTTTACCCAGGGTGAATCAAAGAATCCTTCTGTAGGTTGCAATATCACAGCAATTGGAAAAAATGATGCGTTGTCATTCTCTTAGATGTACTCACAGGGCCACCTAGCTTAACTTGTGAGTGACAGGGACAGCCTGGGACAATTTGGCTACGTGCTCCTTATCAGCCTCTGTGGGACAATTATGTTCATCAGAAGAGATTCCTGTTGCTAAAAGCCCAATCCAAATCACTTTGAAACAACTGGCAAAGCTGCCATAGGTTTTTGGATCAAACCCCCTAGTACAAGCTGGATGTAAGAAAAGCTGCTAAATTCAGATGGAATTCTTTTCATCCAGATGAAAGATAAGCTCTTACTCAAACTGTGAACTCCCAAGGGGAGGAAGAATGAATAGAGTTGTTCAGACACAATGGGCTCAGTTGTGCCTGACCCTGTGTGGGTGCTGGGGGAGTGGGAGGTGACTGCAAACAGGATTTCCAAGCCCCTCAGGAGAGGCTAACCCAGGCTAGACACAGTTTTGGTCCTTGAGAGGAGGGAGCCCAAGAACTGGCACAGAAGAAAATGCCTGGAAAAGGGAAGGGATGTCAGGATGCAGAGGTTTTTTTTTACCCCCATTGGCAGATTATGAATCCTTTAAAGCAGGGCAGCTGCTGTCACACACTGGGTGGGATGCTGGCATCAATAAATCAGCTCAAATTAACACATGCTTAGAGTTGCACATAAACTGATTTGCCTAAGAAGATTGGTTTCTGTGCTCCCAGGAAGCCTAGCTGGGATGGAACAGGGCTTTCTGCACAGGGAGAGAGATCAAGCAGCTGGATCTGAAAGGAAACAACTGATAAAAGCTCCACAACATATTTTTAAAAACACACAGTGCTAGATGATGTACCAGCATGTGTGTTCTGCTGCTCTCTGATCATGTACTGCCTGCTTCAGTGTGCAAAGATAAAATGGTCTGAGGGTACCAGGAGGACAATGTACAGTTCATGGGTGTGTGGGAGGACAAGGGGGGAGGAATTTAAGGTGAAGGAGGGTGGATTTAGATTGGATGTAAGGAAGAAATTGTTCCCTGTGAGAGTGGTGAGGCCCTGGCACAGGTTGCCCAGAGAAGCTGTGGCTGCCCCTGGATCTCTGGAAGTGTCCAAGGCCAGGTTGGACAGGGCTTGGAGCAGCCTGGGCTAGTGGGAGGTGTCCCTGTCCATGGCAGGAGGTGGAATAATATAAGTTTTAGGGTTCCCTCCAACACAAACCATTCTGTGACTGTTTATATCCACCAAAGCAGTAAATGCCAGCCTGTCAGATTGGGAAATGTGTGTCCTGCTTCTGCACCTCTGCACTGGTGTGTAGAAATGAGCTGTGGATGTTTTATTGATCTGAAGGATCAGAATGAGGCCCTCAAACTTAAAATTGTATTTGTAGCAAGAGGTGAGTCAGCACCATTATTATCTTTTTATGCTTATGGGGTGAATAAGGCTGGAGGGGAGGTCAGTGAACCTCACTGAGGGTGTCAATGCAAACTAAAGCAAAACATTTGGTGCCACTGGCAGTTCATGGGCTCTTCAGCAAGGATAGTTTTTCTCTGTCCAGTTGCTGTATTTTTCCTTCAGCCTTTTGACTTTTATAATCAACAAGAAAAGGCCATCAATTCTGCCTTTTACTGAAAGAAGATTTCCCTTTGTCACTGAGAGGGAAGAAGTCAATGGGCCATTTTTCCCAGAGCTGGCATAGCTCCACTAAGCAATATTTTTTTTTCAGTGAATTCAGGATCTGTGATGATTGATTCACCCATATAATGACAAAGCAGGCAAGTACTGTAGAGACAATGACAGTGAAAGCTTCAGTGTACTTCAGGAATGATCTGGAAGGTCTATGATGAGAAAAGCATCCTTTCTTTCTCCATTTTTTCTTCTTTCTCCTGCTGAACCTGCTGCTCACACGTGGAGAAGTGCAAAAAACCCAAACTGTTTCAGTTTGGTTTCAGCTGACCCCCTCCAAAAATCTGGTTGTGTGTAGCCTCTTTTAAACTGCTCCATGCTGATTGTGGGTGTAGTGGAAAGGGCCATCATTTCACCATGCAGAATTGAGGAAGTTTGCTCTGAGTACATCAAACAAAAATATTTTGGCCTTTCTGATGGGCACAGTTCTTTTCTTACTGAGATTGTTTGAGAAATGTGACGTATCTTTTCACACCTCTGGGGTTGAACACAGTCAGGAATTTTTTAAGATCATACCATTGAACCTGAAACTTATATAAGATAAATCATTTAAAATCATTAGAAAAGTTTCAGCGAGTTTCAATGAGCTTAAACCTGTTTCCTAAGATGATTCTTTTTACTAATGGTCCCACTCCTTTCTGTGCCTAAGGTATAATGTTCTGAAGAATTTGCAACTTTTCAGTGCTTCTTTCTTTTTTCCCTTGAGCCAGGGCTTAGTCAGAAGCCTCAGCCATTTGTCTTCAGCTCCAACTTGCAAATGCAAAGAATAAAGCTTAAATACTGCAAAATTCATTCTGACTCCAGCACAGCCACATTTTCTCCCTGAAATGTTGGATCTTTATACGAGCAGAAGAAGCAGTGACATTTTGCTGTGTCACTAAATCCATGCAAGCAGAAGTAACTTTTGCCAAAGTGAAGAATATGAAGTTGTTACACACAGTTAAGCTTTAAGGGTTATGCCAGAACAATTCTTTGAGTCTTTCTAAATCCAGCTGAAGATGGCATCAAATTTATCTTCCTAGGCCTTATGCAGGAGGATAAGACTAAAATATCAAATCTGCCTCTGAACTAAGTCTCCATTTAGCAACAAGGATTCTGTCTATCTATACAAAATGTTTTATACACACATTTATATGTGTATGTATATCTATATATTTTAATTGAAATTCTAATTTTGTGATTTATTTAACCATGTATAGATGGATTATATCTCACAGGCTATTGAACAATCAACATACATATGTAATTTCCTACAAAATAATTAATGACTATACACACAGATTAGATATTTTAAACCAAACCACTGTAGCTTCAGCAGTCACATCTCCTAGAAAAATTTAGGCTACAGCAATATAATTTGGTAACAGGAAGATTGTATTTTCTGCTACCTATTATCTGTTGTCCCAGATAAATACTATTTTAAAGGTGGCTTATTTGTCATTCCCCTTTAGAATATTCTGGCAGAAAAGCATTGAAGTTATTTGAGGAGCTCTCTTTATGTGCTGTACGCCCCATATTTTTGCAAAAAATAGCAACATTTGGATTAACTACATTTTAGAATTTCCTCTTATAGCTCTTGTTTTCCCAGTTATTGCACTGTTTGTGTGATTTTTGCTGTATCTTTAGAGAAAAAAAAACCCTTATATGTTTACTTATACTTAGCTCTCGACATGCATTCATTATGTTCACAGTGAATATCATTTTTCTGTGTGGGAATGGCAGAAAGTAGAAGCAGAACAAGTGAAGTGAAGCCTTGGAAGATGAACACAACCCACTGGGTGTTTCTCTCGTGACACCAGTGGGTTCTCCCTCCCCTTCCTGCCCCCTCTGTCACCTTCCCCTCCTCTCTGCCCTCTGAGCCCAGCCCTGTGGGCAGTGAGCTCAGGGTTCTTTGGAAGCAGGATGGCAGATGGGCATTCCTCACCTGCAAACACTCAGGGAATCCTGGTTTTTATGGGTGATGCCAAAGGGTGCATTCCTCACCTGCAAACACTCAGGGAATCCTGGTTTTTATGGGTGATGCCAAAGGGATGGCTGCCCTTTGGCACTGCATGAGCCTTGGAGGGCTGTGAGTGGTGTCAGATGCTGAAATCCATTTATACATTCTATAAATCACAAAATTCCAACTTCAATTAGAATATATAGACATACACACACATATAAATGTGTGTATAAAACATTTTGTATAGATAGACAGAATCCTTGTTGCTAAATGGAGACTTAGTTGCAGCAGCATTGCTGCTCAGGGTACAGAGAGATGTTATTCAAACCCTGAGAAACAATCCCCTGAATGTGTGCTCTTAGATCAGTGCAGACTGAATTTTGAAATATAGCATGTGAGAGAGATTCCTCCTTCTGCTGTCCATTTTCCATGGAAGTTAGGCTGCAACAGCATCCCCTTCAAGCTGCTCTCCCCATGTAGAGGGTCTGGATACCTGTGTCAGCTGAAATTTGTGCTGTGCCTTGTCCTTTCCAGGTACCTGCCTTTCCCACTGCCTGCATGGCCCCACCTTTACCCCATCCCTGGAAATGCTCAAGGCCAGCTGGGATGGAGGCATCAGCAGCTTGGTCTAGAGGATGGCATCCCTGACCAGGGCAAGGGATGGAACCAGATGACATTTAAGGTCCCTTCCAAGCCAAAAAAATTTTATGATTCTATTATATTTGCTTCAGAAAACCCATAAGAATTTGTTAGGAATATGGTTAGGTTTTGTTTTTTTTTTTTTTTTTTGTTTTTTTTTTTTTGTTGGTAAATTAATTTCATTTGGTTTGCCTTAATGAGTGTTACAGATAGGCTAAAACTAAAGTAATTTTGAGTGCAGACTGAAATGGAGTAATTTTAAATAAGTTTATAAAAGACTGTAGAAATCCCCAACTGGCATAAAAATGAAAATAAATTTATATTAATAATTAACAGTTAATTGTAAGAAAATGTTTAACATATGGAAAATAGGAAAACAAAATTAATTTTAGTTACATGACCACAAAACAAATCAATCCTATTCAGTTCCCAAGTGGTTTAGTCACACCACTAGAAAACTGTTTATTTACCTAGTCCAGATATGGTGTCTTAATTTGTGGAGTTTCCTTCTCATTTATTACTGCAGTTCTCAGAACCCCAATTTCACCCCATCTCTACACAGAAATAACTCCTAATGTAATTTAACTATTTCTGGAATAGATACACTTTGATTTAGCAAATGTTTTTGTGAATCTTACAATTATGGAATTTGGTAAAATGCATTAGGTTTGCATGTCAGACTAGAAAATTTTTGTTCTGTTCAGAAAGTCAAGGATTCTGGCTGAGGTAGCAAAAATTCCAGGGTTTAACATACTTTTAGTGAAGCATTCAGGAGTTTTCCAAGTGGTTCTCTAAAACATCACTGGTCAAGATCTGCAAGGCTGTTCAGACCATGGCAGTAAAACCTTCAGGGAAGATCTGAAAGGACCATGGTTAGGAATCCATTATTCCTTTCCCCATTTTAATTGCTTTCCCCTGCTGAAATAACCCCTCATGATTTCTTTCTGTGGGAGGGATGGAGACCTCCCTCACCAGCTGGTTTCAGATGTCCAGGCAGTCTGGTGCTTCCCATCCTGGAGCTGGAGGTGTCTCCTGGTTGCACCTCCAGATCTCTCAGTCTCCTGTGCTTCAGCTGGAATGCAAACCCAGCTCAGCCTCCTCATCTCTCAGAGGTTGTGTGGGAATGTGCCCCAGCCCTTCAGAGGTGTCACATTCACTTCATGGTTTGAAAGAGATGTTTTCATAAAAATTACCCTTGGGGTTGTTTTGTTGGATTTGACCCGTCAGTTCCCGATGCAGGGTTTCAAATAGATAAAACATGGCCTGGTATTACTTAATATAATTTCATACAATTGGTGAAAATTAATTTGATGATCTTGTAGAGGGATTTCTTATTTCCCAGAAGAGGCAACAGATGACATCTATCTAATTTGCCAGTTAAAATTCGTACGTGCGGGATCTGTGAGAAAATTGATTGGGACTCACTTGACTATTGAATGGGACTCACATCAGAAATATACTGACTGCATTAGCTTTGCCTGAACTTCCAGACCACAAAATGCATTTTGCCTCATTTTATTTGTAGAAGAATGACACAATAATTTTGTGAATAATCAACTCTTTAATTTAGCTGCACTTACATTCTGTTGTAATAATTAAAATTGCACCCTTCTATTTAGATTACTTGAACAAAATAATAATTTCTCAGCTCAGGATATAAGTAGGTCTTTCTTCTTTAATACCAAACTTCAGATAATAGGATTATTTTATAATCATATGTGGTTTCTATACTTCTGTTCAATCTTTACCTGTTTTAGCCCACAATGTTAAAATATGGGAACTTGAATACCCGTGACTAAAATTCAAGGACTGTATTATTTAAATTGCTGTTTATGGAAGACACCTTTCCATTAGACTATTCATTGGAAAGCAGGAATTCTCATCAGTCTGCAACTGAAATTTCATTTCCTTCAGCATCTTGTGCTTGTTGGTGGCTGACAAATAATGCAGAATATTGCACAGTAGGCAGTTATTTTATGCATGGCATCAAGAAAAGCTCCTTAGGAAATGTGGAGGACTTATATATATACATTCCCTAATACTTATCTATTCACTATTTAAAGCTCTGAAGTCTAAAGACTTAAGTATTTGCTTTCTGTTCCTAAATGCACTTTGATCTGCTCTCAATACCTGATTGCTGTGCTGGTCCTACACCCCACGTTCCAGCAGCAGGAGGGGTCTGTGGAATATCTGCTCAGACACACTCCTCTGTGTCCCCAGCCTGAAGGAGAAGGGTTTTCTTGGCAATCCTTTTGCTCCATCCATTTTTTCCTTGCAGCAACTAAGCAGGGCAAAATACAGAAATGACACACATATGTCTTGTCTCCTCCACTTTGGGAAGTTTCCTTCCTTTTTTCTCTCCACCCATGAGTGCTCTTGTTCTCTGCCAAACAGCAGAACTGATGCTTCACCTCTCCAAGTGCAAACCAAGAGGAGGATCTCTGCCAAGCCCAATCCATTATAAAACTTCAGCAGATCTGACACATATGGGTTGATGAATCTTCTGATGTCTCCTACTCTCACTTCTCACAACAGCAACAGGAGGAGATGATTGTCTCAACCTCCCCAGTTTCAGCTCACACAACCATGAGCCTGCTCTAAAATACTGTCGTGGTCAAACTGATATTGTACAGAGATTTATTTGGGAATTTTAAGCATATGAAATAGCTAAAAGGACACCTGGAAAATCTCAGTAGAGCAAATAACCTGAATGACCTCCTGTTCTGTGCTCAGGACACAGCTCTGGGCAGCACACAAAACCCTAAATGGAAGCAGTATTTTGTTATTTGTAACAGAGCTGTGAACAGATTTTATACAAGGACAAAACTCTGCTGCAGATGGCAGGAATGCCCAGCACCTGGTGACAATGGCAGGAACACTGCTGGACTATAAAACAATAGACCTACCTTGAGAAAATGCTTCTTTCTGCATCAGTAATCTCAGTGCCTCTCTAGGTACAATTCAGAGCTAAGTAATAAAAAAGCTGCAGGGTACATTAATATTCTATGATGCCACAGAGTTCTTTTTTCACATTAATGTACATTATATTTCTGCATATATGTTTGCACAATTAAATAACTTACAATGGCACGTAGAAGAAAAAGAAAATTAAATATATTTTTATCCTTAGCTTCACTATATGAAAAACTGCATGAAAAAAAAATCTCATAATAGCTAAGATATTAAATATTCTTATGAAGTTCTCTACACCTGGTCATCTGTTATATGAAAGATATGAAATCTAGTGTGTACAGTATCCAAGCATCTGTACCACATTAAAAGCAACATTCACAGTAGTGCATAATCAATTAGGACTTTCTGAAAAAGTTCTTGTCCAGCAATTTGTACTGGAAGCACAATCTTGTGTTTGGAGCAGTAGGAATGTGTCAATTTTTGACCTTACTGCAGATTTTGAGAATGATGACAGATCCTTCTTTCTCTATCTCCATCTTCTTATAAAATGGGAATAATAAAGTTAGCCTGTCTCCAGAGGGTTTTCTAAAATGCAATCATAGAACACATATATGACATCAGGATGGTACAAACACATTCTCTTGATTTACCTGATTCATTACAAATTTTAATCTGTGGAAACTACACTCACTTTCCATGTAATTTCTGATTTTTTTTTTTGTCTTTTTAAAGAAGTTCTGAGCCTCAAGCCTTTATAGCATCACATATTTCTATGGAATTTCAAGAAAGTAAACAGGCTTAGCCTGGATTTAATCTAATTTTGCACAGTAAAAGAAGAATTTTTTTTTTTTATATCATTATGGCCAATCTGAAAAAAAAAAAAGGAAAAATAAAGGGGAATCCTAGTTCAAATAATTATTTCTGTCCTAATTAATGTATAAAATTCCATGCTGAATTTCTTTTCAAGACTGAACAAGCCTGAAGACTTTTCTTCTAGGACTGTTCTTACTTTTAAACTTGCATACACACCCTTTTAATGGCCTGTGTATTTTGTTATGTTATGTTGTAATTGCCATTAAAAACATGGCAGCTGGTGCTGAATTTTGTGCAAACCCAGAGACACCCACAAGGCTTGCACTGAGGAATTTTCACCCCAATAAGCAAAGTGGGCAGAGTTTGAATAGAAAAGGGCTGGTCATGGTAAAGAGCAAAGGCTAAAGGTGCAAAAATGGCATTTTTTTGGCAGAGGAATAAAAAGGAAACAACATGAACTGATCAGGATTCCCTGGGGAGTGCAACACAGGCATGGGGTGGCCTCAATGGAAAAGAAATGAGAATATGGGAGAAAGAGAAGTCAGCCAACACTGCATTTACCACTTTGCAAGGGAATCAACTATTTTCCTCCTTTTATGCTAATTTTCCTACAAGGTGCAAGCTTTTTTTCTTCCTCCTCCTCATGTTTTTGTTCACCTGTGACGCTGCAGAAAGAAAAGCTGCCATAGAGGCCCTGCTGCAGAGAAAGGCACAAGTTCCACACAGTTTGGGGTAAAACAACCCAAAGCCAGGATTTTACTCTGTATTTCCCTCCTACTGCAACCGTATCTATTTCACTTGGTCCTGCTTCTCAGCCTCTCATCAGATTTAATTAATCTGCTGGCACTATTATTAAAATATTGCAAGCATTTTGAGGCAATATTGAGGATCTTATCAGCTGTTCCTGCTTCAGGTGTTGAATTCTCCCAGGTTGTTTGCACAGACATTGCCTGCCTGCCTTAGCCAAATGCAGCACGTGAAGTGTTAAAGTGGGATTGCCCTTCATCTCCCAGGGAAGCTGGCAGACCTGCTGGAAGTTGACATGGTTGTAATCAAGGAGTACTGTTGATTATTCACCAGGAAGTTACTGGAAAGTTCTAGAAAGAAAATTAGGAATTTAAGGAGAAAAAACCCCAACTTTTCCTCTCTGTTACTTTTGTATTTTCAGTCTGGCACCAACATAATTTTTAAAAAACCCACTAGTGTGCTAGTGCTAGGATAGAGGTTCCCAAGGATATGATTATTTGGCTCTTGTTGTTACCATAAATAACAAAATTAAAAGTTTGTGATAGTTAATCTCTGAGGTTTCCGAGGGTTTGTTTTATGATGTGGACTCAGTGGGGCTAATCTGATGTGGTTTGCTGCCTGCCAAATGACTGCAGTTGCATGGCACTGAGACCCAGCTACCTGCAAAGTTGTTCCTAGCTGGAAAAAGTCAGCCCAGCACTGGAGCCTGCTCTGCACAGAGGCTGCTGGGTTTCAGACTCCCACCCTGCCTTTCCCAGGCAGACTCTGCTGAAGTCCCTGCATTACTTGGTGTAATACCAGCTGGGTTTATTTCAGCTGTGATGTCAGGCAAGATAAAGTTCCTAAAGCCCCTAAAATGCCACTTAGAGCATCCAAGCTTTAGGCAAAAACTCATACCCTGAAGCCTCTTTACATTCAAAGCTCAGCTGGTGCAAAATCCCATCCTAATTTGGAGTCATCTAAACCTAACAGGGAAAAACCTAACTGTGGGGCTGCTGTAGTTAAATGCCTGGTGAATTAAACTTCTTCTGTCTGCATCAGGCTCAATAATGCTGTTTCCTGACTTTCCTTGTTGTAAATCTGTTCAGTTTTATATGACTTTACAAGATTCAGACTGGTTTTGAGTCAAAGCTTTATATCCTGGTTGACTTCTCTGAGCTGAATCCTTTGTGACAGGTTTTGGAGAAGGAAGGGCATCCACAGAAGTGTCTGCCTCTTCCCCCTACACTAAATACAAATGTAGGCATGCAGATTAGGGAAAACTATCTCGTGAAAGCAGGTTGATAGGATTATAGCTTGAGGTTTGGAGATCAACGATTTAGGATGAGTATCCTGAAAAGGAAAAAGCTGGAGAGAAAAAGAAAAGATCTGGGGCTGATTGATCCTAAAGTGCTGATTCAGTCCTGAGACTGTCAGTTCCCTGATACTCAAGGAAAACTCTGGATCTCATCTGCAAATATACTAAACTAAAGATGGAAAGATTTTTTTTCTTTGAAGAGACAAATGCAAATATGCCTAAAATATTCTACAAATGTGTTTTGAAAGGGAGATTAAAAAAAAAAACAAAAAAAACACAACAGTCTTAGTCACCCTTCTACCTCTGTTCCCTTTCAATTAAATGAGGAGAATGATATTTTTCACAAAATTTCAGGATGACTGAGGTTGGAAGAGACCTCTGGAGATCATCTGGTCCAACCACCTGCTCAAGAAGAGCCTCCTTAAAACATTTGTCCAGGACCATATCCAGATGGATTTAATTTTCCACAGAGATATTTTGAAAATTAATTAATGTTTTTGAAGCATTTGGTTACTATAGTAATAAGCACTGAAGAATTCACGAGGAGCTTGAGCACTCTCCTCTCTGTGGAAAGAAACAGAAGAGAATTAATGTGAACTTATATAATTAGAAAATATATTATAGGGCACACAGGAGTCCATTGTATGATTTTTGTGACCTTGGTAATTCTTTGGTGCAATTTATATGTTTTTGTTTTACAAATGCTCTAGTGGTCAAACTGGCTAGTCCTGACTGTAGAATATTCTCTTTATTATTTTAGTGCTTAAGTTATATTAAGGCTTTGTGAGAACTCTTGGAGTGATTATGCATGAATAGCAGGAAATAATGTGCTGCTTTCCCTGACATCTTATTTGTTGTGTGTGTAACATAATTCTTGGTCAAGAGAATCAATAAACACAGAATACTTTTGCTGCTGTATGGACATGAATCTCACAACCACTCCTGCTGCATTTGCTGAGATTTCAGCCATTTAGGCTCATTCTCTTTCTCCTTTGTCTGGCACCATTTCTGTCAAACCAGATGAACTTTGCCCTCAGTCTGAGATTGGAAAGTGTTTAATTAGGACCAAAATGAGTGCTGTACCCTACTTCTCCTCAGTTTCCATAGCTTCTGTTCATTCAGTGCAAAATAAAATAAAATAAAATAAAAATAAAAAAAAAAATAAAAAAAAAAAAAAATCCTCTCTCCTATTTTAGCTGTGTTCTGTGAATGAACAGAAGGGAAGTAATAACACTTCCTAATCCCTCTTCATGTTAAAATGAGGAGTATAAAACCTGGACTTCTAGCACCTTGCCCTCTCTGATTTGTTCTTGCTTGCTTCTTCTTGCCATATCTCTCAATTTCCAAGTACAGATTTTTGCATCCCCCACCTCCACTTTATCTGTTTAGGAAACACTGATCTGATTTCTGCTTTCTGAACCCTTACTCAGCTACAATAGTCCTCTAACTCTAAAGAGATTTTTTTTTTCCTTGATTTTATCACGCATCAGACATGTTTTCAATTTGATAGGCTGTATTGGTAGACTTGCTTTAACGTTTTGAAATGCAATGAAAAAGTTAAACCAAAGGGGACCACTATCCATCTCCATTTTGTCACAAGTTTGTTCTATTTGTCTGCATTTTCAGTGGTCTTTGCTGGAATATCTTGATGGATCAGACAGGTGGGATGGAAGAAAAGAAAGAATTTCCTTTGAAATGTGGGGTTTTTTGTGTCTCTTAAGGAACTGAGAGGCAAAGGAATAAGACAGTCACTGGTATATGAGGAGTGACACTTTAATGTGTGACACAGCTCTCCTGGGTGGGATTGTCAGACTTTTATAGACCTGGAGCATCACCAGATTGCACTTGAGGTTCCAGTCTGAGCCATCACATCAGGGCAAGGTACAAGACTCTATTAAGAGGATGATACTTTTCCTTCCCTTTTAACCAACAGTGCAAGAGGGTATTGGCCAGTGCAGGAGCATGGTCATTTAATGGGACCCCAAAATGAAACAGAAAATTGAGTAGGTTTGGGTCAATCTACAGGGCTTTTTACTGGGCACTGAGCCAATCAAAACAGGAGACACAGAATCTCAAGGTCACATTTTTGTTATTCTGCTCTCCACTGTGTAAGGACCAGAATAATAAATCTCCTTGAGATTCTGAAAACTGAGGGTTTGGCTTCCATTCAGCAGCCATCCATCTCGGAGATCTACAGTTCACATCACCTCCATATCTGAATGTCTTGCATCCTTAATGTATTGATCCTCCCAGGAATCCTCAGAGGCAGAAAAAAGCTGTTTCCCCTTTTTTAGAAACAGGGAATTAAGTCACAGGACATAAGGTCTGAAAGTCACAGAGCAAGTCTGTTGAGGTGCAGAGAATATAATCTGTCTTAAAAGTTGTAAGGCCAAGCCCAACTCATCCTCCACTTATCCTAAAGGAAATTAAAACCTCTATTATGGTAAAAACTCACTTGTGGTTTTGAACACTTGCTATTCAAAATAATGTGATTTTAACTTCTAACCCATCACACTTTTTTTTTCTTTTTCTATCAGCTGTGTAAATATATTCCTGTTTTTTCTGCTTCAAAAACAGACCTGAAAAATCTTTCATCTTCTTTGAAGGCTTTTGCGGTTTCTGTGTACATATTATTTCAGAGCTCCTTCAAAAATTATCTTTCAGTGATATAGTTTAACTGCTTGCAATTTCCAAAGCAGACAAAATCTTGATCACATGGAATGCAATCAAAATATTTTTCTTTTAATTTGATAATCTGTCTTGAGACTGTATTCAGTCAAAATAAGATGTAACAGTTTTTACCTCATTCTAATCTCCTCTTCATTAGACCCCATTATTTGGACACCCACGTAAATTGCTATCAATTTATTATAGTCTTAGCAGTTACAGAGATAAGACAGTCTGCTGTGTTTAGTTGAGAAGGTTTAAAATTAAGTTCTTCATGTGAGTTGAAGATTTTAAGGAATTACCATGAGTCTTGTTCTTCAAGACAGACCAACAAACCTGGGGATGGAAGCTCCTGTCCATGGGGGTCTTAGTTTGACAATAATTGCCCCTTAACTTAGGCATAAAGTTAAAGGGATTTAAAACCAATCAGGAATAACTAATGAAGACTGAAATTTTCTACAGACTGTTATTTTTCCTCAGATTTAAAGAGACCAGTGGGTTGCAGGTTGACAACTGATCAGAAAGATCAAAGCCAAGTGCAGGAGTTGCTGTGGGGTCTGCAGTTGACTGAGAGACTCGTTTGCACATGAGAGCAGGAGAGGGGGGATCAAGGGACAGTTACTGAATAAACCATTTAAGTCCTGCTACAGGGGAGGGCTAGGTGTGTGCATGATCAAGAGCCCAAATCCAGTGTGGCTATCTACAAATTTTACACAATGTTCTTATCTTGAAATCTACTTTTTCATTGCTCCCCCTTTGACAGTGCCTGGGGATTTGGCCCTTTTGTAGGATTCCCCACTCTGGGGAAAGCCCTCTATAACAGGTACATCAGTGAAGTTATTCATGACAAGTATTTCTCTCTCTGTCCTATATCACAGGCCCCTAAATTATAAACATATGCTTCTGTATTAGATTAGAGGGGAAGTATTCAGGCTGAACACCTTTATATTCCAATCCTCACTCAAAAAAAGTTGTTATTCTGGAATATACTCAAGGCTGGCTAACTTCAATGGGACTGCCACCAGATTAAAAGTAAACAAATAATGTGCTTTATTGAGTTAGGACCATTATCTGGTTTGCCACTAATGCAATTCCACCAAGTTAAATTCATTTCTGATAATTGAAGGGAGAGAAGGATCAGTATCAAAGCCTCACGTTGCTCTCCAAAGTCAGTCATTTACAGAGGAGTGGGAATACTGACAAAAAAAAGCTCCCAATGTCCTTAAAATCTTTTGAGATCATGGCCTGAAAGTGAAATTGGAGTTCCCATGGGTGAGAAAAGTGTAGGGCTTATGGAATTAAACCTGGTGATGTTTTTCAAAGGTTTAATTCCATAAAACATTTTGACAAAGGTTTTTCACGATCAGACCTGCCTTGACTAGGCTAACCCCAGTCTGTCCTGAGAAAGGTGGAGTCAGGCTGAGTGATTTTCCAGCTGTGCTTTCAAAATGACTTTTGATAAGGAGTAAATGCAGGGAGTTTGGGTTGTTTGGGTTTTGGGTTGGTTTTTGGGTTTTTTTTTTGATGGAAAGGAACTAAATCTGAGTTCTTTTCATCCTGAATCTCTGCAGACGACGTTTTGAAAGGAGTCCCAGGAGGCAAGAAAGTAACCACAAACGAGAATAAGCCTCTCTCATATACAGAAAGGTGAGCTGGAAAAGCTAAGGAGCATTTCTGGAATAAATTTACACTGATAGAAGGGAAAAAATTGGAAAGCAATAAACTTTGGAGGAAAATTCAATCAGAGAAACAAAGATATGGGGATACCCTGTAGATAAGAACACAGTGCCATAAAAGAAATTCCCTAACGACAATGCACTTCCCTCAATACAAAAAAATAGTAAAACATTTAATTGATTTAGCAGTAGAGACAGTGTTACTAAGAAAAAGAGTGTCTACAGCCCAATAATTTCTACTGAGTCTTTGGTGTCATTATTTATCCAAATATTCCTTCAAGGAGTTGCTTTTCTCTGCCTCTTCCTTAATTAGGTTGAGAAAACTATAATTTTCATGCACTTGGATGGGTTCTGTCCTGGTTTTGCTGGAAAGGTCAGCTAAATTTGGTTGAGATCAAAGCAATGTGTGCAGCATGAGTGGTAAAGCAGGAGCTGAGATCTTGAGCTGCTGTTCCTTGCGTTGCATGAGTCCAAAGATGGCACAAGTCAAGATACTGATCGTGATGTGAATTACTTTAAAAGAACTTTGGAGAAAAAAAAAACAACCCTCTTCTTCCACTGTGATGTAAGCCAAAAAACAAATCTGTGAGTTTAGATTTTATCATTTCACAAATGGTATAAAATTCCTTTTTATGTTCTTGCTCTGCTGGGTGTTTTCAAACCTCTCTGAGTTTGATATATTTCAGCAGAATTAACAAGATAGATTTTTTTCCTTACTTTTTTAGTCCCCATTTCTCTTTCAAGGTTAGATAGTGAATATATTTAACAAAGCTGACTAAAGAAAAAAGAAAAAAAAATCACACCTAGTTTAAAAATATTTGTTTACCCTCCACCTTCTTTCTGGAATTTGAAAGCCATGTGAAGGATCTAAAAGTAGCTGTATCAACAACACAAGGAAGAAACTTTTATAAAAATTTCCCTGGTTCCTGCCAGTTGAAAAAAAAAATAATTCTAGCAGAGAAATTTCATTAGCACTTGAAAACCTTGAGCAGTTCTAAGATCCAGTGTAACCCAGGTTGTTAGAGCTGTTAGAGGCCTCACTCCTCCTGCTGCACTCCTGTTTAATAAATTTTTCTATTTTCCCTCTTTTCTCAGATTACATGGCATGGATACACCTGCTGGTATGCAAATAAAATTTCATGAGGTATTACATCAAACTTCTGATAGATCCCAGTGAGGCTGTGAGATACAAAATAGAAAGATCTGAATCTCTCTCTGTGTCTCCATTAGCAGAACATAATTTGTCTATCATTATTTTTTTTTCATGAGTTCTATAATGTTTCACTAATGATCATTTAGAAAAATAGAAATAAATTACTTCTAGAGAGGAGAGGTTGTAATCAGCATTCGTTGTACAGAGGGAGATCAATTCCAGGCTTCACTGGGATAATTCTTATTCAAATCCAAAGCAAAAAGATGTTCCTTTTGCTTGATTTGATTATATAAAAATAAAACCTATGTTATCAAATGTTTGAATCTCAGTGGACAAGGTAGTTTTTCACTATTTCAGCCGAGAAGACTCCATCTTATTTTTGGTTTATTTATGTCCTTCCAATAAACCACAAGGAACTGCTGGTGTGAGTTTGTCCCCTGGACCCTGGTCATTTTTGCAGTCTTTATTACAGTGGTTACAAAGTGTCACAGTGAAAAAAGGTATTGATGGAGACATAATAAGTTTTTAAAGAACTGTCATAGATGTTAGCAAGAAAGAGGCTCAAGACAGATGAGAAGAGGACAAAAAGTCACCAAAGAAACTTCATAGAAAAGGAAAAGCAATTCCCAAGTGTTAAAGTTTGATTTTCTCTAGAAATGGAGAAAAATGGGTTAAGGATCATAGAATCTTGGAATGGCCTGGGTTAGAAGGAACATTTAGGATGACCCAGTTCCGAACCTGCTATGGCAGGGACACCTCCCACTATCCCAGGCTGCTCCAAGCCCTGTCCAGCCTGGTCTTGGACACTTCCAGGGATCCAGGGGCAGCCACAGCTTCTCTGGGCACCCTGTGCCAGGGCTCAGCACCCTCACAGGGAACAATTTTTTTCTAATATCAAAACTCTCAGTTTGAATCCATTCCCTCTTGTTCTTTAACTCCAGACCCCTGGAAAGTCTCTCCCCATCTTTCCTGTGGGCTCCTTTCTGGCACTGGAAGGACACAACCAGCTCATCTTGGAACTTCTCCAGGGTGAGCAATCCCAGTTCTCTCAGCCTTTCCTCACTGCAGAACTGCTCCATCCCTCTGATGCCCTGGGTGGGTTCCTCTGGACTCTCTCCAGTGAGGGGGGCAGTTTTTTGGGGACAGAGACACAAACAGATCAAACCCGAACTCTGAGGAGAGGACAGGGAATGGAGCTGACCACGACACAGCCAGGAGGATCCTCTGCTAAAATTGCAGCACAGCTCTGTGTGAAATGCATACATCTCTGGGTAAGAACTCTAAATGTTTAATTAAGGAGTAATTCAGGGATCATTGCCACCAGGAAAAGCTAACTGCCTTCCCTTTCCACAGTCTCTGGAGGTTTTCTGACTCAGCTGATCCTGAGGAGCTGACATCCTTCAGTGCTTTGACTTTTATTCTCTGGTGTGAACCTATCACCCTGTGGGGAGAAGGCAGGAGAGATTGTACAAAGTTACCCAGAGGATGGAAAGTTGGTTTGTTTATCACAACAGGTTTAATCCAATGCACATATCTGTAGCGTGTAACAACCATATTATAACCAAGAGAAAATAAGTACTGGGGCAATCAGCATGGACAGGCCTGTAAAAAATAAAAATAAAAATAAATTGCCCATTCTGTCTCCTGGTAAAAGGAAGGGGAAGAGGAGATGGTGGGTGTAATACTGGCAAAGGTCTATACAAGGAAAAAGAGGAGAGAATAAGGTTTTTTATTCAAATACTAAATCAAATATATATAATTAAATGTTAAGTTTTAAATTGAACTTCTTGAAACTAATTTTGATGTTTACTGTTAAGCTTTAATTTTTTTCCTGTATTTAAGACTGTAGATAAGAAGGTTGGACAACTCAATTTTCAGAAAATGCTTAATTTGTCAGGGATAAAAAATAAATGCAGTGAGGGGAAGGTTGAATTGCAGAGAAGTTTGAGTTCTTTCACTCAGATGTCCTTGCACAGGCTCAAGTTAGAATTAACTTGCTGTGTGTACTTCCCTGAGGTTCATTCTCTGTACAGGGCTTTCTGTGCAGACAGTAAATACAGCATCAGGTTTCTCTTTAATGCCTTGCCTGGGACCATGATTTGAAGTAGGGAATATGGTTTTTTGTGGTTTTTTGAGTGATGATTATTACTTTTTTTTTTTTTTTTTTTTTTTTTTTTTTTTTTTTTTTTTTTTTTTTTTTTTTTTTTTTTTGTTTTTTTGTTTTGTTTTGTTTTGTTTTTGTTTTTGTTTGTTTGTTTTGTTTTGGGGTTTTGTTTTTTTTTGTTTGTTTGTTTTTGTTTTTGGTTTGGTTTGGTTTGGTTTGTTTTTTTGTGTTCTTTTTTTGGTGCTTCCCAGTTTGACTGCCCATACTGTCACTGCCAGGGATCCTCAATTCCCTGTAATCTGCCTTTGGAAAACACACCAGATGTGCACATTTATGCTCATGGGTCTCCCCTGGGTTTTGTTGCCCCAGTACAGGAGGGAAATTGCTGTTTGGATGCCTCCTCTGAGGGCAGCAGCTTAAAAGGTCCTGAAGGTGTGGTTCCCACCAAGGAACCATTTATGTTTCATTTTTCTGAAATGAAACTTCAGATTTTTTTTTTTTTTAATTCCCCATGACTGCTTGGCCCTAAAATCCAGCGAGGGCAATTACCTGAATTTCTGAGCCTGAACTCTTAGTGGTAACCTCACCTTACACTAAAGTCAGAAGGGACATCCCAGTGACCAGGATTAGTTTAGGAAAAAAGCGTATTTTGTACAGAGATTCATGTCAGATCTGAAAAGGGGAGCTGCTGGGGTGGATGGGGAGGCCACAGCATCAATAGATCACTGCTTGTGACAGAGCCCCATGATGAAGGCAGCAAGGAAAGCAATACATCATGAGGTGACTCTTGAATTTCTTCTGTGTCTCTTGTGTTATATTGCCTGACCCCCAAGACTGCTGATGTGTGCTCTCCTGAGATGCTGCTCCCACCCCCTGTGACCTCTTTTCACTGCACCTCAGTTCCTCTCTGTACATTTTGGTGGAGTCTCTCCATTTAGAATTCTTTCTTTCCTTTCAATTGCATTTGATTTTATCATAGATCCTTTCCAGAATGTTTGTTCCACTCTGTTCTCTGATGTCAAATTCTTCCTTTCAGGAAAGGCAGTGAAACCTTGGAATTTCAATGAATTGGGTGAGGTTTGGTCCATTTCTGTGCTTTTCAGGTCATCCCTTTCACTTTTCTTGTTTTCACTTTGTTCCAGAATTTTCTCTCTTTATTTTGTAGCATTTTATTCCTTCTCCTCTCTTTGTTTACCTTTCTTTCCTGATTTCAGGATTTCATTGTGAATCATTCTGGCCAAGTTTTGGTCCTTTTGACTGTGCCTCATTTCATCTCAGTACATTTGTTTGGAGTCACTTCATTTGCAAATATTCTTTTTATTTTTTTTTTTTAATTCCATTTCATTTGATCATATCTTCTTTCCTGAGTGTTTGTTAAACACTTCCTGCTAGTATTTTCAAAGATGAGGGTAGTTCAGATTTAATCAGATTTTGAAATTCAAGCAGAATTATCTAGAAATGTGTCTTATCAGTATCACAATCTATTCCCTCTAAGCTTTAGTCTGAAGGTTGATGGGATAACAGCACAGGTGACAAAGAAAATTATTACATAAAGCTCATTCAAATAGACTTACATTTCAGTATTGAAACCAATTCTGCATGATACAGTAGGTTCTAACTCAAATTGTAATGCTAAAAATCAAATATAATAAAAATACCTATAATTTGATAATCAGGAAAAAAGTAGGATATGTATTTCCAGGAGGCTTTTTAAAAGGAAAATAATAACCACAGTGGGTTTAAAAAAGAAAAGGCATACAAATGTAAAGGAGAAAAACAATGCCAGAAATTGAATTGTCAGGAGCTCAAAAAAAAACAAAAACCTTTGAACTCAGGGAAGGTGTGAATGTCTGCAACAGTAAGATTAAAGAAGCCACAATTATCAGCACTGCAAAATCAGTCCAGAAGCAGAATCTCACTTTCTTAAATCTTTCACCTATACTTGTCTTTAGTAGCAGGACTGGAAATGTTAATGAACATGCCCTGATATGGTAGCCCTGGGAATTGCTGCCATTACTAAATTAAAGGTGTAGAAAATGAGGCAGAGAGACCCGTGTCCTGTAAGTTTATCCCTCTTCTCTCACCTTGTCATCCAGCTTCCATCCAGAGCTCTTGGGGAGACAGCAGCACTGGCAGAGGGCAATTCAATTTTCCTCTGCTGGCTTCCCAGAGCCATTGAAAAGCTCCACTATCAGTTAGTTTTCAATGAATCCCACTTTAAGTGATGTTTTCAAGGACATGTAAACCTTCCATGGCTCTTTGGGGAATTGAATGCAAATTTGTTCCTCATGCAACTCAGGCAAGCACATCATTTTTCATAATAGTGCCACAGATATCAGAAACTTCCTGCACCAACCTGAGACAGCCACTGAGGCTTTGGATGGAAATGAGATGGAGAGATGCAAAGCATCTGGCTCTGTTTACACAGGATCTCAAGACCCTGTGGTTCACATGGTGAATGAATTTTCCAAAATTTAGAAAAAAATATTAAGCATTTTTTAGTTCAATTAGGGCAAAAAAAATACATCTTAAGAATAAACATATATTCTGATTCGTTTTTCGGAAAAAAAAAAAAAAAGCCCCAAACTGTTATTTTTCTTCTTCCTTTCATTTGCTTCCATCAATTTAAATAAATAAGGAAATTCCTAATCTTCTGCAATCATAGATCTCTTTGAACAATATAAATATTTCTTAACATCTACAATCCTGCTGGTGACAACTTTGTGTTCAGTTTGTTATGGGACATAAAATGCTTCAAACACTGCCCTGATCTGATCAGCATCAGGAGCTGTTTTCTAATACAGTCCTCTCTCTGCTGGAAACCTTTGCTCTCTATCATAATTAATCAAAGCTTTTAAAAGTCAATGTAATTAAGAGCCAGGCAGTTCTAATGGACCCACTGCAAACTGTCTGCACTACATCTAAATAAAGCAACAACAAAGTGTAATCGTTTCCTTGGTGCAAAGGAAGTTGTCTGACCCTTTTCTTGCCCCTCATCTCCAAAAATTTGTGTGTCCATGTGCTCCTGCTATTCTAGACATTGTTTCCCCCATTTTAGAGAGAAAATGAGATGCCAAAGTGCTGATTCACTAGGGGAAATGACCTTGCTGGAATGATGAAATCTAAAAACTAACCATCCTGCCACTGGTGAGTGTCAAGAATAAAACCTGCTATTTGTGAACCTCTCAGGATAAGATGTACTTCAGCAGGAATGGATTTCTGCAGTGCTCCTTACAGAGAGAGGGAAAAAAAATCATTGTTCTGTTGTGACCATTTGTTTTTCTACTGCAGTAATGCATTCAATAGCCAATCTTACATCCATAAACTTAATGCAGGTGAAATTTCCTCTGGAAGTGTTTCCAAGGTGAGCTGGTAGGTGGATCTGTGTGAGGATCCATAATACATGTTTGGCACCACATCCTCCAGCTGGAGGCATGTCAGCCTTTAACCACATGATGATTCTGCAGGATTTGGGGGCTGAAGTGGGGCAAAATGAGATATGAAGGGGAAAGCTAATTGAATAAAAGCTAATAATGAAATTTCACTGAATTTGGCAGGAAATATTTGATAACATTAATGATTCAAGATGCTTTAAGATGATAATATCCTAGAGTCTTAGAGTTGCTGAGCTTGGGAGGGACCTTAAAGACCCTGTCCAACCTGGCCTTGGGCACTTCCAGGGATGGGACAGCCACAGCTTCTCTGGGCAACCTCTTCCAGGGCCTCACTACTTTCAAAATAAATAATTTATTTTTGATATCCAATCTAAATCCTCCCTCTTTCACTTTAAAGCCAATCCACCTAGTCCTGCCTTGTTTTATTTGTTCTTTGGAATTGGTTTGACTTGTTTAACTTCCCTCAAGCTTGCTTTAAGTGATTGGCTGTATCTTTGATCCCTATCACCTCCTGGAAATGCCCACATACACCTCAGCCCAGCCCAGCAGCTGGTGTCAGACAATGTGCTCTGGTGGAATGGCCATGATCCAGAGCTCTCCATCAGGAGCTGCTGTGGTCCCTGACAGCCAGGAATGACAGGAGGGTGCTGCACAATTTCCAACCCCTGTTTTCCCTGTCTTCCTTGTTTCCTCTGACAGGTGGGCTCTAACCAAACCTGTTAGGCAGGACTGATTCAGCCCAGGGAAATGACAGTGGGCTTTTTAGAATTTTATGTTTCTCAGAATCCCTGTTATTTAGGATATGTGTTTAAATATGAGCTCTCAATAAAATTGACAAAAACAGATCATTCCAAACCATTCTGAAGCCTGAATAGATGTGGAATATGTTTAAGATCTGTATCTCCTCTTCACTGGAGATAATGCAATAATCTTCCTGAGCCTTCCTAAACTTTGATTTTTGGCTGCTTTATTCCTGCTACTGATAGTGTTTTTTCCAACTGGCATAGCTGCACACAGGAAAGCTGTTCAGTAATATCTTATTTTTATATTTCATTATCTTATCAATGCACTCATACACAGACAGGAATGAAAATATTTGAAATACAAAGTTATATTCTATGCTACAATGTGATCACAGAACCATTTTTTTTTTGAACAGTAAGGACCTATATTTTCAATGCCTTTGGCATTTATTTCCTTTGTGCTGTGTGGCACAAGTCTGATAAAACTTCATGGGATGCATTGCAGCTTTAAGATATTGCTGTGAAATGTTAGCCTCACTCAGAAACCCAAACAAATCCTCACAATTCGTTTATTTGCTATGTATTTGCAACAATAATTAGCAGTAAATATTAATGTGAATGCAGAGGTGTGTGAATCCATTAGACACAGCATCAGGAGAGCCTTTGTGTTGCCTAAAGCTCCAGAATGTGACAATTGTCAGCTGCTACATAGAGCCACAGGAAGGGCACTCATGGATTAGACTTGTATGTTTTTTAACAGATGAAGATAAATTGCTGATGATTATGAAACAGTTTTCAAAGAAATCCCTTCAGGATTTGGATATAGTAAATCATACTATGGTTCAATATTTAAATACTGAAATTGGAATAACTCCCCGCCTCTTTGTTTTTTAATTCCTTCCCCTTTCTCTTTTACCTCCTTTTAAAATAAACCCAGTGATTAACTCTTCATTTAAAATTGACTGTCTTGGATGCAGAACTTGTTGCCTGGGAGTTTGTGACTGAGAGCTTAGGGATGTAGTCTCAGTTATACAATTCTTTCTCAAATGTTGTTCCTTCTCCCTCTTCACACCCTCCAACCCTCCAAAAGAAACAAAACCGCCACAGATGAAAAAACAACACGTGACAGCCTCAATATAGACATTGTATGACCTGAAAGATATTATGGGAAATTGCTGCTTTTTTACTGATGAAAGTAAAAATGTTTTAGGCTCTCGGGAAATAAATAAGCAATATGTGGAAAAGCACCAACAATATGATATTATAGACTGTGTTCTCCTTCTAGCTCACCAATAAGGATAAAATTCTGATTATAGCTATGAATTCCATTTTCTTACTACAAAGAGACCATTTAAATACCATTGCTGTTATCAGAAAAAAAAATTAAAAACTTAAATTTAAAAGACCACAACAGAGACCATTTCTTTTACTCATTAGCACAAGTTCATCAGGTGGAGTTCAAATTGCTCTGCTGCCTTCCCAAGACATCAGCAGTGGCATTCACAGGTTTAAAAGAGAGGAAATACCCAGCTGATAAATAATAATGCAATGTAGATTTTTTTCCACCCAAACCAATAATTATTCCTGATGTCACTAAACTGCTCCTGCCTTGTTTGGGGCCATTGGGAATGTGAGGTCAGCAGAGCTGTTCCAGCAGCTGCTGGGGATGTTCTGCTCTCCCCATGTGATTGAAGGTGCCTGGTGATATCAGGGGGCTCAGAATTTATTTCCTGAGTGCTGCCATCTCCACTGTCAGCTGTAAAACGTGGCACTTTTACAGCCCAGAGCTGCAGGGTTGGGCAGGAGAGCACAGCATGGGATCATAGGCAGTGAGTTATCCAAGAGGAGTGGAGGTGATCCCAGGAGAACGCCAGGGACTCACACTGTGGCAGGTGCCTTCTCCAGCAGGGTTCAGCTGTCCCCTTCCCAAGGAAAATGGGATTTAAATAGTAAGAAATAGTTATTGTGGACTCTCTTCTACAGGAGACCACACCTCTTTCCCTGCTTTTTCCAACTGGGTTGGACTGGATGGTTTTTAAGGCACCTACCAACCCAAGCTCTTCTATGATTCTCCATAAAAAGTGCATATTCTGCAATCACAAAACGTTGGATGTCCTCAGAAAGTACAGGCAAGATATTATTGCCATTTAATTTGTGTTCTTTAGCTGGCAGAGTACTACTTCCAACAGCCTTGGAAGAACATAAGGGCAATCTTTGTTCCACACTAATGAAGACTCTTTGTTGGTGCCTTTCCAGGTTATTGTTCTTCTTAACAGCAAAATAATATTTTCCTGGAGAGATAAGAGTCAGTTAAGTGAGTACATGGCTTCCAAAATGAAAGAATATCTTAATCTCTTGCAGCACTTGGTAAAAGCAGGTCACTTGCACATCCTTTGTACAGGGAAAAAAGGAAGTTTGGGCAATTGGAAAGTAATTGCCCAAGGGCACCCTGCAAAGCAAAAATCAAAACCTGAGGCATTTGGGTCCTGCCTAACCAGCCAGTTCCCTGGCAAAGCAGTTATTTTGTGAGGGCAGAATATTATCTGCACAGGCTGGGATTCTTGGCATGGTCCTGTGCAGGGCCAGGAGCTGGATGATCCTTGTTGGCCCCTTCCAACTCAGGATATTCTGTAATTCTACCTCCAGCAGTCTTATCCAATTGGCTTTGGTACAATATAGTCAATATTGGTAATTTGATATGTCTGAAACCTTATCTGACCACAGGAAGAGAATGAATGTGCAGGAATGGGGTAGAATTCAGTTTTCCTAGGTTTAGGCAGGAAAAGGACTGGGGAAAGTATTGCATCATGAGTACAATAACATTACATGTGTGAAGGAAAGCTGCACATTCCTCACTTTCCAGCCTCATCCCACCATTGCATGGAACTTTGACACAAGAGATCTGCAGTTACCTAAGAAATTGCTACTCCCAGCATGGGCAGACTTCTGGCAATTATTAATTATGTTAATGGTGCCAAGGGATGAGGGAAAGGCCCTCTCTAAATGAAAGTGAGCAAAGTTACACATCCCTTTGATAATTACAGTGGCTGAGCACTTACCCAGCACCATCCAGTCCCTTGCAGCTCTCCTGGGTGCCTTCCCTCTCCCCAGACTGAAACAGAAAACTCAAATTTATATCAATGTCACTTGCTCATCACTGCTGCAATTATTTTAAGGATTCTTCCACGAGCCAAACCACTTGTGGGGACTGTAGAGCTCTGTGTTCTTCTCCATTCCCCCCTCTGTCTGTATTTTTGGGGTGGGGGATTTGGTCCTCACTCATGGGTGCCAGGGCAGGCTCTCACCAGCAGTGGAGCACTAAGATCTACTTGGAAATTTGGGAACAGCTGACCCTGAATTTGAGACCAACTCCTTTCCCATATCTGATTTTAAGAAGTATTTTTAAAGTTCCTGATTCTTCCCTCCTCTATATTTAGATTATATTAGAGGTTTTAAAGTAAACCTTGGAAGTGAAATATTTACAAATCATTCTTAGAATGTCTGTAATCCAAAACATCTTTGGCTGTGTGTCAGACAAGCTTATTGATTAAGAGTGTGTTCTCTTGAATCACCAAATTCTGTGTGAAAATTGGCTGCTTTAAATTGCCTGATAATTTTGATGTCCAACTTGCAATTTATTTCCTATGTCCGGGTCCATTTTTTTTTCAAATTCATTTTCCAATATTGTTTCTCCAATCAAGAATCAGACATAACACAACAGAAAAGATTAATATTGAACAACTGCAGTAATCTGGAATATGACCAGAGCCACTGAAATTTGCTCCAGCCTGAATTTTGAAGATTTGTGCCTCTGTTCAGATCTCTTAACATCACCAGTCCCTTCTCTTAGAGGATCCTTTGGATTATTTAGCATCATTTGAATAAAACTTTACTTTGAGGATTCTTTCAATTGCTTAGCATCATTTGAATAAATCTTCCCTTTATTTCCAGGAAACACAGATCATTGGGATTCAATGCAGGCAGTAATTTAGATTTTGGTAAGAGTTAGTGGTGTATTTTGTAAAGATCTTGAACACACAAATTTGCCACTAAAATCACCTTATTCCATACAGTGAAACCTTAAGTATTAGTTTTAGTGTTTATTGAAGAAAATGTGTGAGGTAATCAGTATTATTGAAATACTTTGAAATTTAAAAAAAAATGTGCCCTAAGAACTTGGGTGTGTTTGTGTGGGATTTCAAACACACACATAAATACCCTACTGAAAAATTTTAGGATTGTTTTAATCTCTTTTAGCAGTAAAGAAACTGCATTTTTGTTTTCACTCTCTTTGAGACTTGTCCTTTCTCACTGCTGCATGGTGTCTTGCACACAAATTGTGTTACCTTCTCTTCCCTTTTATATTTTTTTTCCCCTTGTTCCAAAGTGTAAATTGTTTCCTGCCACTCTACAGGATTTTTCTCCCTTAATGATATGGAGGGAGATAACTACTCCTAGTGCTGACAGAGGTAAGAGTAGCAGGATAAGTAATGCCTCAGCTGCAGAATGATATACTGCTAGTGGGAGTAATCTCCAGATTCATATCCCAAAACACTAGTTAGTCTATCAGCACTTCTGCCATTATCTCCTCGGCCACAAATCCAAACTTTCAAGGTCAGCTGTAACTGTATTGAAAATCTGGAGATCTGAGAAAAGCCCAGTGAATTAACAGCCTTTTTCTGCCTGGATTTTGTTTCTCATCTGAGGCCACTCAGATGCCTCCATTTGGCTGGATCAGTGTGATAGGATAAGGGTAAATATAAAGCCTAGACAGATAATGTCACATTTTTGGAGGGGAGAAGTAATTTTTGAAAAAAAAAAAAAAAAAAAAAAAAAAAAAAAAGAACGCTTTTGTGTTATTCTATTTTAGGTTCCAAGNGGTATTTTAGATCACAGAAAGTACAAAGTTAGAAAGCATTTTGTGTTGAGGCTTCAGTAATTATCCATGTGAATAAACATGCACCATTAATACTGGCACCGTGATAATTTGTTCAGAACAAAGCTTGATTGAATCAGTTCATTTAAACCTGGATTTAATTGTTCCAAAGTCTTAAGAAAAAAGCAATAAAAGCATAAAAAAAGAAGACATAATTGGGTTCAAAATTCTACATTTAGGTATAAATAATCAAGTCTAATATGGATCAACTGAGGAAGAAAGCAAGAAGTGTGATAAAAATCAAGAGATGTTGCCTCTGAAGAAAACTGGAGGGATCTGGGTTATCTCTTGCAGAAAATAGGAGACATAATATCTAATGTTAGTGCTACTGCAGAGGGAGAAGAAAAGGATAATGGATAGGAGGCTGGTGACAAACTCAAGGTTACAACTGATTTGTTGGCCAAACTTTCCTAGTGAGCTTGCATACACACAATCTTGCAAACTCAGTGGTTTATTCAGTGCGTGGTGTAAACCTGTCTGAAATAAATTTCCCACTGGTACCAAATTCTGAGTCTCTCAGCAGTGTAAATCATCTTTTGCTTTCTTCTTGTTTCCCAGCAATCTATTAGCATGAGTTTGGCACTAATGCTTTTTCCTACATGTGAGATCAGGGACTGTAAAACTATTGTATGAGTAAACTGTTCTTCTGTTCATATCCATCAATAAATTTGGAAGTGAAGTGTACATGCTCAAAGTGGGCTTTAACCTTCATCTTAACTTTTTGAGTAGCTTTTTACATTAACATGCTATAGCTGTCTCATAGTCTCATATCAGTATCTGAATTTAAGACTGGAAGTACATCCAGCTTCAGCAATTGCTTGTCACTCACCTGTTGAAATCTGCATTTATATTGCTAATTAATCTGAGTGATTTCTCTTCCCTAGCACTGTGCCCACTACTGTACTACCCTCACCTGAACTGGCAGAAAACATTTTCCATAACAGGTCAAGAGAAGTTCTGAATAAAATCCTTTCAGCTAATGCAAAAAAAGGTTTATGCTGTTTCTGTTTTGTTTTTGGGTTTTTTTTTTTTTTTTTTTTTTTTTTTTTTTTTTTTTTTTTTGTTTTTTTTTTTTGTTTGTTTTTTTTTTTGTTTTTTTTTGTGTGTGTGGTTTTTTTTGGTTTTTTTTGTTTTTTTTTTTTTTTTCTTTAATATTACAATGCTTTCAGAACTTTCTACTTTTTTTGTTTGCTCATGTTCCCTGGAATATGGTTTTAGATGAAATGGAAGCACACTGGATGGATGCCTGATTCCTTATGACCTGAAATTTGCTTTAATCAGCTTTTAGGAGCAGTTCTGATGAAACTTTAAAGACTGTATATGATTGTGTGCTCATGTAACTTCTCAGACCAGTCATTTGTACCCTCCAGGGGAGGGGATGAGCAGATGGAGCAGCCCTGGGAGAAGGACTTGGAAATGCTGCTGGGAGAGAGCTGGACTGACCCATCTCTGAAATCCTTCATGTCCTGGGCTGATTCCCAGTGTGGGCAGCAGGAAATGGGGATTCTGTCATCTGAGACCCCACCTGCAGAGCTGCTGCAGCTCTGGGATCCAGCACAGGAAGGACCTGGAGCTGATGGAGAGGATCCAGAGGAGGCACCAGGATGATCAGAGAGATGGAGCAGCTCTGCTGGGAGGAAAGGCTGGGAGAGCTGGGATTGTTCAGCCTGGAGAAGAAATGGATTAGGGGTGACCTCACTGCAACTTTCCAATGCCTAAAGTGTTCAATAACAATGGAGAGAGACTGTTCACAAGGCATGTAGTGATTGGGCAAGGGGGAATGGATTCAAATCAGAGAGGGATTAGATGGGATATTGGGAAGGAATTGTTCCCTGTGAGGGTGCTGAGCCCTGGCACAGGGTGCCCAGAGAAGCTGTGGCTGCCCCTGGATCCCTGGAAGTGCCCAAGGCCAGGTTGGACAGGGCTTGGAGCCACCTGGGACAGTGGGAGGTGTCCCTGACTGTGGCAGGGGGTTGGAACTGGATGGGATTTAAGGTTCCTTGCACCCAAACCATTCTGTGGTTGTACCTTCTGAACTTAATTTGGTATTTCAGATATAGGGCCTCAATACTTACCCAGGAGATTGCTTCTCTGACAAATATTCCCACAGTGCCACTTTGTGTAAGAGTCTGCATTGTTCCTTCTGATTTCTTATTTTTAGCTTTTTAGCAGCACATATTGACACTATAGAACAGCTTGGTATCCCTCCAAAGAGATGGTCATATTTAGCATTTATATGAAATGGGAGAATCTTTATCCCAGTCTTGAGCTCTCTATTTTAGATGAGCTTTGAATGACTGAAGCAATGCCTGAGAAAGGTATAGGTTTGTTATTTGCTGCAAGGCTGAGGCTGGAATCCTCTAGTGCTTGGAGAAACTTTGGAGGCAGCAGAATGTTCCTAGAGATATGGATAAAGCTGGACATTTAATACACACTGCAGTGTCTGGGATTTTCTTTGAGCACTTGAAGATCAGAGACTAGAAAAAATAACAATTTTAATTTTCTTTCCACTTAACTCTAAATAGTGTATTTTGATAGCAGCTGACATATGGAAAGCTGGGGGGGGGGAAGGTGCTTTGAAATGTAAGTAATGTTTGTCAGAAATAGAAGCCATGTAATGATATGACAATATCCCAAACAGTTTGCATGGTGCCTTAACCATATTATTTGTTTTGATTTGACTGCAATAGAAAACATCCATCCACAGACTCTGCCTGGCTTGTCAGTTATGTAAAATCACAAACCCTAAATCAAAGCCATCAGCTCTTTTTTTCTGCTAAATATCAGCAGAATCAAACACTACCACCTGCAGACACTGTCCTGTATCTCAGTCACCTCTGCTGAGGACAGTGAGCAAGGAGGGTCTACAGAGTTAACTGCAAGTCTGAAGAAGCTGTTGACTATGGTTGTGGATTTAATTTTCATGTATTTAATCCCACAACCTAAATACTGCAATGATATAAAAATTAGGTTGTGAGGAAGTAGATAGAGTCTGGAGTGAAACATCCTGTGCCAAAAAAAAGGATTAACCTCAAAGTCAGAGCACATTACTCAGGACTTTGTCCAGTTGAATGTTGAAAATTCCCAGGGATGAAGGTTTAAACCACTCATTTGGATCTTTGTTCTGGCACTTAACAGTTAGTAGTGGCCTTGGCAGCATTAGGTTGACAGCTGAACTCAGTGGTCTTAAATGTCCTTTCCAACCTAAATAATTATCTGATTCTAATATTTCTTCCTCAGTTTTACCTTGTCTCAATATTGCTAAGACATAATCACTTCCCTCCTGCTCCTCTATTCTGAGGAAAGGTAGGAAATTGGAAAAAAACAAATTTTTATACCTGCAATGGCAATGAAAGACCCATGTTGGAGTCTTGGGGTCCAAGAGAAAGAAAATTTTTGTGCTCATACATCCTATTGATGTCAGGCTGTTAATGAACAGCATACATACCAAGGGAAAGCTAGAATTCAAATGTCCTGCACAGATAACTGCATGGCTCAAAAAGCTGTCTGGAGGAACAGATTAAAATAACACCTATGAAGGAAAAGCAACAAATGTGGGGTAGAATCCCCACAAAGAGTCATCATGTCCTGGTAAGCCTGATCATGATTATCCCTGCTTTGGATCCAAGGCTCTCCATCTGAGCTACAACAGAAGCTGCATTCACTTGGAGAGAGGGAGGTGTATTTTAAAAAAAAATCAAATGTGTTTTATATGGGATATATATTTGGAATGAATTTTCTGCAGAAGCTGAGAAAGCAACAGCTTTGCCTGATAGATCCTCCCAAGGGAACTGTGGCTCAGGGCAGTATCACACTTGTGCTCATCTTCACAATGGAGCAATCCTGGGAGCAGATAAAGTGCACAGAGGAAACACCTAGAAGAAAGGCTTAAGTTTGCCAGGGATAAATAGCATTTATCCAAAGCTAGAGAGAGTTGTTTTGGGCGGGTTTCTCTGCTCTTTTTTGTTAAATTTCAGTCTGATCACAGCTCGAGCTCAATAGTGGTTTAAAAGCTCTGAGAACACAAACCCAGCCATCCTATGGTCCAGCTTATGTCAGCTTATTTTGATTCAACAGAAGCATGGAGACAGACCTGGTACTGCTTTAAACTCTTTGTGGGTACAGTTTAATGCTCCTTTACAGTGCCAAGACTTAAGAGCTAAAGGGAAGAGAAAGATGAGGGGAGAAATTTAAAAAAAAACCTCACAACCTTTTCACTTGCTCTGTGAATCCATATGGTTTCTGAGGCAAAAAAGATGCAGTGTTCATGATGGTGCATTTGGATTCCTTAAGAAAAGCGTCTCCCTCTTGGATTGATCCCATGGTGGAAATAAGGCACTGAATTTATTTTTAGATACAAAGCAAGTGGTTCACAGACACCTCATTTAATGAGTTTCTGTGATGTACTGCAACAGGGGCAAAAATCTCAAGTGCAGGGCTGTAAATGAAGTCTCCTGGCTGAGGAAGTAATTCTGTCACTGCAGTGCCCATGTAGGTTAATTCCTAAACCCAAAGCACCAAGGTGTTTTCAGAAGTGGATGTCTGTAGGAGGGCAGGTTTTCAAAAGCAACTTATATGCCCAAAGATGGGAGGAACTCCCTGTTTGCTTCCCAATGCACTGTAAAAGATTTTCTGAATACTGTTAAACAATTAAACATTATCTGCCCCCTCTTTTCTATCTTCAGGGCCTGAATACACAGGTACATCCACTGATGTACTGAATGAATGACTGAACCTGGGGTCCAAGACTTGCAAACAACTTCCTGTGAAGTAAATTCTGAGCACAATTTGGGAGTCATGACATTACTGAGATAATTCCCAGCAGTTTGCCATCAGCTACAGCCACACATCCTTTCCAGAGCTCTTAATTTTTGGGGCTATAAGAGCCAGCAGTAATACTGGATTCAGCATAGAACTATATCCCTATTCTCTTTGACTGTGTCTGGGGCTCATGAGAGAGGTCTGTAATTATCTATAGACATTTTTTTGTCCAAGATTCAGACTGTAGCTGCTTTTTGCACATTTCATCTTGCTGGTTTGTTGACTAAGCCTCTTAAAACATTTGACACATCAGATGGATGCTTGTGAAGTCTAAAAAATATGAATAATACCTGGTTGTTTGAAGCCACAGAATAATGAACAGAATTCTGAAAGAAGCAGAAGGTCAGAAAATGCTGGTATCTGATGTTTTATACATGCAAAACCATGGGCATAGCAGAATTAATTTCTTTGGGCAGCAAGGCAAGGAGCAAAGGAAAGAGCAGCTTAGATGGGAGAAGGATGAACTGTGAAATAAGCAAGCTTAAAAAAATAAAATAAATATTCATGGGAAAGATGTTGCCTTTAACATTTTAAAAAAGTGAAAAATTGATATATTTTAATATGTTGTAGGGATGACTGTACTGCTACAAAACAAAACACTTTTCTGATTAAAGGGTGACTCTTAAGGCCCAAATCCTCCCAAATAAATAATAACAATAATAAAAATAGCACATTTAACTTATTTATGCTGTAGAAGCTACATGGGTAATGGTCAACAACATATTGCCTGCAGCTGCCTGCAGAATTTTAACTCTGTTCTCCTGCACACACATTAAAATAGAAACTTAACTGGCAATTCCTCTTGAGCCCAGGTTATATGAGTATTTCTTTCTTATTTCATACAAAAGATGTAAGAGCTCTGTATTCAGCAGGGAGCAGAAGATTACAGATGCAGCCTGTATAATGCTCTCCTCTATTTTGATCACACCTTAAATTCTGTAGGTACTAAATGAAGGGATGAAAACAAATTCTCTGTATGTCCCCAGCTGCTGGAATCCATGATCAGTGGGACCTCTCATATCATATTCAGCAGCACAATGTTAATCAAGGTCACTCTCTCTCCTTTTTTTTTTTTGCAGTGATTAAGGGTCATGTCAGAGAACACATATTTCTTTGATTGTTTATGTTATTCACATCTGATAGGGACTAAAATCACTCATTCCCAGCTAGATGTTCCAGCCTGAGGCAGTTTAAATGGATGCTGTGACTTCAGCAATGTTTTTTAGTTCAGCTTCTGCTGTAGGTACACATTGTGTGGGATTTTCTGTGAGACACACTGGAGTTTTAAGGATTGTATGTTGCCAGTGGGCACATTCCCTTGATTTGTGTGTTTTGATCTTCCTTGTCTCCAGCAGTCCAAAATCAGTTTGAGGGTGATAAACAGAGTTTTCCAGGCATCCTTTACTTCACCTGGCCTTAAAGGAAAGGCTCTGCTGCACAGAATTTCTGGGAGGAGGGAAAAATTGTGGCTGCTAGTTGCACAAGAAGTTCATTATTCAAAATTCACAGCTAATTGGCAGCAGCACACCAAAGGACAGTTGGCTATTTTAACTGCTACTGGGGAATCTGTGGAAAATCTTTCAGAGTCCCTCAAAGAATGAGAAATTGGTGTGAGTATAGCAGAGAGGGCAGGAGGCTGGAGCACAGGAATGAGAGAAGCTGCAAGGGGAATTAGAGCAACCTTCCTTCCACTGCCTACAGCCACAGGGAGAGAAGACAGAGGAGAGTCTTGGGGTTGCACAGTGAAAGGTCAAGAGGCAAAGGCCACGTGTTTCAGCAGTGGAAATTCACACTGGATTTTAGGATATTCATTTTCCCTTCAGCACAGGAACAGAGGCTCAGAAGGTGGGGAGCAGAATCACAGACCCTGCAGGTTTTCCAAACTCCAGGATTGCCAAAGAAAGAGACAAGACTAAGGGGAATGGCTTCAGACTGGAAGAGAACAGGTTTAAATTAAATATTAGGGAAAAAATTCTTCCAGATGAAGTTGGTGAGGCACCTGCTCTGGTTGCCCAGAGAAGCTGTGGCTTCCCCTGGATCCTTGGAAATGTTCAAGGCCAAACTGGATGGGGCTTGGAGCAATCTGGGATAGTGGGAGGTGTCCCTGCCTACAGCAGGGGGTTGGAACAAGATGATTTATAAGATCTCTTCCCACCTAAACCATTCTGTGACTGTATGAAATCTGGTTTATCTTTGAGGTATCTTTGAGCAGGAGTTTGCAGAGCAGACCTCCAGAGTTTGCTTCTGGTCACGACTGCAGTCTGATTCTGTGATTGTGGTTGTGTGTAACCTCTCCTGGGGGAAGGCAGATCCCCTCTGAAATAAAAAGTGACATTGGAGAGGCAGCAAATGCAATGGGTTTTAATTATGAGGATGAGATCAAAGGGCTTTCATCAGCTCAGTCCAGGATAGTTACATCTGACACAGTTCAAAAGTCAAGACAACAAAAGTTGCAGGGATCTATGAACACCTTGGAAATCTCCAGGAGCTTTCCAAAGCATATATCTTCCCTTAATAAACCGAGCGTTTCTAATTAGTGTAAGTGACCACAAAACTCTAACCAAGGAGCACAAATTAGAGAAAGCACACAGCCTAATTTAATGACTCTAGAAGTTATTACCTGCCTCCACGAAGCCTGACATGAGCAGAGTATTGAGTGAATTATGTGGATTGAATGAGAAATGTGGTGGGTTTGTGCCAAGTGGAGGGATGAGAGGGGAAGAGGGGGGGAGTAGCTCATTTACCCCGGATCAGAAATCCATATGCTTGTTAACCAGGCACTGGCTACATCCCAACATGAAAAATGAAGTTTACATTGTGTGTGTGAGCCGGTAATTTGCATTGATTTGCACATGATTTGTGTCTAATTTGCTAATCGTTAAACTCCACGTGATATGTAAATAGGTAGAAAGTTAAAACCCTGGCTTTAAATTCATTCGCTTTGACAATTTAATCTGGTTGGCAGGAGTTGCCTTCCCTCATGCAGTCTGGGTACATTGAAGGTCAAACTCCATGAAAGACTTGCAAAAATGCATTTCTCTCATTGGTTCCTTCCTTTGTTCCTGCCCAAAAACAGACAACTTTTCCAGCAGTGACCTATTTTTTTAGTATTTTTGAGATGCTTAGACTATTCCACAGCCATTTATATGACTTGTGGGCCACCTGTAAGACTGACCAATACAGTTAATTATCCCTTTGAGATCCCTGAAATATGGATGGGATGCAGAGCAGAAAATTTAGGAATGACAGATGTAAAAACAGCTGCCTGAAGGCCCTGCAGGACTGGTGTTAATGTGAGCAGGACCAGGCTGCAAATCTACAACCAGACCTTCTAACATTTCAGATAAACACAAAGTGCTTTATTTTAAATGTGTTTAAATGCAAAAGGACAATCACTGTATGGATTAAACAAACAAAAAGTAGCAATTTGGTAGGGTTTTTTTCTGAGATAGAAATAAGAGGTGACTAAACTGGGATATTTGATATTATCAGGGCCTCAGTTACCTTGGGTGATCTCAGGATCATGAGAAATGTTGATATCAAAGCTGGAACAAAAAAAATATGAACAGGTTTCAAAGATAAAATGGGGTTTGGCCTCCAGTTGAAGAAAGGCTCATCAGCAGTGTATGCAGTGTTAATATATTTAGTTGGCTGTAGGAATATATTAATGTTTCCTGATGTCCTAGGAGACAAAAAGATGGTATGTAAATGAAGGTGTTTCATGTGTGGGTTGTTTGTTCTTTAAAACAAACAAACAAAAAAATCAAAAACATTTTACCAACACAAAAATTCACAAAGTGTAACCTGGTGAACGGAGCACTGGACCATAAAATAAAATAATAGTTTTATTCTCACTTGCTTGTCATGAGTCTATAACTCCTCAAACTGAGCAATAGGAGTAATTAGGTATGACAGAGGATGGAGAAGAGGTCTCAAAGTGGACTCTGTGGAGCTAATGAACACCAGTCAATAGGTAACTCATCAATGGACCTAATCCTGCACCAGTGAAGCCACTGGGAATATTTGTCTTCACTGGGTGTAAAACCAGACCTTGGAGGGTGAGGGCAGCTGGAATTCTGCACCTTGTGAGTCCCTGGCTGTCCTTCCATTTCCCTGCCCTGAGCCCTGCAGCCTCTGCATATTGGACATTCCATTGATTTAACACTATTTTCGTGGTCTTGTAATGCAAATGCTGACCTTGATGGGGGAAGGTTTTCACTTTCTGACTTTTTGTTTTGCTGTTGCCAGCACAGAAATTAATGCATACTTAGTAGAATCCAAAATTAGTCACTCCTGAAAGTAATTATGTGCTAATTATGCAATTATTTTATTTTATATAGGCAGCAAAAATTTTTAAAGTACTTCAATTATACTTTCTTCAAAAAATCAAGTCAACTACTACTTGACTTAAATAGTAATTTATAAAATAATTTGTCACTTGACATTTTAAGACTTATGGGATTTTTACAGCATTCTTATTGTGTATCTAACAAAACCATTTTTCTTTATCTACTTTTTTTCCCCCCTATAATTAGAAATTTCATATGGCTTCATCTTAGAAATTAGCAGATTATATGTTTATATAAATTACTTATTATCAGATTAGTATATGTTTGCCTGACTCCTTGCAGTTTTGGTGGAGTTGGAAATAAACATTTTAAACATTTGAAGAAGAGGGGTGCAGAACAATTTTGTGTGTGAGGCTGATCAGATTAAGTTTTTATGTACCTGATGCTTCCTTTCCACTTTATGTTTTTTGAATCTGTTGATTATTGTTGCTCCATTTGTCAGAAATGGCAAAAGGAGAGAGATAAGGGTCAAAACTTTTTGTGAGAATTCTAAATAGGGAAACAACCCAAACCATTGCTTCCAACCAAAGAAAACCAAAGAAGCCCAACCTGTTTTTGTTGGCCAGCCAGTGTTTCCAACAGCACACCCTGAGTGATGAATAGGCAGTTCTAAACACTCTCTGAGTGATAAATAAGAAGCTTTAAACCAGGCAGAGCTCCCCAGGGAACAGTCCAGATCCATGACAAGGCAGCTGGAGCATCCCAGTGGCTTTCCCTGTGCTGATTATTGCAACAGGGAAAAGATTTGGGAACAGATGATGAGCTAAAACAGTAGGAGATGGGACTCCAATACACAGGAACACAGGATTTTCTAGTTCAGCTCCCTATGAATTAATTTCCCTTTAAAAGATGTCTCCACAGTGCTTTATCTCCATAAAAAATATTGTTCCAGACAGTATCTGCTGTGCTCAGAGGGATACTCTCATTTGTGTACAGGAAACAAATAGCATCAATCAAATCACACTTATGACCCTTTCTGCATAATAATACAATAATAGGGGTTGGATTTAGAGTTACTCAGACTACACTGGTAATTAGGAGTTCAAGTGAATTTGAGTCTTATTATTGTAAACAATTCAGAAAGATATCCATAGAAAAATTACAAAATAATGTTTGCTAGCTGGGAATTTAAAGGCAGGGAGGGGTGGATTATAAACCCAAGATTTTAGGTGCTTGTTCACTCTAGCACTGAGTAAGTCTTTGTTCATATTAAATGCATTTTTATCAATATCAAAAATCAAGCTATATTAAGGCATTCACATTTACTAAAAAGGGTTTTGCCAAAACCTTTGTAGTTCCTGTACAGAAAAGCCCATCTTTACAAGAAGGAGTCTGAAGGAGGTTGTGGTGGGGCAGTGGGGATGTCTGTGTGTGTCTCATGGAGCTTTAAATTGAAAGGAGCAGGCTGTAGGGATTGAACCTTTATCAGCTGCTGCATGAAGACTTGTGTTGTGGTGGAGGGAGTCTGCTGATACTGAAATATGAAAATATTCTCAGGAATTTATCTCTTCCTTCAAAGCCTTCTGCAATCAGCTCCATTATTCTCTTTTTGCCTCCCTGACTCGTGCTGCTGTCATTGACTGGCTGGCAGAGACCACAGCATTGCCAATTTACATTTGCAATCAATAGAGCACTTTGGTTTTCAATTAAGTTATTAACATGCATTTGATAAACAACAAAGTTAACTTTCAGCTGACATTTATGGCTATGTAGTGAAGCAGAAACACTTAAAATCTGATTACACAGAGCTCTTCCTGGGTACATCTGTCATATACACCTCTGCTTTCCCCTCTCCTTCTTAGACGCCATTCAGGACTCCTCCCCTGCTGACAAGCTCCAAAATGTTTTACCCTCTGACTTCGGTGCAAATATGCACACTATTTTAATTGAGAGCTAGTTAGCAAAAAAATTCAAGGAGCTTGGACACATCCAAACAAAAGGATGGGGTACAATTTGCTTAGTGTGCATTGTCTGGGAACTTTGTAATTGAATGAATCATGTTTGCCTTGCAAAGTCCCTTTTGGTGATCACCACCCAGATCAGAGCAGCAGGTTAATCTTGGTTGTCCCTCAGCACCTGCACCCTGAAGATGACACACAAGGATTCTGGAATTTGTGCTAAGCCACAGTGGAGGTGTGGGCCTCCCTCTCCAGTTTTCTGGGTCCCAAAGTGAGTGAAGACCAGCTGTCCAAATTTATCTGGGACAGCACATCCTTTTCTGTGACCCTGTGGGATGTGCCAGCTTGAAAAGAGATGGAGCAGGAGATTACGTGCCTGGTCGTGAGAGCACAAGGGAAAAATGGAAGTAAACAACTGGAGAGCTGTCAGTTCAAGGGGACAATTTTCCCTCATTTCAGAGTGGGTAATTCTATTGCTTTGAACTCCAACAAGCTGTCCCAAATTCAAGCCTCCAGCTAGGGTAACTCTGAAAGCACAAATGCAGGCTGAAGGCTGAGCTTGATCAAGGGAGAGACCAGGAGCAATTAAGAGTGAGATTCAAGGCACACACAAGAAATGAAGCTCTGCAGTGAAAACACAGCTCTACTTTCACATCAGAGGAACCCAGGGTGGGGGAAAGAAGAAAAGAAAAGCCAACAGGTAGAAGATCACAGGATCAGTCCTCCTTTGTCACAGGCTGCAGAAGCTGTGAGAAATAGGTTGAATTGGGATTGTGTGGCCAGGTTTTGGGAGCAGGGGTGATACAGGGATGGCTCCTGGAAACTGCCCCCATGTCCAAGGGATGAATTCCAGACCCATTTCTGGCCAAGGCTGACCCCATCTGTGATGGTGGTGGTGCCTCTGGGATAACAGACTTAAAAAGAGGAAAAAAAAGCCCCAAACTCCAGTAACTTCACTTAGAGAGAGGAGTGAGAATAAGAAAGAGAATCAACTCTGAAAATGCCTGGGGACTAAAATAAGTGTTTTTATAGATTTTTTTTTCCTGTTTTTTTTTTTTTTTTTTTTTTTTTTTTTTTTTTTTTTTTTTTAATTGAGAAGAAATATTTTACTGGAAAGTTGTTTAAAACTTACAGGTTTTGTCACCTGAGATGACACAGCTGGGATTCCCTGTGAGGGATATTAGAAGCAAGCTTAGGATGCAATATGCTTATGAGTTCTTAATCAAGCATGATCAAACAGACAATTAGGTATTTACATCACTATGTTTTGGAAGGCTCAGCATTTATTGTAAACCTTAGAATCCCAGAATCTCAGAGATAGGAAGATGCCAGCAATGGAATCCCTAAAATGTCTCTGGGCAACCTATTTCAGCATTAATTCCCCTTCACAATGAACTAGATTTTGCTCATATTTAAATGGGATTTCTTGTATTTCCATTAGTATCCATTGCCTCTTATCTATTCAGTGGCCACCACAAAGAGCTGGGCTCTCTTCTCTTTATTGCCTCAGGTGTTTATCCATGTTGAGAAGATCCCCCTGAGCCTTCTCTTCTCCAGGTTGAGCAGCACAAATGATCTCAGCTTTGTCCCAGTCCCTCAATCAACATCATGACCCTTCCCCACTCTAAAACCTCCATAAATCTTCCTTGTGCTGGGTAGAAGGAGAGGATCAAGTGTCTCATCATTGCTGTTTTCAGGCTTTTTGAATTTTGGGGAAGACAATTTCTCTTCCCCTTGTTTCACATTTTGATGTTGAAAGCATAGAGAAAAACCTGTGTGTAAATGGCCATGGAAGGAATGGTGGGGTAGGAAGAGAAGCTTCACCTTAGGACTGCACACTTAAATTCTAGTCCTAGAAAGGGAAAGAGTCTGTTTTTGTACCAGATGGAGCATTTCAAAGATGTCAACTTTAAATATGTATTTACATATTTAAACTTCTACTTCTTCTAATGATAAAAGAAAGAATAGTGACGGACAATGAAAAACTCACCTAAGAATATGAAACTTTTTTTAGGAAGCATCAGAATAAAACATGAAGTCAGAAAAAGAAATCCAGAGGACAAGAAAACCAAGAAAATTTGGTGGAATATGTTTTAAAACTTTTTACAGCAGTGAGCACATTAAACTGGACTAAGTATTTGAACTTATTTTGAAGTTTGGTATTTTGAGGTTGCGAGATACTCTCTGCCAAATAAGTACTCAAAAATTATGGATGTATGTTGGAAATATTAAACAATTTTCAATGCTAAATACACTTTAATGAAGAACAAAATAAAATGTCTTGTTAGTTCCTTCTGGTATTATTTTCCCTTTATAATTTTTTGAGTACTGAGCAGACCAGGATTTGAACTGTCACAGTGGAAATATGTTGCTATTCTAGAATAGGTTTGTTTAATTTGCTGAGATTAATCATTCAGATGTGAAATCAAACATTCCACCTGCAGGTCTTTTTAAGACATTTGGCTTTTCTCTGTTGTTAAACGTTTGGGTCTGACATCTTCTTATCTTAATAGTAATTAAAATTTAAAGAAGTGCATTCCTAGATGGAAATTGATTCTGTTAACTATTAGCAAAGGAGAGCAAAAAGAAGCTGTTGTGATGCAGATCACATTGCATTTGGAAATTATGAGCTGATTTACATGGAAAGAATTTATGGCAGGTCCAAAGCATTGGCCACCTGAGTGGGAAGGGTGCACACTATTACTATTGACATTTTGGAGTCAGGAATGGCATTACAGAGTAATTAAATTGGCCAAAGGTCTCTGAAGATGTTGGCAATAACCTCACATTTGCTGAATGTTCATTTCCTGGCTGCAAGGTCATCTTTCATCTCAGAAATGAATTGTCTTTTTTCATAGAAAAACAAAGACATATTCAAGTGTGTGTGTGAAAAGAAGCTCCTTTTTGTACAAAAAATAGATTTTCTCCCCATCATCAGATGATATCTGAAACTTTTTTTTTTCCTACCATATTTTTAAATTAAAATATGGAGATTTAAAATTTATTGCACTACAAGGGTCTTTACCTGAAGTGAAAGAGGAGACAGGGTCTTGTCCTTAGAAATTGTTCTCTCCCCAGAGCTAAAAAAACCCCATGCATTCATGATCAATGATAATCTTTAAGATACATGTCTGCTCTGTTGAGTAACTTCTGATTTCTTTAGCTTGGTCTCTTAATCTGTTTTTTACTGAATATTGATTTCAGTTCACTTCTTTTCTGCAAGTACTGTACCCAAGATTATCTTTCAATAGACTTCAAGCATGAGTGGCTTAGTAAAATCTCTCATCTTATTAGAGGTTTATATTCTTACAGCAGGCTCTCTTTCTCTTGTAGCACACAGGCTGGTACTGCAGACAGATATAACTGTGAAGTCTCTCTTAACTCTTTAGGTAACTGCTTGAAATTACTTTGAAATCTGCATATTATTTAAATAGGAAATGCAGATATTATCTTCATGCTCATATTTTGCTTCAATTTTTGTAACAAGTTTTCAATAAGATGATTTCTGTCAGAACAGTTTTGGGGAAAAAAAAAATATGCAGTGCTTGTTTGCAATCTGCTGGGAAAGGGTTTTGTTTTTTTTCGGAATAATGTGGAGTGGTGGACAGTGGAAAATTAATTAGGAAGATTCAATTATAGTCAGGCAGACTGATATGTGATTAAACAGATAGTGTCCAGGAAAGCATTCTAATTACAATGTAGTATTTCCTTAATCTCAGGTGAATTTAATTAATTTCTGGTGTGTTAGAGTGATGGTTTGATGACCAGTCCTACACTGGTGACAGAAAGGAACTCACCTCCAAGTGAAATGACCAGAGACAACCATTTGAATTAGGGATGAGGGGCAAAATTCATGAAAGCACACAAGGTGCTTGGTGTGCATTTTGCTGCCCTGTTGTGATCCTCAAAACTTACAACCAATTTAGAATGTTTATCTACATGATTCATGTGTGATTTCCCTTCTGCTCAGGTCAGCTCTGAGATCCTGTCCCTCCAAGCCTGCCTAATACACAGCTGGAGTGAGCACTGCACAAGACTGAAAGGGTTAAAAATTTCATGAAATCCGAGCAAAGCTGGGCAGTCCTGCTGTGCAAAAGAGATTTTAAGGTTCTTTGGAGGAATCAAGCCATGAGCTTGTGATGGGGAGGAAACATGAGTTCAAGCTCTCTCTTCTGGGAATGTTTTCTCTGTGTAATAGAAAAAGCCATCACTGGACTTTCTGTAAGGTGATTTAGTGCAAGGATGCTTCTCCCTGGCTCCCAGAGAGTTTGGGCAATTCTGCAGCTTACCTGTACTTACAGGAAGGTTTGGATCCATGGGGTTTGATCTTTCCAGTGCTGAACTCTCAAAACTCCAGGAAGCAGCAACCCTGGGGTAAAGTTTGGTGTCATTGTGGGACAGAGAACATCACCTGGGTTGTATGCCTCCAATTTACCATGCAGACACCTCAGTCCCAGAGACAGACAAACTGATACCTATCAGTTGTCATATCTGTCTCTCTGCTAAGCCTGGAAGCTATTAAAATTCACTTTATAATTAAGACACAGTGGGAGTGTGATAAAGTCTCTTCAACTGCATTAGTCTGAGTAAGCAGTTTTCATGCCTGGATGTGCACGTAGCCTTTACACAGGCTCTTATCTACACTTAGAAAAAAAAAAAAAAGAAAAAAAAAACAAAAAACCAACAGAGAAAATGTGAGGATCCCCTGTCTTGGACTGAAATATTTAGAATTCTGCAAATCTTCACAGAGCTAGAGCACAACTGTGAGACAATTGTGTATCAAATAAACTAAGGACACCAATTGTTTTGATTAGTAAATCTGATAAGAAGGAGAAAAGCCACTGTGCAGCTGTGAGGAAGGCTGGACATTAAACACATGCTCTGTATGATGTTCTTGGGAGAGTGTTCCTGTTCTAGAAATCCCAGGAGCAGTCTGGGTTCTTTGCTCTGTGTTAACAGTTGCATAAGCTGAAAAGATCCCAAGTGTCTGTGCTGTGATGCCTCTGCTGAAAGACCCTGAAGGATGCTAAGTCGGATTAAATTGATTTAGTTTTGCCTACAGGCCTTTTCTTGGAGTCAGACTGAATTCCAGTAACAATACAACTGTAGAGAAATAAGCCCCCATTGCAATACAACCCTCTTGAAAGCATTTTGGGAATGGCTTATTAAGAAATAAAAATATAAATTTCTTGAGAAGGAATAAAATACAGTTTACCCACTTGAAAACCCAACTGCTTAAAAACAAAAAAGAGAAAACAAAACCCACTCAAACACCTAGGGGCTTATTCAGAATTCATGCAGAATCCTAAACTGATTTGATCAAAGAAATAGCAGTTATTCTTCCTTTTTGCTTTCCTCCTCCCCCACAGAATGAAGACAAACAGTGGAGAGGAAAATCCTCATCTTTAATTTGAACTTCATAAAGCCCTGACAGATCCATCTGCTTCATTCTTTGTAGGAAAAAATAAAACATGCTAATGATTCTGACTTCATTAATCATTAAAAAACAAATTATCTGAATTCTACCACATCTCATAATATAATACACAAAAGATTTCTACATATGGTGTCTTGCTCATAATTAGTACTCCTGTCTTTTGTGGAGTTACATCAATCGAGAATATTTCCCTTTGCAAGTTTAGGTCATATTTCTTCAATTATAATTTTATTTTGTTTATTGGATTCTTGGAGGGCACTTTTTAAATATATTTTTGTATTTTCAGCATAAACTCTGACTGCCTTGTAACAGTCAGTTTTTAGTGAGGCTGTGTAGCAAAATCAGACAAATGATGCCTCATGAAATATTCCTGTTGTATTAAGAAACAACCTTTGTTCTTAAACTTTTTAATAAAACCTCTAGTTTTTAAGTCAAAATTCTTAAAGCTTATTGAACTCTTGTTATGAATAACAAAAATTGTGACGTGAGAGAATCTGATATGGGGATTTAGAATGAGACTAACTCCGATTAAATTGAGATTCTCACTCTGCCTCACTGTGGAAACACCTTGATAAGAAAGTAAACAATAGGTGTTACTGTTCAGATTTCAAACTTGCTAATTTCTCAGCCATAAAATAGGTAGTTTTGGGTTTCTTTGTAGTTTTCTGTTTGGGGAAGCGGACTTCACAGAAAGGAAAAGCACACAACCTCTTATCTCTTACCTGCTAAATGTACTGCAATATGTGCTAAAGGAAAAAATACAGTCATAGAATCACAGAGATGTTAGAGTTGAAAGAGACCTTAAAAATCAGCTGGTTCCAACCTCTCCTGCACTTTCCCCTATCCCAGGTTGATCCAAGCTCCATCCAACCTGGCCTTGAGCCCTTCCAGGAGTGGGGCAGCCACAACTCTGTCAAACTTCATTGTGTATCTTTTCCAAACACAGGAGGCCACAAGTCTGACTTTGTTCATTTAGAAAGAATAATATTTTTGAACATGCAAAAGACCAAAGAGCTGGATTTACTGATCAGCTCTTCAAGATTAGGAAGAATTTGAACTGTGAAAAGTAAACCATCACCATACCTTAGGAGAGGAGAAAGCACCTCATGACATTTGCACTAGAGGTGATAGGAAATTGCCACTAATATTCACAAGCTTCATTATCTGGAATATTCATTACCACATTGTCTGGAATATGCATTACCACATCCTCCTCTTCTCATGCCCTGGACAAAGTTTGTTTTACTCTACAATTTACATCAGGGGCTCCCAGTAGGAATTTTTCTTACCTCATTCTTCTGATCCTATTAACCTTTTTTACCGCATGTCTGTGAATTCTTCCACATCAAACCTAACCATTTTTTTGCTTGTTTTAAGGTCCATTCTGATCTGAATTCTATTGAGCTTCTTAATTTCTTTCAATATGGTGCAAAGTAGTAATTCTAGTCTAATTAATTTTCCTATTTCTTCTATTTTTTTTGATTTTCATGCACAGACAGTTTTCACACAGAAGCCAAATGAGCAGAGAATATGTATTCTGGACTGTGCACTGAACTCTAAATCATTTCCAGACTAATCCACACAGTGTTCTTACCTGTTCATTTTTTTGTCAACTAAGTCTTATTTAGTGAACATAATGTTCTAAAGGTTCAATAATTTAGAGGAGTTCAGATGTTTTATGTTCTTGATCATGTTCCATATCCTGTGTCCTCTGGATTGCTCATAAATCTGGGCTGGTTGGTTGTCATTTCCTCAGTGTTTGACTCCAGTGGAACTGCAGCCTTTGTGGGACAGAACTGGATTGTTCATCACATTTCCAGTCCACTGGAATGCAACATCTGTCACTGAACATAGGACTGTTGAATTTCCTCAGGTGAATAAGACATTCATAATGGGAGGGGGGGAAAAAGATTTTCTTGAAGCTGAAGGAGCTTTTTCCTTTTTTTAACTGGTCACATTAATCAAAGACTCGGTTTTGATTTCCTGATGGGCTGAGCTTCCCTTGGCTGTAGCAGCAACAGCTCTTTCCCCCTTACTTCTGGTTTCTGAAGGGAGGAGATGGGACAAGAGGGGAAAATACTGGGAATAACTCATACCAGTCTCTAAAACACTCTGAGGATGGAAAATAAAATAGTAAAGGAATGTTTTACTGCCCTTGATAAAGAAACCAGGGCATTTACTAAAATGTTACTGCAGCTCTTCTCCTGCTGCCCAGCAGTGTGTGAGGATAAAAGCGCTCCATCCAAGAAGAAGGTTGTTTATTTTGAGCCTCCATATATATTTTGATGCTCCAGTTGTGAACATATTTTTTCCATTTACTATGCCCATGGGTTGTAGGCATGTTGCACTAAGCCCTCTTCTTCAACAGGCAAACAGAGAATTAGCAAACTGCATTTCGAAATTAGTGAAACACTTTATCCAAACCTTGTCAAATGATTCAAATCATTCTCTCCATGCTCAAATCTATTAAGATTTCACTCCATCAAAGTTTTTATGCTATTTGTTTTGCTTGAGGGCATTTTTATTACACTGCAATAGAGTTATAGAGCCTGCTAGTACAGTAAATAGATGATATAACATGGTGGTCACAGCTGCTCTTTAAACTTTAGAGATATTTTTATTTTTAAACCAGTTATTTTAAAATGATATCAAAACTGTGCTTGAAAAAGCATGAGTTTCACAGACTTGTATACCAGGAAAATGGTATTATGGTCTTTGACTGCGATGTTTTTTCATCTCCGAGGTTGTGGATCCCCACATTGTAAGAGCTAAATCACATCCATATGAGAGTACAAGGAGGAATTATCATTCTCACTGCCCAGAGTTTGACCTTTCTACTGGCACAGCTGTTCATTTTGTTAAAGATAGATTCAGGCATTCTGATTTCCATATTCAAGAAATAATTATTTGGGTTCTTTTAATATAATTTTTTTCATTGTGCCTTCAGTAGTCAAACTCACAGAGATTTCACAATCACTCTGAAGAGTTCAGTTTGCAGACAAATACCCATTTGATATTGAATTTCCAGCTGGGGTTTTCCTTTTTTGTTCACTTTTTTGTTTTATTAATGGAGTCTGTCCCATCTCTGCCACCTTAAAAATTAAAAATCCTCTCTTTTCTTCACGCTCAGTTTTCAAATGCAGAGAGATAGTTATCATCTCTCTCTCCCCCCAGCCATCATTCAACCACACTGTACATAATTAGTTCTTTTAATCTTTGCTAATAATGCATCATTTCATTAAAAACCAGCAAGACACTTATTATAAAATGTACTTTCATTCATTTCAGCAGAACTATGTCATGTCCTAGAAAAGCACATGTCAGAGCAGCCTTTAGTGTCATCCTTGCCAGTTTTAAAGCAGGCAGTAGGTCCTGCAGGTAATGGAAGAGGTTTTGCATAATGACAGTTCAGCTGGAATCACTGATTAATTCAGTTAGATTTCTTCCCTGTTTGGTCTGAGCTTCACAGACAATCTGGGCAGAGAGAACAAGCACAAAGAAAGTGCTTGCTCTCCTATATTTTTGGAGAAAACAAACATATAACACCAGGTTTGGTGGTATTTAAGGTATGAACTGCAGGCCTACTTGAGCTGTTCTTTGCCCTGGTCTTTTCCTCATACCTCATGGCAGAAATACTCTCTATGCTACTACATTTCACCACTTTGCATGCATGTTTAATGTGTAAATACAAGACAGATGTGCTGTACCTCTCTGCTTATACACAGGATGTTCATGTCAGAAAGAAAATAAAAAAAAAAAAAATTATATTTAGAATTCATTGTACTTATATGGAGGAGCAAGACTAGAAAACATCACAGAGAGAGATTAACCATTACTTTTGTGAGTGGGCAAAAAGATAATTCTCCTTAGTCTCTAAATATTTACCTGCATTCTTAATTCAGTTTTGTTGTTTTTTTTTTCTGTTCAAGATCAGGATGCAAACAATCTCTGGGATTTAGTGTAACATCATGGAATCACAGAACAATTCATTGGACAGGTTGGAAGGGAGTTTAAAAGATCACCTGGCCCAGCTTTTGGATCCTACATGGGATTATTGAGTACCCTGCCCAGTCACCTCTGAGAAATGCCAGTGATGGGGACTCTACAATGTTCCTGGGGAGGTTGTTCCAGTGGTTGATTGTTCTCAGTGTAAAAAATTTCTTTTCTATACTTGGATGAATCCTCTTCTGGTACAATTCATCCCTATTGTCCCTTGCCTTCTCCATGGGCTCCCTGAGAGCTTCCACCCTCTTTGTAGTCATTCTATAAGTACTGGAATTCTGTGATGATCGTCCCTCAGATCCACCTTCTCTCCAGGAAAAAAAGGCACAACTTATTCTGTCTTTTTAGCCCTTTGAAAAATTTTGTGGCCTATTTCAGGCCATCTCCAGTCTGTCCACACCTTTCTTGAGTTGTGAGGACTAGAACTGGACATGGTACTCCAGTATGGTTTCTGTATTATTAAAAACCAGTTTGTGTTTCTTTATGAAAAAAATATATAGGGTGATATTATTGCAGATCTAATAAGATGGATTTTCTCACAGGGATTTTAAGTTTTGGGTTTTTTTTTTTTT
>WEIU01008389.1:351978-365256 GCA_013389925.1 Aegithalos caudatus
TTTTTTTTTTTGTTTTTTTTGTTTTGTTTTGTTTTGTTTTGTTTTGTTTTGTTTTGTTTTGTTTTGTTTTGTTTTTTAATGTCACATCATTAATCTATATCTTTCTTGGCTAGTGTCTTTTAGAGTTTTAAAGCTTCTCTCCTGTCTTCCTCAAACCCAAAACTTTTTTGTTCTCAAGGAACTATTTTGTTTCTGTTTTTCTAGCCTGCTACTGAGTGGAATATAAGACTGTAAAGTCTCTGTGGAAATTTTGCCTTGCTCATTATTCACTACCCTTGCCACTACTGATGGTGACAAATGTCATTACTTTAATGGCCATCGTTACCCATTGTCATAATTAAGGGAGATCATTTGATGACACCAAATATAACATTCCTTAATGCATCAAATTAGGAAAAGATGTCATGACTAGGTACACAACTTCACCCATAATTTTTAAAGATGAATTAATAAATTGAACACTTTCTCCTCATTAATATGACAACATCATCATTTTAAAAGTTCACTGGAACAAAAAAAAAAATAGTGTGCCAGATAGCATTTTTTTCTTATTTCCTCCCAGTTTGGTGTTGACATGGGAAGTGGATTCCTCCACCACTTTTGGGGGCTTACCAGAGTGTTTAATGATTGCCAGTTATGCCTGGCTTGTGTATGGCTGCACTTCTCTAAAGAGACCAATACTCAAGTTATTCCCAAGTCAGTGTAGGTCAATCACTGTTATTGCTGACAAATGTATCCCTAATTTAAGTGACAAGGATCTGGATCTCTGCAACAGATGGTCATGAGCCATGGACAACTGTGGATGGTCTGGCAGATATTTCAGAAGGCTGAAGAAGTCTCTGGACCACTTTTTAATGGAAAGCATGCTGTATGAAGTAGCAGTGCTCAATAATATGAATGGAAATAATCCTGCATAAGAGAGAAAGTTAATGAAGGTCTGGTCATGGTGTCAGAGTCTTCTATTTCAACAAGTGGGGTCCACAACTGAGAAAGATTCTCCACCTTTGTTTGGCAGGTTCACTGGATGGATTCTTATTTGGACTGTGTGCTAATGGTCTTGATGTTTTTTGAGATCCTGTAGGGCATCAGTGACTAGATATAAGAAGGAATTTTTCTGCAATGAGGGTGGTAAAACATGCTGTCCAGAGAGGTGGAGATGGCCAATCTCAGGAAACATCTAAGGTCAAGCTGGATAGGGCTATGGAGTAACCTGGTCTAGTTGAGGATCAAGGAATCATGGAATGATTTGGTTTGGAAGGGACCTTGTTCCATCTTGTTCCATCCCCTGCCATGGGCAGGGGCAGCTTCCACTGTCCCAGGTTGCTCCAAGCTCCATCCCACCTGGCCTTGGAGACTTCAGGGATCATGGGGAAGCCACAGCTGCTCTGGGCACCCTGTACGAGGGCCTCACCACCCCCATGGAGAAGAATTTTTTTTCCTAATATCCAATTTAAACCTACTCTCCTTCAGTTTGAAGCTGGTCCCTTGGGGTGTCCTTGCCAGGTGTTGGAGTAGATGAGAGGTCCCATCCAACCCAAACCCTCCCGTGGTTCTGCATCTGTGCTGACACAGCAAAGGCTGTGTTCTCATCATGGGATTTTGGATTTCTGTTTGATGGTAGGATCAGGAAGCATGCAACATATGGTAAGTGGGCACAGGGGAAGAGAAATTTAGAGACAGAACAGGAAACGAAAATAAAAGATTGAAAGACGGGAAATGAAAAGATCCATAGAGCGTGGGTCAACATGTGAGGAGAAACATTTGGCAGGCATGTGGAAGGAGGTTTAGCCATGGATTGCACTGGCTTTGTGACAGATTGAGGACCTCTAGAGTCACTGGTAAAGTCTACAATTTTTCTAAGTAATGGAGAGCAAGTCACTCCATCTCTTTGCAAAAAGAGAAGACTTTCCTTCTCAAAGGGTGTGAGGTTCCACTGGCAGTGAGGATGTGACACAGAGATCTTGTTACCACTGGCTGAGAATGAGCAGGGGAATGGATGATAAGCAGCAATTAAGAAGAGGATATACTTTAGTAAAGCTTTTGAGAGAGGAACCCCTTACCTCAGAATGAATGAAATTGTTGAAATGTTGACGCTCTATGTAATTTGTGTAGCTGTGTGTGTGTTAACAAGTTGGCAGATTTCTGTCTAATATCAACGGGTACTGACTTTTTTAGCCTGTGAATCCAGTGAAATCAGTGCAGTGGCACAGCTGCAAACTAATTGTCTACTGCTCAGTCATATTCACTGATACAAGGGCAAAAATGTCTGTAGGTTTGCAGTTCTGATTTAATACTGAGCCTTACTGCTGAGAGTAAGGACTACTCCAGAATTTAAAATATTAAAAATTATGCCCTTCAAGACTGAAAAATTCTGAAAACTTTTTTTTTTTTTTNTTTTTTTTTTTTTTTTTTTTTTTTTTTTTTTTTTTAACCAGGACATGCAGTCATTTTTTAAAAATTTATTAGGGCTTGTCAGTAGATCAATGGACAGTTAGACATGCTTATTTGGATTCATAACTGTACAGTATCCACTTTCTATAGATTCTTTTTTTCCTCTGAGTTACAAGAAGAACTCCTTAACAAGAAACTTAACAAAAACTTTCAGCCTCAAGGACAGAATATATAATTGTGTTTGTGAGATAAATCTATCACAATAGGGGAAGAATTCCCTTGTAAGTATTAAATGTGAGATATAGGGAAGGAAATTTTAGAAAAAGGAAAGATTAAAGCACCTTCTACCTCCCCATTTCACCCTTTAGGTCTCAGCTTTCACCATAACTTAAATCAGACACCTGCATAGTGGGCAATCTGTGTCCAGCCATTTCACACCTCTCACTGATTCCCAATCCATCTTGAAACATGACAAACTCTGCATTTCTGGCATCCCACAAAAATGTAAGGATCTCATATGGAAAAGGAAACAAGCAAATGAAAATGGCAAAACAAAAAACATCACAAAAGTATTTCCTTCTCAAGAATCCCTCATTTTCACCCTCTTTGTCTTGTAACTGAGAACTGGATTAAGGCACAGCTGTGTACTTTACAGTGAGCTGGAGAGGATTTTGAGTTCTGCACTATTCACACCTAAAGTAGCATAAGAAACCAAGAAGCTCTAGATCAAAAGCCCTCAATTTTCTTCACTATCATTCAATTCATGAATATCTATTTTTGGTTGAATTAATTTATTAGTCCAAATAACAGCTTAAGGAAAGAAAGCCACCAAACCACCAAAAAAAAAAAAAATCATCCCAAAACCAAATAACCCGCCACTGCCAATCAGTGAAAAATTCTCTTTGGGAGCTATGTAGAGTGCATGCTTGAAAATGTTTTTTAGCATTTTAACTATGATTGAGAGTGAGATCTCTTTTTAATGCTAGAGATTCAGTTAGAGAAATGGACATCAGGGCTGTGCACCTGCAGAACGCAGGAAGAGGCTGTCCCTTTCCTAAAGAACTACTATCTGTTAAATAAAACAGGGTGATAACAATGAACAAATTACTTTTTTTTTTTTAATGTTTCCATCAATTTGCAGTTATCCACAAAGCCACATTTAACTTACTGTTGTCTCCAGTGTAGCACATTCCATTTTTCTCAGTGGAATTCCTCCTTTTTAGGTTCCACTTCTCAGTACCAAGTTAATGCAAGATTGTTGGCCAAATGCTCTGCCACTACACTGAGACAATACAAAGGAGCTAAATCAGTCAGAATCTTGTAAAGTTTCATTCCATGTCAGTGAACTTACTAATTTAATACATGTTAAACATTTTGTATGTGAACACCTTTAATAAAACATCATTGTGTGACACTGAACATTCAGTAAACCAAAGGAAATGGTCTCACCTTGTACCAGGCAAGGTTTAAGTCAGAAATTAGAAAAATATTTTTTCACAGAAAGGGTTGTAAAACTTTGGTACAGACTGACAAGGGCAGTGGTGGTGTCACAGTTCCAAGAAGTGTTCAAAAAAACATGCAAATGGCACTTGAGGATGTGGTTTAGTGGGGAACATGGTGGTGGTGCTGGGTTGAAGGCTGGACTTGATGATCTTACAGGTTTTTTCCAAATTTAAGTATTCTATGATACAATGATCAGATCACATACTCTCTGCATGGAAAAAAAGAGTGAGAATCAATTAGATATGGAAGTTCAGATTAATATATATTGAGACATAAATAGATCTGGATACTTGCTTTCAGGAAGATTCTCAGGATTATCTGAATTTCTCTTCACAACAAACTAAATTTTTCTGTGAATCTGTATTGAAAAGTCCTGCTTAAGACAAGACATTTGGTGAGATGAGTCTCTGCTCAGTTCTGAGAACAGTAACACTTCACTGACTCCTTAGAATGGATGACAAGAAAGAAAATCAATTAATGCAAACCATCTATTTTTGCAATTTAATAGAATTTAATATAAATGTGTCTCTCAGAGCTGCCAGGGTGTCTCTGAGTACTTCTTGTTATAGGCAGCTTAAGACATTTTTATTCAGGACTGAAGGGAAGGTGTTAGATGTGTGAAATTCTTTCCCTAGCTCTAGTGCTGTGTTGTCTTTTAATTTCAGTGTATCAGTCTGTAAAGTGGCAAGTCATGATAATTTACTTCTCGGAGTTCTGCAAGATTTCATAAATATTTTTAAGAGTTTTGAGATGCTTGGATGAAGTGTATGATGAAGTGAAAATGAAAAGATATCCAGAGTTCAGGTGTGCTTCCTTGTTGATTGATGTTGTGACTGCTGTGTTTGGCTTACCTTGTCCAATATTCTGCCTCTCTAGAGTTGCCCTTAGTAACTCTAATGCCTATTTCAGTTTAGTGTCCAGTGTCTGTGTGCTTCCCTTTCCAAGATAATGGAGATTGTTTGTAGAAATAACATTTTCTTGTTTGTGAGCAGAATCCTTGTATGACTGAGGAAAATAGGAAATGATGGGAATTGAATGTTGGTAATGAGTAAAAGTGCAAAATCTCTGATGTTCTGCAGAAGCTCTACTGCATCTACTACTGCCTGTGTGGGCTTGGGAATATTCTTCATGATTTTGTCTTTCAATTCCTCTTACATTAAATGGAGATCAACTTTTTCAAGTGTTTTTGTTTGGTTTGTTTAGGTTGGTTTGTGGAGTTTTCATCTTTAGATATCCTAGCTTTATATTCTTCCTAAATAATGTTTTCCATGATGAAACAGTGGTCCTCTTGTGTACTTCAGGATGCTGCCTCAAGATGGAAAAAAATATTTTTGTTTTTACAGATTCTGTCATAACAATGGAGCATAAGAAACCCACCTGAGGAGGCAGTGCCAATATTTGTATCTTGTACCTGTAAACTTGTGGGTATTCTGCCTTGAACTTTTTTTAAACCTCTTTTCCTTGCTTGAACAATTTAACTTAATGTCAATTTTTAATATAATTCATCTTATAGCTCCAGATAGATTTATTCTTGAGTGCTCAGAGTGTGATCTTTAAGCACTCTGAATAACAGACCTGAGAAGTGCAGTTAGAGTGGTTCTGTCACTAAAAGTGAAATTGTGAATAATAGGTTACTCTTGGCACATAAAAATAAGACCCATGTCCAGTGATATTTGTGTTTGAAGTATTACTGTGAGCTGATAACTGGAATTCTGGTCTCCTCTAGAAGTAGGTGCTTCACATTTGTAACCTAATATTCTATTTCTAAGGGCTTAATATTTTAATAGTTTTGAGCTGTATTAGATTAAATACTTTTTGGAGGCTGCCAGCCTTATTATGATTCCATCCCTATAAAGTTCTCTGCAACTTCTTTCTCATTTTATGCCTCTGTGTAGTCATTTTTAGACAATAACACATTGTCTTTTTTTTTTTTTTTTTTTTTTTTTTTTTTTTTTTTAAGTTGATGGCATAATTAGAACAATTAAGTTTAACATGGCATAAAGCATGTTAAAAATTGGCTTGACATTGGACCTCAAAGGTAGTTTTAAAGGAATTGCTGTATTTCCATGTATTAGTAAAAGTCTGTCCATTGCAGTCCTCCAATCACTAGTTATAAATTCAGTCCTACCCATATATTTTATGACAGTTTTTCTTGTTTTGGCTGGGGTAGGTAATGTCCTTCCCAGTGGCTGATGTGGGCTTTGCTCTATTGAACTGACTTTATCCCAACCCATGAGTTTTGTTGCTTTTACCCTCCTGGTTCCCTCCCTGATCCCACTAGTGGGGGAATAAGTGAGAGGCTGTGAGGGGCTTGGCTACTGGCTGGGGCTAAACCATGGTGATAATATAACCTGAAATTGCAAATTTTATAATATTCAAATGTAAGTACAAATTTTTAGATCTCATGGAGTACCAGAAATTGCTCAAAAGCTTGGAGAGTTTTATAATATCAGTGCAATTAGCTGTACAAGACTTAGATCAAGTGAGAAAATATCTGGTACTGGAAGGGTCTTTCAACCAACAAAAGCATCTTGATATCCAGGAACTCAACAGCAGGAGCTGGACAAGTCATAGGATGGATGTAACAGGCTTTTTGAACAGCCCAAGAAAAAAATCAAATGGTCTCAGTTTAGGATCATTGTGAATCAAGAGCAAGGGATTTTCTTAAGAGATTTCACCATTCACCTATAACATATTGAGGCTGGTGCTGAATTTGGACAGACTCTGAGTCCTATACTAATCAGTTATTAATAATTCACTTTCTGCTGCATAAGAAGTCCTGCATAAAAAGAAGACCCAAAAGGTTATGTAGCATGTTCATAGACTGAATCAATCTTATTTTTAATAGGTTTATATCAACACATCTTCTTCAATGATTACACTCAGATTTGAAGCACTTCAAGACTTAAATTTTTACTTCTTTCATTTTAATCAAGTTTCAGTAAGAAACCTTGCCTGTTGGAAAGTTTTTGCATTCATTACAGAAACTTCCCTATTGAGCAATTTCAAAGCAGGTAACAGTGATTCTTCAGGGTTTTTATTAAACCCAGAACTAAACATTCAAATTACAGTGGTCCCATCAATGCAATGCAACACAGCCCACAAAGAGCGCTTTTAACCTTCATGAAAGATTTCATAATATAATGTAGATGTTAAGTTTTTTTGCATATTCTGTTAATGAACCAGCCTCCAGGTATGAAGTGCATCACTTTTTTGCTTCAGAGTAGCCATCTGTTGTGGTGTGGCCACTCTGACACTGGCTCATTCTGGGTGGATGAAGTTTGTGAGCGCTGGGATTCCCGTGATCTCTCATGTGCACGACGTTTTCATTCTTTCATGGAACCCTTCCAAGTGTCTGGAGCACAGCAGTGCTTGGATGCCTGTATTGTTTTCAAAGGCATTCACAGATTTGCAGAACCTTAGGCACATTTTACAATCCTGCTTTCCCTCTGGGTTTGTGGGAGGACTGAGAAAAATGTTGAAACTATCCCTATTACACACAGAATCACACTGTCCTGTTTCTGCAGAACAAACCTCTTGCACAAGTTTCTTATGTGATTTTCATTTTATGACCCATATTTTTTTTAAACTCTACTTATTCTTATCCTGGTGCTAAATGTTATCCAGGATTCTAGCATTTTAAACTGTGGGGCTGATAAATGGAGCTGAACAGGGGGGCAAATTCTGATGTCAAACTTGATTTTTGGGCTGGGAGTAATTACATACCTTGTTGAAACCAGTAGGCTTGAAAATAAACTGTCAGGAGCTCTGTGCCCTGACACATTTTACCATTCCAACCTTTTGATTATCACCAAATCAATGTTTTGCTCACTGATGCTTATGCCATTTGATGAAAGTTTGAACCTGGTAAGCTACTATAAGGTGCAGCCCTGCTATGAGTTACTAAGGACCTCACAGAAGGCCAGGTTACACTTTTCTGGTCTCTTAATGTTCAGTGTTTGAGTGAAAAAAAAAGTCTATGAGGTCTTGGACTCATAGATTTCTCAGTAATATAAGAGAAGAAATTGAAGGTAATTTTTTCTATTGCTAGACAGGCAAGCAGGTACAAAAATACCAGAAAGTTAAAATTTCAAACTCAGCTTAGTTGGTAAAATCCAATCTTTTTCTTTTCCCCTTGGATTATGACAATTATGACATTTTCTTAATTAAAGAACAGTTTAAAAATACAAAATAATTTCAGTTCTCTCAGTTCACTCTGATAAGGGGGGCTCTAGGGTTTAAATGAGAACAGTGTCACTTGCCTTGGAACTCTTTTTACACTTTGTGCACAAAATGAAAAAGGTAAAGTTAAAAAGAAAAGTCTGCCCGCAAATTTTAGCTTGGTCCATAAATACTTGATAAATCATACCCAAATCTGAAACAGCAGTGTTTTGTAACAAGCATAAGGCAATGCTACCTCAGAAGCTTTGTGTAGCTTCCAAGGAAAAATGAGGACAGCAGGTCCTTAAGTTACAATAGCAAATAGACTACAAAGCAGTAAAAAACCTGCTGCATTAATGTCTGCTTCTTCAAACATCATTTTACTTGGTTATTTTCCATAGCAAAGCAGGAGGGAAATGTCTCTTTCTTCTGCCCTGTAATTTATCTGGTTTAAAAAGGGTTCAGCCTCAAGAATAGGCATCTAAACCAGTGTGGGCACATCTACCAGTTTAGGCTGTCTAGATTTGTATTGTAGGAGCAGGAGATCAAATCAACAGAGTCAGAGCAGGTATTCAGGTCTCTCACAAGAGATTTGGGCAAACTCTGGAGCTTTTTAGATTGCACTGACTGATCTCTGGTGAGCTGTGATAGGATCTGAGGGAGTGGCTGGAGCTGTGTCAGGGGGATTTATGTTGGATTTCAGGGAAAGGTTCTTCCCCCAGAGGGTGCTGGGCACTGCCCAGGCTCCCCAGGGAATGGGCACAGCCCTGAGGCTGCCAGAGCTCCAGGAGAGTTTGGACAGTGATCCCAGGGATGCACAGGGTGGGATTGTTGGGGTGTCTGTGCAGGGCACCCTGTTGGGCTGGATGATCCTGGTGGGTCCCTTCCAGCTCAGGATATTCCATAATTCCATGCCATAATTCAGTTTCCCACACATACATTTCCCAGGAAAAGCCCTGAGATGTCCAGAGGGCCATGAGTCTTTTCCAGATGCTGCATCTTGTCTGTCAACCCCAGCACCAAGCTAAGTTTGGAGTGTGCTGGTCTTTGAGCTGAATCTCACTCTTTGCTTCCTTAATTCTGTGTTTATGTAAATCTTTTTGTTGTTCTACATTAGGGATTTGAAACTTCAGAAAATGCATTTCAAATTGTGATGTAAAACAGACAAAAGTGAGCTAAGCTAAAGATGTATAATCTTTCAAAATGCTCCTTGTCTTTGTATGAGATAAGCAATAATGTTTAGAGGAGAAAGGCCTCATTAAAATATCAAATACAATGCTCTGGGCAAAACCAAGGCAATACTGACTAAAAAATAAAAAATTGTTAATGCTTTTAGATAAAATAGTGGAGAATGAGCACTGCTGAATGAAAAAGGTTCAGAAAAAGAAAAAGCTATAGTTGTTCTGGGAAAGCAGCCTAACAGTAATAAATGAATAAATACATAAAACATCCAAGCATTTAACTCAGCAAATGAGGGTTAAGAGAGGACTTGCTGATGTTCTATGTAAATTCATCCTCTGAGACTTCTGGAAGTGAAGGGCACTTAAGTCCATCAGAAGAAAAAAGAAATATAAGAAACTGTAAATGCAGAAGTTTAACAATTAGCATCATTAGTCATCAGAACAACAACTCTATCATTTATCTTCAGATTGAAAATTAATGACTTCCTAAAAGACATTCTAGGTCAAGTACAAGTTTTTAATTTTGGTGTAGCAATAGCTTGGAGAAATTTTCTAGTAAAATATTCAAAACATGGAGTTAATGAAGTGACTAAACTGTGATTGTTCACAGATAAAAGAGGGGAAAAGATAATTTTATTGTCAAATATTCAGATGATCTCCTCTGCCTGCATCAACACATGACAGAAATATGCATTAGTTAGATTTTTAAGAACTAGATAAGATTTTACTTATTGCCAAGAGCTATTCTTTCCTCGTTTTCCTGAGTTCATTTTTTAAAATTATTTTTTAAATAAAAATCTCTGTTTTCTAATATAAAATGTGTATTTCCTTGAAAGCATCTAAATGGTAGAACAACCATCTAGTAATTCAGTTTAAAGCCAATTTCAAAAAAAAGGTAAGTAATGATGTACCTACTTATGAAAACTGGAATTTTAAGTATTGTCAATTATACATATTTCTGGCTTTAAAATAATTTTGGGCTAAAAGTAGGTGAGAATACAGTAATATATGGTGTATATTACTACAATACAATGTATTTCTTATTTGCATATGCACATTGACTATCAATGTATTACTTTAGTTATGAACATTTGCAGCAGCCAATTTACTGTTTTAATGTATTATTTCATGAAACCCCAGTCAATTTGTACATTAAGAAATTGGGTGACTGGCATGAAATTTTTATGTATTGCAAGACTATTCTTATCAATTTTCATCTTCTAATTTGCAATTCAGTGTAGGAAAATGCAAGAAGGAAAGAATTAGGTAATGTACTTTATCTATTTTTTACTTCCTGTGTAAAGTAAACCACACATAGTGAAGCATCTTCCAAAAGAGATAATTAAAATTGGAATTAAGAAGTATGAAGTGCCTCTTCAGAGAAGAAATGAGGAGAGCTGGAAAAATAGTGATTCATTAGTGTGATCCATAAGGGAAAGTGGAGAAAGATGGGGGAAAAAAGTCTCAACACCCTCTTCTGATAGGAGACTTATAAAAAATCTACTGACTAATGGTGGTTTGTGGGACAGATGGATGGAATTCACTTACTATATTTCTTGCAATTATTTAATGTCACAGGCATATATAAATAGTATGTATTTATTTTCCCTCCTGCTCTCCTTCCCTCATTCATAAGCTCCAGCCCACCTCCAGTTTTGACTATCTGAAACCAAAACTGCAATCCTGAAGTTCAGCTGCCACTTTACCTCAGATGCTCTTAAACTTTATTTTTCAATGGTTATTTTCCCAAGCCTCTGAAGTTCTGCTTCTTAGCATGACCAAACCCTCAAAGCTCTTGTGTCACCAAAAATATGGATGTGAATATCCCACCCTGTGGGATACTATCCTGCTGTAGGAAATTCATCTGCTGGGATTATTTTCCCTTTTATGTTTGGATGTGGATTTAAAATAAGTAGTGGGTTTATGGTCATGATCAATTTCAATACAAGCTGCAGTAGATATTGACTCTATTCACTACACCTGTACTTGCACCTATCTTCCTTCTCACTCTTGATTTTTGGTGAGCATCTCACACTTCCTTATATTTTGTTCTTTAAAAGAAAAGCACATCTGCTGCTGTGATATTGAAAAGTAGATCACAAAGTCCTTCCTTTAGTAAATGGTTTGTGCTGTTGGTGCCCAGTGACCAAAAAAAACCCCATCTTCTATTTGAATACTCAAGTCCTGGAGAGTGCTTGGATTTAAAAAGTAACCTATTTCCAGTGTAGGACCTAAAGTAAACCTGGTGTAGGGCTGGCAGGCAAAGAACAAGGCAGAAAAACTTAAAAATCAAAAACTTGTAAGTTTTTACTTGCACTCTAGTAAAGAGTAACTTGAATTGTCTGACTGCTTTTACATAGCCAGAGAATGGTTCTCTGGAAACTGAGGGGAAAAATAACCCAAACCAATAACAAAACTAAAGACAGTTGAAGAAAAAAGATCAGGGAATATTACAGTCCCAACCAGAAGAAGTGAGAAATAAAGATGGACAAAGGTGAGTTAGAAAGTGGCTCCTATTTTGACAGAGAAATTCTTTCCACAGTTATAACTAGGAGTCTATAAAAAATTAGCAATTAGGAAAGTGAAGAAGAAAGCTGAAGGAAGCAGGTTCTGACCTAATAACATCAAGAAGCAACACAAGGACTTACAGTCTCCTGTGGTGAGACATAATGTTTGAAGTACCTCACTTAATTATAGCTCTGCTAATTTGTAGTAGTTGTTAAATAAATTTACTGTATCCTGTAGTCTTTGATAATGAAATAGTGGTGAAATGGCATGAGGCTTTATTTTTGCTTCAGAGTCTCACAGTAAGCCAGAGGAGGCATTTGCTCACATGTCCTGCTTGCTTTTGTTTAAACTCTCCTTGATGAGCACATCAGAAGGGTTTTCTCAATTGGCAGCCCAAGCAGATTCCTCCTGTGGGTAATGAAGGAGAAGTCCCCTAAAATTAGGGCTTCTAACATAAATCCTCATCTGCATCTCAGATTTCATTCTCCAAGACAAGAATTGTTTTGCGGTAGTTGTGCATTAATTTTGGAATCCCTTTGGATACACCCTGGAGTCACACTTGACAGCAGCATTTGATTGCCAGTAACACAGGAGTTATGAATGGGGAAGTGCAATTAGGTCGTGGAGAAGAATTGTTCCCTCTGGTATCTCCTCATTTTAAACCAGATTCATTTAAGTTGAAGCTGTGCCTCATTGTTCTTTAGACAGTCTCAAGAGGCTCTAGCAGCTGGACTAAGCAGAAATTCATCCTGATGGTAACACAGTGATCAAAGCACTCTGGAATGGCTGCATGCTTACCAAGTGTATTTTTACAAAAGCATTATGTTTGTATTTTATAACCAGAATAAATGTGCTGGCAACTGAAAACTGGAAGCCTGTTACTGGAAAATTATTTTTGCAAACTGTACTTATCCAGCAGCAATAACACATTTTAACATCTGCTGTTACCTTCCTGGAGCGTATGGATTTAGCTATTACTAGGAACTTAACAAGCCCAGTGCCTTGATCAGCTGCTTTCCAAATCACTTTATCATAGGAGGAATTCTTTAGGGAATTGCAGCCATGGTGTGTCATAATGCATTTAGCAAATGACAAATGCAAACATGTTGAAATGCATATGCAGAGAAAGAAAAATGCACTTCCTGGGCTCGTTACTCTTTGGACTGTGAAAACAGTCTAAAATTAGATAAAGACCTAGAAAGTAGCTTGTAAAAAACTCCATCCAAATCACTGTCTGCAAATGCAGATGAAGTAGATGGTGGTTATAAAATATGTGCAGGCTGGGTTCATCAATATACTCCAGCTGTTTTACTCTGAGTATGAGAAGCAACAATCCCAGTTAAATCAATCCCATGGCTGATCTGCATTGTTTGACTGAGACAAAGCATTTCAAGCAGCACAAGCATTCCTTAGCAGTTTGTATCTGTGCTGTGCCTCGACCCTTGTTTCGTGTTGTCCCTCAAAGAAGTCCCAGTTTTGCTCTTTCATAAATTATTCTCAAAACCAATGAACAGAGGCAAAAAAAAAAAAAAAA
>WEIU01008389.1:365367-375964 GCA_013389925.1 Aegithalos caudatus
ATTCTTAAGGTCTTGCCTTGTTGTTTTTTTTTTTTTTTTTCCCCTGTTTAGTATTATTTTCTGTAATAGTTACTGTTTTGTTTGAACTGTTATAATATTAGTAAAGAGATTGTTATCCTTTCCATAATTTTGCCTGAAAGCCCTTAATTGCGAAATTATAATAATTTGGAGGGAAGGGGGAGGGGTTACATTCTCTACTCCGGGAAAACTCCAGTTTTCCTGGACAGATACCTGTCTTCCCAAACCAAGACAGGCCACTTTAAGATAAGACTTAGAAGACCTGTTTTGTTGTAAGGGAGTCTTGCTTCTCATGTTCTTATATCCTATTCCTATCCCTTGTTGTGTTGTTTCTCATGTCTTTTAGAGCTATCCATTTTCATCACTTCTATACCTTATCAGTCATTTTTTAATATCTTTATCAGTAACAGGCAAAGCTAATTTCATCTAGAGACTTTTCATCCTCTGTGGAATATTGCCTCATTTTATATTTCATCCACTTGCTGCAGACTTTAATATAATTTATGTTATCACTGAGTTACTGAAATGCAGATAAAAAACATTTTGCATTATAAAGTCATCTTCTCCTCATGTCCTTGCCTGGCAGTTCTCTAGGTTGGGCATGGCAAAGACTCCTCCATCTGATTATACAAATAGTGTCTGCAATACTTTTGAGGAGTCTCCTCTAGGATAACTTTCACAAAGAATTGGTGTAGGAGGCATGGCAGTTTCACTTTCTGTCTTCCATTGCTGTCTGTGTTGTTCAAAATTCCAACTTCAGCTTCCAAATCTTGAAAATCTATGGCAGTCTTAGAGCAGAGATTCTCCTCTCTTTTCTGTAAGGCCCTGAGTGTACCTTGTGTTGGAGCTGTGTACTCTCAGCATTTCCTGCTTGCTGCAGTGATTCTGGCATCCAGCTGTAACAAGAACACTGTGGAGGCCTTTTCAAAAAGAAAAGGAGCACTGTCCTCTAAACCTTGACCAGTCCAGCTGCTGCTTTCGTGACCTGCCCAGTTGGTTTGGAAATGTCCTCAGAGGGACAGATTGTTCAAAAAGGAGAGAAAACATTGGCACCAACCTGCTCAGTTTTCTCAGTGTGGTTGGGCTTGTGTCCCTTTGGGTGGGCATCTCCTGCATGATTCTGGGAGAAAAGTCAGTGACTTGTATGGCTGTGCTGAAATATCAATCAAGCAAGGCAGAGAAATTGGGTTTCATTATATAACCTCCTAAAAAGTCACAGGATTCAGGTCTGCCTATGAATTATAAAGTAATGACATACATAATAATAAAAGTTGACTGCAGTACAACCACACGAGGATAACTATGAAACAGCAGCTGTAGCATCTTATCTACACATTCATGGGAGAAAAATGAGGCTGTGGCTCTAACTACAAGCTGAAATAGCTTCCAAATATTTACCATAGTCCTACAGTAACATTTCTTTAAAAGAGTGTTGTGTTGTCCTAAATAGAGCATGGAACTGTAATTTCAATGTCCTGAACATCTGCAGTGGCTGCTGATTTAGAAGGCCAACTTGATTTCCTTTGTATAAGTAATTAGCAATCTATTCCTGGATTACTGGATTTATACTTCATAGAGTTTATATTTCCAAATCACTTTTTCCTTGGAAGATGCCAATCTCTTTTAGCTGGCTGTACCTGTGGTATCTGACATTTCCCCTTCCAAGTGTCTCCCTCACTGATGCCAAATGAGTGGTGTGTGATGCTGGTGCTGGCTGAGATTTAATCACAATACAGATTTAGGACATGTAGGAGGGAAAAGTCAAATATTTCAAGAGGCAGGTGCAAAGCAAAGCTCTCTATGCAATTTGTGAACTGTTCTAACAAACTTGAATCTACATTAATCCTCTCTAACTTTCAAGTTCAAAAAAGCAAATGAATGTGAAATCACCTGAAATCAGGTTTTGGATATCCCCTCTTCACCACTGTAATTATGCAGGTCATAGGCTTTAGCAAAGGAAATGGAATCCTATAAAGCATTAAAACAAAAAGATGAAGAAAGTAATTTTAATAAAACTATTAGGAAGTTGTGATAAGCATCAAATCAAAATTATTTATCTATCAGTCCTCAAGACAACAGGGAGGAAAAAAAAAAAAGACCCTATATCTTAGATATAGCGGCAAATTTAATTTAATTAGGAACAGACATTCTCAGCTGGGCAGTAGGAATTAATGTCTGAGTGCAAAGACCCATGTTCTGGAACAGACTTTTACATGAATGAGTAACTGAGGGTTAGCCCATGACTCTGTGCATTGCTGAAAAAAGGAATTTGGGAACAACCTTTATTTTAGAGAAGCTACAGGAAGCCAAACCCTTTCAAAATATATGCAAATATTACCCTGTTAGAGGACCTCAGTAGCCACAAATCCAAAGCCCACCATCTCACAGACCTGATTGCCTTGTCCATACTGAAGGTTATTCCCTGCAGGATCATCAGGTCAGGTCCTGATTGGGAATGTCTCTGTTTCATGGTTAATTGTTTCATCTGATATCTGCATGTTTGGCCTCTGGGCTTGAGTGATGTCTGTCAATGCTGTTGGAAGAGGAAATCTCCTTAAGTTGTGATTGATTAATTTCCTAATATCTGACCAAACCTGGAGAGTTTAGGTTGGATATTAGGAAAAGTTTCCTCACTGTTGGGTTGTTGGGTCCTGGAACAGGTGGCCCAGGAAAGTGCTGCTGTCCCCATCCCTGGAGAGATTTAAAAGCTGTGTAGATGTGGCACCTGGGGACAGGGTTCAGTGGTGTGTTTGGCAGTGCTGGGTTTTGGGTTGGGCTGGGTGCCCTTCCCACCTAAACCTTTTGATGAATCTGTGATTGCCTCACACTTCCATGCTTTCTCCAGGAAATCCTCACTCCAGACCTTCCCAGCACTGCCTCTCTGTCCATGCACCAGTGCCCATTTTCACTCAGTAAGTTAAACATGAAAACTGGTGTGACAGCTCTTCCTGAGATATTAGACCCAGCAACATGGATCTCAATAACAGCATAACTGAGAGAAAGTCAGAATTAATTAGCCCCAAGTAAACCAGAGTTGCAGGTTTACCCAGCTGATATAAAATAAATTGTGATCCTTTGTCAAACATCATAAATCTACTAATAATTTGCTATGTCTTCAGGTATGCTTATTAAGAGTGACAAGTGGCTATAGTGGGCAGAATGACAGTACACTCAGACTCTTCATGCAGGAAATAACATTTAGATTATTTTAGAAATATACTTCAGTTCATGATACAATTTGATCATTCACAGAACACATTTACTTTTAGAGAGTTTGAAATCAAACTAGAAGGTAAAATTCTTCAGTTACTTAAATACCAGTGGTACAAAGTAATTATTGTTGCAACAGGGCACTGGAGTCCATAAAATAACTTTTTGCCAGGAGTTGAGAAACCCAGCTCTGCCATCCCCACTACATGGAGCCCAGTGCTCCTGGAGATGGCTGAACTCCTGCTGAACAGTGAATTAATTCCTCACTTTGCTTTTCCTGGAATATAAAAATAGATACGTTAGAATACATCTATATTGATTTTTACATATGCTGTGTTCCTATTCAGCCAGAAAATGCAGCAATTGGAACCCCTATTGACATTTACATGTTGAAAATGGTTTTCTTCTCAACGTTAGCAGCCCAAATAGCTCGTGGTAGTGCTGCATTCACAGGGATATCACAGGGGCTGCATCCCAACACATTTTGACATTTAACTCAGTTGCAGAACCAATGTAGATTACCCTTTCCCTTCTCAAATATCTTGGGAATAATCCTGATAGTGTGTCTAATAAAAAGGAGATTTCTCCAAAAAATATTCTCTCCCATTCAACATGATAAAAATAATAAAATAAATACAGCATAATATTGTATCTCTGACTGTTTATTATTTACACTGAAAATTCCCTCTTTCACAGATAAGCTTGGTTATCTTTTTTCAGCTGCTTTTGGAACTTTGAAATGGAATGGTGGTGAGTAGGCACATTTTACATTTGGTGTGCAGAAAATCAGACACAACTGATGAGGGAGGGAGGATGTGTATTTAGCTTGGTTAACAACTGGAACATATTGTCTCCACTTTCTGCTTTGTCTTAAGTTTTCAGTGTGATTTTTGTACAGTTTTTTTTCTGTCAGTGCATGCCATACTCCATTTCTTTCACTCTTTTGCTATTTAAAGTGTGATGCCTTACTATAACATTTGTTGCAATGAAGCTCCAGTTTTAGTTTCTGTCCTCAGGTAAATCCCAAATATCATTTTCCTGATGAGGGAAATATGGCATAAAATAGTGAATCATGTTCCCTTTCAGACCACAGCACTGCAACTACAACTTTTCTCTTCCTCCATCTTTAATCTCTCTCCAAAATGCTCCAAAAGGTTTACCTTGGAAGCTGGCAGGAAGAATAATATGAAGAATGGACTATTAGACCTTCAAATTAGGGATAGCATACTGAATTCTTTTCTTTCATAGCAGCACATTAGTAAAGAGTCAATTATTAACTCTGCTACTTGATTTATTCCAACATTTTGAATATATTAGAGGTCAATGTATTTAAGGGTTTTTTTTTTCTTTTTAATTATTATTTCAAGTGAAAATTAGGTTCTCAGAGGGTAAGTAGATTATAATAGATCCCAGCTCCTGGGCCCAAGCACTACTATGTCAGTAGGATTTATTGTAACTCATACCTTCAGAGAATAAGAATTAAGTGTAATTTTCACTTTTAGTTAATGAGATTATGTGCCGTTCAATAGGTATTTTCAGTGTGATTTGATAGTGAATTCTTACTGAGAGAATCAGGCTTTGGCTTTATCAGTGTGCTTTCTTCATTTCTGATCACTTCTTTTTGTGCCTTTCCAATTTGAACTCATATTTCCATTTTGATATGCAAATTTATCATCAGATACCATCTCAGTGCTTCACTTATAAGAATATTAAGCTGTGTAGGCCCAATGAAAGCTCACTGAACAGCTGAATAAAGGCAGGGAGTGTGTGAAGTATAAGTTGTATTTAAGAGTTAAACACGGGAATTATATATTGTCCCTGGAAATGTTCAATAAATGTTCAAATGTGGTGATTAGAGACATGAATTAGGAGTGGTCTTGACAGTGTTGGGTTGATAGTTGGGTTTGATGATCTTAGAGCTCTCTTCTAACCTAAATAATTCCATGATTCTGTGACACCATGATTCTTTATGTCCTAAAAGGGAGTGGAATGAGACACCACCACCTGCACTGTTGGGGCAAAACCTCAATGCATAAATGATCCTGAGAGTATTGAGAACATTAAAGAATTTGTTGTTTATTAAATTAAACTTTTGTAACCTTATAGGACTTTTACTGACCTGATTTCATTAAGGTGTAATGATGCAGGAAGATTGAATTAATTCAATTTATTAACTGATTTACTGTTTACTCAGAAGCTGAACTCATATGCTCATTTATTGAACTATCTTGATTGGTTTTTTTTTCTTAATTCAAGAAAATGCAAACCAAAGCAGTTGCAGAACTTGCTGTATCCACTGTCAGAACATGATATTCTATTCAGGCAGAAGGGGTCACATTGCTCCTGTGTCTTGTTTAGGCATAAGTGGGGAGAATGCAACAGCAAAGAAAAATTAGACATTTTCGTCTGTAAGCTATGAACCAATCTTGCTTCGGCTTTGCCATCAGTCTGAAATTATTGTCCTGATTGCCACTGAGGACCAAATAAATTTGCTTTCTAACTTGAGTGCAAATAATTTTTTTTGGTAGAGAATGCCCCTCTCTGTGTAACAGGTAAACATAATACTGGTTGTTTTTAGAAACAAAAGGTTTGTAAAATATTTCTGAGTTCCTATTTTGGCAGATCCTTGGAATAAAGAGTGCAGAGAGAAGCGGAAAAGTTCTGATTATGAGGCCTGTTCTTCAAGAGACCTCAGTTAGAAATACTTATGAGCTGCTTTGTGTTGGTGTGATGATGGATTTCTAGGGAAAAGGGGCAAATATTGAGGACATGGGTAGAATTGTTTGATTTTAATTTTTTTTCCACCTTGACTGATAATTCCCCATGAAGGCTTTGGTATTGTTAAATTTATGACCTTTGAACACTCCCCACCATGCATTTTTTAAAATCTGTTTATATTTTCAAGTAGAGACTTTCCCTGATAGTTTTCCCAGCTATAGATATATTATTAGAAAAATCATCCATATATTCCTGAAGATGCATGTAGAGTTCAACAGCCAGAAAAATGTTAGAACTGGAAATATCTTCCCTCTGATTTGTTTTTTCCTAATACCTGTTTGGTCAGTGTCTGACAATCTTCATGATCCAAAAAACTATAATGTAGGAAGACTTAAAAATCTTCTACCTGTTAGTTGATTGTAATGTATAAAGGAGAGATTGATTTTTCTTCACAGTTATAAATGATTTTCAGAAAACTGAAAAGGCTATTTTGAGGATCAGTATGAAATATTCTGACAATCTATAAATTGGGGGTTTTTATAGGTAAATATAGACCTGCCAAATTACAGGGGGGTTTTGTCTTCAATTACGATAGAAGTTCCAACACTGAAGTAAGAATCAGACATCTGTTTTCCTGAATCAGAACCTGAATTAAAGAGAAAATAAGCAAATTACTGCAAATATATAGTAGAAAACAATTTCCTCATGATAGATTTAATTGATCTCAGTCTCTAGGGGCAGCAGTATCATATTGTATCAATTTAGGAAGAAATAAGACCTTGCTTTGGAATTTTAGATCCTGCCTTTGCAATTTAACTTTGGCCCTAATATAGACTTCCATGAAATCTTGGAATTTCCAAAAAATACACATTCCTTATCAGCTGAAACTACCATTGTCTTACAGAAGTGCATTTTTGTGTACTGTGGATTCTTGGAAGGGAAGAAGGAAATCTGTAGACTCTGACACGATAGGAAGGTTTCTCATTGTGTTGGGTTTGAGCACTACTAAAACTGTAGGCTAGATCCTCATCTGGTGTTATCTAAAATTACCTTCAAAAGAGAAAGAAATCTTAAAGTGCATCAGGTAAGGATCTCCCTTCAGGATAAGAGTAGCATCTTATAAGCATCCAGGACACTTCAATTTAAATATTGCATTGTGCTGCAAATGGAAATTGCATCACATAAGTGGGAGCTGCAAAAGAAAAGGCAGGTTGCTGCTTGACAATTTTACAAATTATTTAGATAATTATTTGTTGCTGGGGGAGTGAATGTCAGCACTGTTTGGTGAATAAAGTGGTTTCTTATGTTGTTAGTGGCTTCTGTCACTGTTGTTAGCTCAAGGAAAGAGCTGGGGGAATGGTGATGTTCTTATTATCAATACTTATTATTTATTAAGACTGTCACTGTGAGTGGTCCATAAAAAATACAAGGCAGAGCAGGTTTTTCTTGGTAAGATTTAGATGGACTTATTAAATAAATCCTGGCTGAGCCAAAAATTAAAAATAAGAAAGGGGGGTGGAAAAAGGGAGGTCAGGCATATTTAAACAATTAAATTGTTGATTCAGAGTCAAAGTTGTAAATATGGACAGGTGAAGAAACTCTACCTGGGCCTGAATGGGTGTTGATAAAACCCCATGATGTGATTAAGAGGGAAAAGGAAGAAGCAGAGATGTTAAACCAGGGCAGAGATGCTTCTTTACTGTGTCCTGAATTGGCTGATGTGTTACAACATGATTTCCTTATTAGCTATAAACAACAAAAATGTTGCTTAAGTTTACAGGAACATAAAATAATTAAAAATACTTCCATAGGAGTCTGATGGAATAAAGAATTAGAGCCATAAATCATTTGTCTATAGGTGCTGGTTTAGCTTTTTTATATTGCTGTATTTCTTACAGATAATATTCAGAATGAACTCCTGGATTCATCAGCTGAAAGCTTTTGGGAACCAAGTTTCCCAGAAGCATTGTTTGGAGTAATCATCAGACTCTATTAACAGAACTCTTTCATAATGAATTCCTGTGCCCCACATAATTTTGAGTTGATTTTCACGGAGAAATTGTTCTTGAAAAAGACTGTGAAACGAAAATCTTATTGTTATTCTGAAACAATTTCTGAATGATTATAGCTTTATAAAATAGGTTTAATGCAAATTAACTAAAATCAAGTGTTCTTGAACTTTGTGACTGTATGAAGCCACGTATGTGCAATTCTGAAATAACATCACTTGTCATATTCCTTATGAAGATGAATCTTGTGTATAGAAGTATAACAATTATAATTATTGGAATATCTTTTCTATTGTCCTGGAAAAAAAAAAAAAAGAGCCAGTCATTTAAAATATAATAATTACTTCTAACTGCAGAGTGGTGTGAAAATTTTGACTGCTGGGCTCCGCTCCCCTCCCAGAGGTGGGAAGATGCTGCCTGAATTGAGGGTGTTTAGAGAAAGCAGCTTTAGAAGAGAGGTTTGGTCAGAGAATATTTGAAGGTGATTGTGAGTTCCTTTTGAAAATGCCCCAGGGAAGCTCGGGAAGGACTTTAAATAATTCACATGGCAAAAATGCATCCTCAGAGCTTGGAGTCAATAAAGCCTCCAGCTCTTTATAGTACTTTATGACTGAGACCTGGTGGATTAATTCAAGCTCTCAGAGGCAAAGACACCACATTCTTGATGTGCTTGGGTGCAAATGTGAGATACCATATGGGAGGGCACAATAAACCCTCAGCCAGAAAGCTGAAATAAGAAGTGGGATTGGTTCCTTTAGCATAAATAACACTTTTGCTGCCCTGCATTTCATGGGCCTACATTTCTGATGCGAATAACTCTGAGTAGAAAAATTGGGATAGAGTAGAAATCTGTGTGGGATGGAAGATAAATTTAGGCCTGTAATGAGGGACAGTTTGAATTATGAGCTCAGTGTATCAGCTGTTAAAGACATTCTTCTTTGCTGCATAAAAATGCAGAAGTTTCAAAATGTTTTCCAGCCAAGAGTATTTTTTTTTTCACTTTCTGTGGATGTTATGGGTTTCTTAAAAGGAAAAATTTTGCAAATAATGTAAAAAGCTTTAAACAGACCACATGACTGGTTTCCCACAGCCTTTATTCAAGGGAAATGAAGCCCAGCTCTGACCAAGCAGTTACTTTATATTACAGATATAACACTTCAGCAGATGCAAGGAATGTACAAGATAAGTCTGCTGACATAATTGGAAATGATTTATCTTGTTTGGGTTAAAGTTAATATCCAATTTTGTTCATTTTAACATGTTTGTCCAAATTTTCTAAGAAAAGATGCAAATTTCTGATTTATTAAAAATCTAATCAGAAGATATGGAGCCTGTTTATCCATGGTTTCACCATTTTGTCTGTTCAGTGTAGTCCAGTTAGAAACATCAGATGTTCGAACATGGATAAAAGGCTGTTTTTGCCACTTCTGGTTATGTCAGTCATCCAGTGACCTCCAAATTTTAGGAGGAAAGAACAAACCTCAAGACAGAATCATGAATGAGGGCATGGCAAATGTGATCATTGCTTGTCACTTATTTTGTTGTGTTTTGATAGAGAACTTCTTAAGAGATTGTTCTGGTTTGAAGTGGAGATGGAACAAGTGTACAAGCTGTGGTTTCCTGAAAAAGAACCCCAACTCAAAAAGCCAAACAAACAGAAAATCCCAAATAAAACAAACAAACACAAACCCCTAAACAAAAATACCCCAGTGATTTGAACCCCACCCTTTTTGCTTTGTGCCCTGGTTCCCCAAAAGGTGGCATCTTCTAGGAAGAAATTACAGAGAAATTCCCTTTTCAAGGAATTCCTACTATAAAAGGATTAATACCCTTTTAAAACCTGTCAGTGATGTTTCTCATACAGCTGTAAAGATTTACTATCAAGTTAGCAAAGAAATATATGCTCAAACCTAAGATATCCAGTACAGAATCAGGCTCCTGCAGAACATAGGACAAATATTCCATAAAAAGATACAAGAATTTCACACTGGGCAGAAGTCCAATGGTCTGTTCTTTACATTGTGTGTTCTGATGATCTGTAATATTAAAATTATATTAAAACTAAAGGGTGGTGCCCAATAGCTTCTCAGAACTTTTAACATTAACTGCTATAACTCTACTCAATATTTGTAGTCTTGCTGATGTCTTGCCTTACCAATGCTCAGTCTTTATTTCAGCCTGTTAGACTGGGAGAGGCTTTGTTTGGCTGTCACTAATGCTCTGACACTGGTGCTCTGTGTGGGTTAGAGCTGAGGTGGGCTTCTCTTGTGCTTGTAGAAAGCCCCATACTTTATCTTTAAAGTGGTTCTTATCCATCACCCTCTCCATAAATCCTTTTAATAGTTAAATAAGAGTCTCTTTTAATATTAAGATTTTTTTTCATCAGCTTTTACTCTCCTTGTGTCCTCTTTGCTGGTTCACACTACTGACAGGGTAGAGAAGGGAAAGTGTGAGAAGCAGGAATGTAATTTCATTTAGATTCCCATTGAGCAGTGCCAGGGAGATGTTGGAAGTGAAAGAGTCAGGCCTGCCAGAAGCCCCACAATCTTCTTCTTCTGTCCTGAAACTTCAGTGTGAGTGCAGCATATTGATGGGTCAGGTCCTCAGCTCATCTGCCAGCAGAGGGTTTGGAAGCTGGGATG
>WEIU01008389.1:376072-387806 GCA_013389925.1 Aegithalos caudatus
ATGCCTCCATTCCCATTCCTTATGGTGCCAGCAGCTGCTGCAGTGAGTCACAGCCTGTTTCCCCCTCTGCAGGCACAGTTCTGTTAATGAAGGGATGCAGGGAGAGCTCTTGGCACAGAGGCCTGCAGTGGCTGACGTAGGAAAAACCCAACTCGAGGCAGAATGAAGAGCAGATATCCCTAACAGAGCATCCACAAGTGGCACTTGCCACAGAGGAGAGGAGGCTGGGGGAAGAGGATGGGATTTGGTGTAAAACTGGGAAGATATCAAGATTATCTGTTCCCTTTTGGGAGTGACAGCAAACACCATGCTCAGGGACTGGCAGGGTTGGGGGACTGAAAACAGGCTACCTTGGCTCCATCTGTGTTGGACTCTGACACAGCATCTGGCACTGCTCCTCACAGTCTGGAAAGCCTGACTGATCTGGGTAGAAAGATGGAAGTTAAAAATATCCAGGCTATCCATGAATTTCCCAGAAAACCAATCATCCTGCAGCATAGAGAGGAGAGGAGTCAGGAGATACCAAAACCAGGGAATTTAAATGGCACCAGAAGGACAGTTTTGACCAAGGGATATTAGGTCAAGAATAGAGAGAGTAGATTGGATGAATGAAGTAATTTAAATCTCTCTGTAGTCAAGAGACCTGTAAACAAAAGAAGTCAGAGAAGGCTAAAACAGACCAGTCATGTTTGAATTCTCAGGCATGAAATCTAATCTAATCTAATCTAATCTAATCTAATCTAATCTAATCTAATCTAATCTAATCTAATCATAATCCTTTATGCATGAAAATACCACCCCAAATTGCCTGTCAAGAACAACCCTGTGTGCTTTGTTGCCAACACCATACTCAGAAAGGAAATCTGATGGAGCTGGTGATGGTTAAAAATGAGAATGCAAGGAAAGTTGCTGGAGTCAGTATTAGATGTTCATAAATCACAGACCACTGAGAGTAACAGGATTTAAAATACTAATTCATTAAAGTTGTATGTAATGAAATTGCTGGGGAAGAATTTATTGTGGACTCCCTATTCTCAATAAGGAATGACCTCAACTACATCAAAATTTGTGTTATATGGAGCAATTTCAGTTGAGGAGTTTTAATGTGACATAGTGACAAAATCTACTTAGATTTCAAAATATCAGAAATTCAGCAAAGTCTGTAGCAAGGGAAAATTCTTTATTAGTAAAAATTTAATCTCTAATTTAATTGGTGTATCATAAGTATTGATGGAGTTAGCCAAAGGGCCCTCTGAACCATCAGTGTTTGTTAGTAGCCAAGTCTTGATTCCAGAGTTTTGAAGATTACTAATTTCTAATTTGGAAGATTACTAATTACTAATTATTAATTGAAAAGGGATAAAATTAATTATGTGGGGAAATATACTGCATCAATCAGTTGATTTATTCTAGATAAAGTATCATAACTAGTAAAATATGGAGGCAGACACCAGCAGCAAAGGACTAGAAGAAAAAACCCATAAGATTAATGTCAGCACAGCTTCAAAGAGGTTTTTTTTTTAAACAAGGGCATGTTTTATTTGACAGAATTTCAGTAGTAGCCAGAAAGGTCTGTTTGTGATAGAGAAACTTTGGCTTTCTCAGAGCATTGATGTATGACTGGCTGTCATTTGAATAAAAGAAACTTTCCATACACAGAATGAACAAAGAACATTAGGTGGATTAATAACTTTGTAAGAGACAGATCTCAAATTAAGTTCTTAATCAGGAGATGTCATTAAAGAAATTATTCCTCATGGATTCCTGTCCTTTATCCAACAATCTGGGTCTTGTCAAACCATGAGTACAGCAGGCAGACTGCTGGGGTACAACAATGTTGGCATGATCTGAGATGCCTGGAAAAATGGTCATCAAACAGTTCACCAGAATATATTCTAATATATTTTGGATGCAGTGATACATTTGGAAAAACAGAACTCAGTTTTTCCTGCAGGATAGGGAAGTCTCCTGGAGAACAGGGATGTAGAGAAGATTTAAGAGTTGCCTCAAACAGTCTTCTCGTTTTTCATTTCAACAACAGAGTGCAACAATTGATTTTTCAACAACAGACTGCAACAGCTATCCTTTTGTGTTTTGTTTTGGTTTTGTTTGGGTTTTTTTACTCAGGAGAAAATTTCAGGTATCAATGAATTCGTGAGACCTTGGGGTTAACTATCCAGACAACATTTCAAACACGCTTTGTACGTTGGATCTTTAGATTGTCTTAGCATTGGAAAATTCTCAAAGGAAAGATCTTTAAAAAATTAGTTCTCTCCCATTCTTCTCTGTTGTCATTTGTGGTATTTTATTAAATTATTTGTGTAAGAGAGAGGAAGGGAAGACTGGCTTGAGAACATTTACAGCTAAAGAAAAGCCCCACTGAATTATTTTCCTCTGTTACTCTTTATGCAAAATGGGGCAGATGAAGGAACAGCAATTTGACAGCCTCTTACAGCAGTCTATATCAACCCCATTGAAGTAATGATCAGTCAAATTAAATGAATTATGATTTTCTTTCCACAGACAGATGATTGCATTATTCCTTACCATGCATGAAGAATAACCTATGTACCAAAAAGAAAAGAAAAGAAAAGAAAAGAAAAAGAGAAAAGATTGTATGTTATGCAAAGAGAAATGACCTTACCTGTCAGGAAAATCAAACAGGAGGCACCAAGCATAGCTAAATCCCAGGCAGATGTGAGAGCTTTTTGGCTGGCAGGTGAGCTTGACTCATACCTACTTCCTAATGGAAATGGTATTTATACTCCATCAGTCCCTTCAGGTGTTCTGGTAGACTTATTCCAATAATTCTACCATTATAATAAATTTGGTGAAATCTTATTGATTCCCATCTTTCTTGCTGAGAGATGCAGAATGGGGTAGTTATTGCTGAATGGTGAGCTACCAACTGGATCTCTGTTATACTTAAAAGGAAATTTTTTTCTCTCTTTTCCTGTATTTTCACATTCAGGCCTACATATTCAGCTTGCAAACCTGTGGGAGTGAAATGGGATTTTTTATGCCTTTAATCCATAGAGGATGTCTAAATGGATATCCCAGTGGGAAAACTACTACTAAGATATCCTGAAAAGACAAAACTTCTGAAGGTGTTTTGCAGATATGAGCTCCCATTGCCACTTTTAATTGCCCCTGTCCAGCACTATGTGGAAGCTCCTCCAGTGAAACCACGTCAGGACCCATGAATATGGCATTTCTTTAAGTGTGTGCTCATCCCACAAAGCAATGCTGCTCTCATGCAGGCACAGATCTCAAGCACCTTTATTGATTGCAAGTGCTCCAAATTTAAACTTGGACACCTGATCCTCATTTCAATATTGCTGGAACACTACAGGCCATTTCTCTTTTTAATTTCTTTCTCTTTGAGGGATTTGGGTTTTTATCTGGCTGATTTCAGTGGCAGTGATTTCCCTCATACATCAACTAGCAGGTATTAATACTACAACAGAACCCCAAAAAATTCAGTGTAGCTTTGATTTAAAACCAGGTCTGTCAACACAGAAACCATAACACAATAGAAAGAGAGAGACAAAGANAGAAAGAAAGAAAGAAAGAAAGAAAGAAAGAAAGAAAGAAAGAAAGAAAGAAAGAAAGAAAGAAAGAAAGAAAGAAAGAAAGAAAGAAAGAAAGAAAGAAAGAAAGAAAGAAAGAAAGAAAGAAAGAAAGAAAGAAAGAAAGAAAGAAAGAAAGAAAGAAAGAAAGAAAGAAAGAAAGAAAGAAATGCTAAAAAAGCCTTGAACATCTGTTGATATATACAAAAGAACTGGAGAGGGCAATGCTTCAATATTGTGTACAATTTCTCCCTATTTTTACAATATCTTTGAGCTAAATTCAGTGCTTAACTTGATTTCCTTGATGATGCAATCCTTTAGGAAATAATGAGTTTGCAACAGATAAAATTGGATGTTCATAGCAAGAAGTTTTTATCCTGTTCCTGTATTTCAAAATGCTCAGTGTAAACCTACTGCACTTGTCTTTGCTACTCAATGCAGAATGCTAATTAGGGATGGTGACTTATCTTTTCTTAATTATTTCTTTACTCAAAAATTGAAACCAGTGCTAATTAGTCTGGCTATATAAAAACAACAGTTTCCTACTGGTTTGCCTACAGCTCCATTTACTGCCTATACAGAAAACCCTTTCTTGCCTTGATTTTAACATGTAGATAAATGTGGCTTTGCTTCCAAATAATTGTTCTAATGGCAAAAATCTCCAGTAATTCCTAGAGATTGCCTCGTGTGCAGAGCTCTGTGTGTTCTGCCCAAACATGGATATGTGGCTGTAAATATGTTCAAGGGGGTGTTTAACTTTTTGCCCTTTTTTAAAAAATACTCAAGCCTTGCTTAGGGAGACTGTGCTTGTTCAGTTTTTTATTCAGCTTCTTACCAGAAGCAGATCAGGGCTAGAAACAGTTTCTAAATATTTTTCCTGAGCATCCTGTTTTCAACAGGGTGAAGACTGAACGTGCTGAGGAAAACTTTCTTCTTCCCTTCTACTCATCCTGTAAGGCTGAGGCCATCTCAAGAGTCTTGTTTTATTTATTCTTTAGAAAATTAAGTGGTGGTCATGACTGACTGATGGCTTTAGCAGTCTGAGAGGTGAAGCTTCTCTCTCAGGCTGGTGGTGCAGCTGTCCTGGTGTCAAAGTGAGACTGGGCTACAAATGGGGAAGGGGAGGTGGTGATTAGAGCAAACTAAGAGCAGAAGTTGCACAAAGGAGAGAGAGAATCCATGAAAAGCAAGAGGAATTGGTTTTCCCACAGTCCCGTTCAGCCTGTGGAAGTGACTCTGCACTGACCTCTCCATTGGCAGTCAGGTCCCCAGGCTGGGCTGCTCAGTTGTCACCTCAGGCAGGTGAACTCCTTCTGAACTCTCTCCTAATCCCTCTCTTGCTCCCACCTCACCAGCTGGGAGGCAGCAGGAGCTGCAGTGCCCTCCCTGGGCAGGGCTGAAGTGAGGGTGCAGCAGCACAAGGGGCACGGTGGGATCAGTTGGCATTCCAGGCCCACCGTGCCACTTTTCCATTGGCAGCTGCCCAAAGGCCACACTGGATTTTGAGGATCAGAATATCCTTTGAGGATGCTGATGATAAATGCAAGAGGTTTGGTAAGGCAGTGAATACCATAAGATCTGCAGGGTCCAGCCTGTTCAAATTTGTGGCTATAAACTATAGTGAGACACAGCATGGTCTAGAGTGTCTTGTAAATCAAAAGGGTTTAATAAATAAATGAAAATAATACAGAAACAATATATATAAACTGTGCACAGTGAAAAGAGATCTTACACCTGTTACAACACCTAGAGAATGCCATTGGTTCTCTTGTTCTGTCCCTTTTTCTACCCAGTATTCAAGGATGGTTCTATTTGAAAACTTCCAATAGGAAACCTTACAGGGTTTGACAAACAGAGGAAAGATCCAACAGGTGTTTCTCTCCTGGCACTCAGCCAGTTACAGAGGGACATGTACAGAACCTTCCAGATGAATTTCCTAATAAGTCAAGAAGTAAACTGAAACTTTTTCCTTATATAGAGACACCTAAGCAAGTGTAAGGGGTGCATTACTACAGTTTGGCAAATTGCTTGTGTGACTCATACTTTCCCCCCACCTCCTTCCCATCTCCTCAATAAGAGTCCTTATCACAACCACTTAACATTTTAAGGTTATTTTCTATGAGGTTTGGCAGTCAGTGTTGGTAGTCCTCAAGTCTTTCATTATTAACTGTTCTTTTGTACTGGGTGTATTTTTAAGCATCAGATCTGACACTTTTTCATTTTTCCTCCAGGTTTGTTGCCTGAACTTGACATTTTGTTTAAGCTTTTCTTTTCTTACTCCAATTCTCCCTACAAATAAATTAGTTTGGAACATGTTTAATGTTATTATTATTCACTGGATACCAGGTACTTTATAAACTCCAGCTTCTGGCACTATCCTGCCTTTACAGAGCCCTTTTCATCACCTATCTAACGTTACAATTTAATTGGTTTCCAGCTCGCTGCACATCCCTCTCCCTCAGAAGCACACACGAGGCACTGACACACACACACACGCATTTATTTCCCTCCCTGCTCAGGCTGCAGACTGAATATAAGAAATCCAAGCCTGTTAGAGCCAGTGGACCTGGTACTGATGGGGATATTGATTTTCTACAACTTCCAGGGAGGTAGCAACAAACATTTTATCATCGACTGGACTGTGTGTTCTTCTTAAGTCCCTGCTGCACGCTGCAGTTCAGACAGGGCTCTCTGCTCAGCGTGGGGCTGCAGATTGCCTCTTCATTTTTGGAATTCAGCCTCTTGCCTGGAGTCTGAAGAATAATGTCTGCTTTCTGCGGGAAACGCAACAGAGAGTTTGAAAAATACATTTTGTTGCAATCCTTAGTTGGAATCCACTGTTGTAGTACATGATTTTATTTGTAATCTTTAGTGTAGTTGTCCTCAGGCGACATGGGACATCACCTTTATCCTCCAATTTACAGTTGAAAAAGACCCTTCAAATTTACAGAAGCATCTAATTCCAGTGGGAAATGTCATTTAAGTTTAAGCTTTAAAATCTGGGGTTAAATGACATGTTCTTTCATGGTTTTGAATCCTGTTCCTGCCCTACCTCAAAATGGTGCAGAACGTGACCAAAGTCTCCTTTGGATCAGGTACCTTTCTTTGCATGTTGGCAAAATATCAGATTATTGGGATTTGGTTTCTTTGTTGTTGTTTTTCTTTTTATGTAATACTGGTTGTTGATTAGGAAGATAAAATCATTAAGGCTGGAAAAGATCTTTAAAATCATGTCCAGTATGGGCTAGGTGGGCCAAAAGTTGCAGGAAAGGTAATTTTTTTATTATTGTACATTTCTTGCACCTTTCATGCACAGATGAATGGAATTTCTACCTCCTGATTTCATATTTGCGTTAGCAAATCCAGAATATAAATATAAGCCCTCACTTTCTCAGTCATTGAGATGGGTGAGTCAACACTCATAATTGTTTTAATTGGGCAGCTGAAGGAAACATGGGTGATCTGAAATGAGTAGCAAGAGATCTTCTAGGGATTGGCCTGCATCTGTAATGAAAACTCAAAGACAGGGAGGAAAGGAAGGACCATGTTTTCTTGCTTTTGTCCAGTTTCCTTTCTGCTGGAGGATAAGACATTTCTTCAGATGTTGGTAGAGAAGAAGGAGGTACGATGCATATGAGAAATATTTCATTTTCTTCCTTCTAGAGAGCAATCTGGGGCAGTCAGAGGATGTGTGGGTTCAAGGAAGACAGTTTCTGCCAAGTCCTTGGTTAGGAAACAGTAACAATTAGAAAAAAAATGCTTTACTTTTGCAAGCCAAGTATTAGCACATTTATTACTTTTCCAAAATTATTATGCAAAGGCTGCAATAGTTGCTACTAATAATTATATTAAAATTAGTGGGGCATGATGCCTATTACCTTAATAATCATTTTTGGTGCCAAAGTCCATTTATGCTGCTTTTATGCATTGAAGTCCACACCTTTGTTTAGTGAAAGTCTAAACTGGAAATAAAATCTTTTGCCAAGAGATGAATTCACTCTGAGATGTGACTGCATTAGTCCTGATTTATTTTAATAAACACATGGAACAATAGATGAGAACAAACTTTTTTCTTTTTATTTTTGTAGCAAATGTAATTACCCAGCAGTTTGTCATTGAGGGAAGCTGCCTTTCATTCAAGGCACAGTGAAAACACTGAGGAAATTTCTATGATGGATGTTTTTAAAAAGCCAGGGTATCTGTTTTGCCAGGTGTGAAAATACAGAGAATCCAGAAAAATGGCCAATACATTGTGTTCAGACACCTAAGTCCTTCTCTGTGCCATGGGGTGGGGACATTCCTGCCTTCTCTTTCAATCATTTCTTCATCCATAAATCCAGGGAGCGTGGAGATTGTGTGAGGTGTAGCTCATTAGCACCCATAAATGAGATCACAGTCACTGATTTGGAAAAAGGGGCACATAAAACGTAGACAGACCATTCTGCAGACCATTCTGTAATTTTTTTTTCAAATGCAATTTTTTCCTCTATGCAGCTGAAGACACATTTCCTCCCCTTTAAATGTTTCCAGGCTAATACAGCTCCACAGTCACTTGCTGTCAACTGTGATGCATCTTAGGTTTTCTGATGGTTCTTAGAGGTTGTTTTAAGGGATATTTCTGGGGTTAGAAGTGCTAATAAATGGGTGAGTGGCATTCTTCCAGATGATACAAGAGAGAGTGTCTTTCATAACCATGGCAGGGTGTAATTAAGATCTCTGACAGAACTTCCAAACCTGCAGAAGTTACTGTTCTCTCATGAGCTCTTTGTTAGGATAATGGACTTATGCCTTGTGAGGCAGAGTCTGAGCAGATACTTCAGACAGATAAATGAGGTATTACATTGCAATTGTAACAGCTTTTGTACAGGTCCTGATGTAAATAACTGAGAGACCTGCCTTATTTCATTTTCCTTAAGAAGACTGTTTAGTCAACTTTACTAGGGCGTATTTTATATTTTTTCTTTCACTTCTGTCTCAACCAACATGCACTAATGACCTGCAAGCATCAATTCTGTAGATGTATCATTAGGACTTTGCACATTAATATGAGATACAAGGTTCAGTGTACAGAAAAAACTTCCCAAAGGAGATTTACTCCTTGTCTTCCCAAGTGGGGAAGAGCTGTTAATATTTTTCTAATGCCTACTCAAGTGCAAGCAATAGCACCTATTTTTCTGAAGGACCATTATCATTTCCAAGGCAGTAAGGGAAGTCAATATCTGGAAGAAGGAGTGCTGAAACTGCCTCCTAAATAAATTAAGGATCAATAGTGTTCGGTTGGAGAAAGGAGGATTTTAATCTAAATGGAACCCCAGGGAGATTTAAGAAAAGGATTGGACATAAAAACCAGAACACTTTGACAAGGAAAGGCTGTTTCCTGAAGCAGCAACCTAAGCACATGGAATGGGCAGGAGAACACGTTGCTGGCCACAGAAATAAATAAAATGTTGACAGCATGTCAGACAGACACAAGAAGGAAAGAGAAAGGTTTGGGATTTGATCTGAAGATAATTAAATTATTCATATTTAGTTATTTTATTTTCCTTCTTCCCCCTCCCCACATACCTCTTACCTTTGTCTCCATAAATCTCTGTTGCTGCTCCATTGCTTTGGTGCTGGAGGTAAATTTTAATTGTTTTCACCCAAAGTGGCTCCAGGTGAGTCATAAGTGGAGTTTTTTATGGTCAGGAAAGGGATGGATCTCCTTTCTCACACAAAGCCCAGCTCCGTGACCCTCTCCTAAAGGGTGACAGAAGGAGGCTGACACCAGGAGCTGGATGAGGTTTCCTAAAGTCTGCATTACACCCCAAAAAAAGCTTCCTGGGTCTGAGAACATCCCAGGGAATAGAGCTGTGCCCCACAGAACCAGCTGAGCCTGCGACTTCTCCTGGGAAATTGCACACTGGAGGCTCTCAAAGCTGCAGATCTTTGTTTCAGCCTTCCTCACGGATGAGGAGGCCAAAATCAGCAGGAATCCTCCTGAAATGGATGAAAACACAACAGAAACAAAGGAGTCACTAGGGAAAAATTGACCTTCCTACATTTTGTGCCCATAACCTGAATTGTGAAATCTGCCTGTCCCAGGAAGCTGTGAGATTAATAAAGGGATTTACAGAAATCCTCGATTAACTATAATCTAATTTAAAATTTGAGAATAAATTTCACCAATATCCAGACCAAACCTGAGCATGCACATGATTTAATGAACTTACATTATGCATACATACTTTTTTTGAATTTGACATGTTAAATTATATCTATTAAAGTGAAAATTTAAGATGATTCTTTATAACTTAAAGTCACAATCACTTTTCTTGCACAGTTTCTGTCACATCATTTAATCTTTACACATTTTGATGTGTCTAAATTAAGAAAATAGAATCTTGATCTTTCAGACTTTTATTCTTTTTTAAAGAAAAAGAAAGTTTAATTAGAAACTTTTTTTCCATGTTTGAGAGTTACAAAGTCACTTTTTACTGAGTTGCAGCTGGGACTGTGTTGGTAACAGATTATTATAATGATAATTTAAAGGACACTTCGTGGTTATCTTGTTTCCTTTGGTTTGGGGCTTAAAAATATTATAATAAGTGATAATGTATTATATATGTAATTACATAAATAAAATTTTATAAACAAAAAAATTAAGTAGAATATTAAGCTTTAAATAAACATTTTCTTACATAATTTTAAAAATTCTATTACTTTTTACTCATAATGACAGACAAAAATACGTGAAGATAGAGAAATGGCTCGATTGGGTTAGAAATTCAGAATTCAACTTCTCAAAGACAATGAGGAGTTGATTTTAATTGAGCAGTTCATCAGGAATTCATAATATTTTAATTAATCTAACCTTCAAAATTCCTATTAGAGCCTTGACCAGAAATTTATACCCAACTTTATCAGACTTTGCTCTTAGCTGGCTTTTTTTTTTTTTCACTTTATACCTTTATTGAGTGTCCTCAACAAAACCAATGTGCTACAACAAAATAATCTTTTCAGTTGCAGAAAGACAAATCACTTCTTGCAGATGTAACAGTGTTATTTGAACAACCATCCATCCTCTCCCATCAAGAAAATGAATACTAAATTGTGCATTTCATGAGGTTATTAAGTAAATTTTCCTGATTGATTCCCCTCAACACACGAGTTAAAAATTCTATTGCTCCTCTTGCAAAGCCCCTGTGAGAAGATGAGCTCTCAGCATCTATGGCTGAGTAACAGGAGTGGATCTCCTTTTTCACAGTTCTCTATAGCATAAAAATCATTCAGTCAAAAATAGTCACACTCTTGAGTTTAGAGTGACAAGTATTCTGACACGATGCTAAGATTTCTAAAAAATATTTTCTTACCAGATATTAGAAGTGTTTCCAAAAGTATTCAAAATGAGGAATTTCTTCTTGTGTTACGATATCAGACACCTTTTCTTGTTTTTTGCCAAAACATTCCCATCTCATACAAAATTAATACAAAATTTGCCTTAAATCTTTTTTTTTTCCAACTTCCAGTTGTATATCAAGCTGTTCTTCAGTTTTAAAAATTAGAGAATGAAGATATTGTTTCTGCAATCTGAAACCATCAATTTTGGCAGTTTGTGATGAATTAGCACAGTACAATATAATGCAGTAAAATATTTATTGTAGCAAGACACATGATTTTTTCACTTGATCTTTTGGCATTCTTACAGATCTTGATTTTGCTAAAAGACAGGAAGGGCATGTCCTCAAACGAAGCCAGGTATCTTAGGGTATAAAATTATACATATTTAGGCATTATATAAATGTGATTTTCTGTGCCTTCAGATATGACAAGTCAGGTGGTTTATTCCTACTGAAAGTAAATGGGAGAATAGCTGAAAATTCTGTTCTTTTCTGAGCATTTCCTGTTTTCTGCAGTGTTTGTCTGTACTTGTCAAGGCAAGGACAAAAAAGAGCACACTGTAATGTGTCTGCACAGCTGAATGGTTAAGGCAGGATGGATATACAGGATTTCACAACATTTTGTATGTAGTTAGATGGGTAATTGATGTATAAAATGAACTGACAGTTTATGGACTTATGGACTGTGAACTGCAACATGGAAACCCCCTCTGCAACTGTGGAGTTAAAGAATCTGGATCACATTTGCATACTATTAGGTATTCTTTTCCTTCTTTTTTTTTTTTT
>WEIU01008389.1:387839-417741 GCA_013389925.1 Aegithalos caudatus
TTTTTTTTCTTTTGGGCTAAGGATTGGGCCTATCCTATTAAAATATATTATCCCACCTCTGGTATTCTTAATGTAATGTAGGCAAGAGATAACATCTACTCTAAATATTGGAAATGTGACCTTGTGAATATCCTAAGTGAAATAAAAAATATAGAACTCAAATCAGATTGATTTTGAATTGAGAAGTCAGATATATTAGATCTTCTAATGGCATATCTGCCTTTCCCTTTAAAAATGGTCTATGATAAATTAAATAAACTAGGAGTAATCACCTCATTAATACTAAGACAACATAGTGATCATAATCAACTCAGCTTCAAATTCAAAGGTAGTTAATAAAAAGTTATTTAAAGTAAAATATAGGTTACTCTTGGTGGGTCATCTTTTAATTATGCATCATAAGGGGAGAATTAAGATTTGTAATACCATAGTCTGGTTTTCCAGTGAGGACAAGTTTCTCAACAGTCTGCTATTGAAAAAAACACCGTGTGACCAACAAGAAAGAGTGAGTAATACAAGCAATAAATCCTCTAATTCAGAGAAAAAAATATGATAACAGGGCAAGCATTGGTCTCTGAAGTACAAGGCCTTTCATACAGATGTTAAATCATTTTACCTCTAATTCTGTATTTCTAATTCTTACTCACTGTGGGTCAATAAGGGGTCAAAGTAACTTTTGACTGTTTTGTAGCTTTCCATAGCAATGTTCAGAATTTAATACAAATTGTAGTGGCAAACTCTGTATACTTCAAAGCAGCACAATCAGGGTGAGAGGGATGGCATTAATTTCTACCAGGAGCCTCCTTTTCCAGTCTACAGTAGATTCATGGAGATATCTTAATTTTTTTTTTCCTTTTAATGTCTCTCATTTAGATTGCCCAGGCAAGATTGTATCAACTGATTGACCAGCTTTGTTCCTTGAATATTCTGGTCCTTTTTACACCTTATTCTTGCCATTTAATAAGGGAAAATGAACTGTCCTCGTGATACAACCTGCTCAGTTTGCTTTAATCGTTACTCATGGCTCAATAACCTTCATTCTGGGCAAAACCAGAACAAAAACCTCGCTGTGGATCTCGCCCTATAAATCTTTATTGTGATTTTATCCCCCTTGTACTTCATCAGGCACGAGATGGAGGTGCACTGCCCTCGTCCTGCTGCTGAGGTGGTATTGATTTCCCTCCCCAGCCACTCCAGTGTGCAGCTAATGAGGGTTCTGATTAACCCCTGTGCCTCCTACATCCCTGCTCACTCGATGGTCCCCTACCCATGGAGTGTTAAACACCACTCAGGTGGCACAAATGCATTTTGTAATTTGTGTTTCCTGCCCCACTGTGTTAATTTGTGGCAGTCCTCTTCGGGTTGGGCACATTTTTACTTTGGTGCTGATGTATTGAGCTCGTTTTGATGTAACAAAATTACAGATGCGTTGTATATTTGCATTGATATAATTTCTGGGGGAGTTGTAGCTTTGTTAATGCAGTGTACTTCAGTGTCTCACTGAAGTATTAGTGTGAGATGATTGAAAAAAAACAACAGGTTCTGCTTCTGCCCCTGTCAATCATTCACCAAACAAGCCAGTTCTGATTACACTTTGATGACACACTCTTCATTCAGTACTCATTAGCATGGAAAAGTGGGAATGCCATTACTGATATCTAGAAACAATTCATTATTTCCTAGTTATATATCGGGCTTTTGCACAATTTCAAGAATTCAGAACTTTTCTTTCAGTTTAATTTCTAAGTGATATATTTTATTATTCCAAGTGAAACAAGTAGGTTTATAAATTCCTTCCACATCAACATGATAGACTGCTTTTCTGCACTAAGGAAGCAAAATTAGAGCATTAATTAGATAGGACTGTTTTGAGTCCTCTTTACCTTTTGAATAAAAGAAATCCAAAGTGTTTTCTATAACTGGCAATGACATCTAACAAAGTTGTCTTTTATTCTAAATTCAGAAAAAGCAAGCAAAGAACTTGAATTAAAAGGACATTTTACCTTGAATTTGTTCTGTAACAGATACATTAAGGAAGGCTGGAGAATGAAAAGGTACTTTGCTCTGTTCCTTAGAAAAGGCAATGTGCCTTGCCACCTACACTTTCTATTCCTGTTTCTGCCACAACCTGCCCTGTAACCTTGGACAACTAATTCCTTTCTATATTTCAGTTTCCTGGGTTGTGGAGCTGAAATGTTCCAGACAGCAGGAACACAGAGAAACCAGCTGGCACTAGAGGTGGTTTTGCATTGACACAAAAATGGATTCCCTGGAGTTTCTGACAATGGAAACAAGGTTCAGCAATCCATCCATCCCAAATTAAGATGCTGGTGGTTTATCAGTCGACTTTACTAACAGAAAGGAAATGCTCCCTGAGGAATAAATCAGCATCTATTCTCCCTAAAGAGAAGTTAGCCATCTTTTATTGTAGAAACTAGTATTTAGTGTGCTGGGATCATGGTCTAGCCCTAGGATTTCAGGCTACTGTGTTAGCAATTAATATTAAGAGCAATAACAATAACATATGGTGTGGCTTTTTATGTCCAGGGTCCCTTCAGGTTATCATTTGTTCCCTTATTCTTTCCTTAGACCTTGGTGCTCTGCCAGATTTGGAACCAGCACTGCTAGAAAGCAACTAGAATTAAATGCTAAATTATTTCACAGCAGGTGAATGGAGTCAACCTCTTCAGCTCCAAACACAACTAGGGGTCAGCATTAGAGGGGCTGAAGAAATCCACACATGCAATTCTTCCTAGATAAATCCTCTAGGATCTTGTCAGGGGGAAAAAAAAATGGAAATTTTTGCATTCCTATAATTTTTCTGAACTTGCATTCCTTTGGGAGGATTGAGAGAAGTGCCTGGCCCTTGAGAAAACTTGATTCTATATGAACTTATGTTGTTTTTATTGTTTTACCTTCATCTTTTGCAGGCAGAAAGCAAGGAACCTTTGTTATTTTAGGGTCAATTTTATATATGGGAAAGATATTTCAAAATATTTTTCAGGTTGGTGGGAAATAAATTTCCTGCTGGGAAGGAGTTTACCATAAAAGAATTCATGGTTTTGCATCTGCTTTCCAGTAATAGCAGTCTTTGTAACTAATCCAGAATTCCTTACTCTTAGCCAAACTGAATGACTTTTTCTGCTTGCCATGATCTGGAAAAGTCCTTTGGCTATCTGTAGAAGTCTCTGACACCTGATAGTCTTAATGTTTTTGGATAAGAATCTGTATTTGTGCTATTTTAATTGATGATATGGCTGGGGGTGTAATTTTTATGGTGAGAGAGTAGAAATTATTTATGATACTGTCACGTGCCTCCCTCTTTTGTTTTCTGGAGGCATTTATCTTCTAATCACTCATTTTTGGAAGTTGGAAGAGTGAAGATCACAGAAAACATTTTATCAGCCTTTGGATGTGGCAGACTAAAGGGGGGAATGATTTTGTTCCAGACTGTGTGTCTTAGTATGGTAACCAAGAGAACTTTGGTATAACTGAAGGTTTTTGGGAAATGGGCATCTATTGAGACTAAGTAAAAATCACTACAGGCTTCCATGTTATGTCAAGGATACCAACAAGCTCCTCATAAAGAGACATTTCACGTTGTGATTACACATAAACAGTATGACTCCTATCTGAACTTGTTACACTGATCCCACCTGTATTAAGTTTAATTTGATACCCCAAATCTTCCAAATCAGCCACAGCCAAGTGGTGGCTGCAGGAGAATATTTAAATATTTGCAATGTTTCAATGAGCAGGAACTGCTTTGACAATTCAGACATACCCAGGTCAATATGCTGCTCTATTCTGTTGGTTCTTGTCTTGCTGATCCAGCATTTCTAATAAATTGTGCACCTTTTTGGTGTGGTGATGAATAGCTGAAAAGCATTTTTTGTCAAAAAATCGTGGGGTTTCAGAATTAGCGAAACTAATCACAAATTCACAGTGAATTAATCTAATTGTTTCAGCTTGGTAGCAGGGGAAGGGGAGGAGATGAGGAAATCAAAGGGATTCATGTCACCACTTCTGAAATAAAAGACTTTGAAGCAATACACTTGTGTTTGGGAGTTTATCTGGATTTAATTAAAATAATTCATTAGTATGCATGGAAAATATGAAAAATAGTAATTTCTTTCTGTGCCACTCCTGCCCTTCTCTGTTGGTATTCTAACTGAAATCAGCTCTTTGAATAATCCTAAACCCAACTGAATGCTGCACTGTGGAATTATCACAAGGCCTCATGAAGAATTTTAGAGTGGAAGCAGCCCCAGGCTTCCACCCCAGCCTGGGCAGGGACTCAGAATGTGGCAGTGGCCAAATTCCTGCTCAGCACACACCAGCAGGGGCTCCCAGGAAGGAGGGATGTCCTGCTGGGCTCCTGCTGCCAGGTGAGAGTGATATGGGAAAGACAAATGCATATTAAATTCAGAATTTTAGAAGCATAGAATGTACTTAAACAGGTGAAGNGCAGCCCCAGGCTTCCACCCCAGCCTGGGCAGGGACTCAGAATGTGGCAGTGGCCAAATTCCTGCTCAGCACACACCAGCAGGGGCTCCCAGGAAGGAGGGATGTCCTGCTGGGCTCCTGCTGCCAGGTGAGAGTGATATGGGAAAGACAAATGCATATTAAATTCAGAATTTTAGAAGCATAGAATGTACTTAAACAGGTGAAAAGAAATATGTAGCTTATTTAGCAATTTTTTAAAAGCAGAGAAACAACTTGTAACAGAACACATAAGAATTTAGTTACCAGGTAAAATCCATAGAGATAGGATGTATATTGTTAAAACTCAGTAAAGGAGAATGTCCTAGGGTGACTTAATGATGCTTGTATCCCCATCACCTGTTCTGTTTGTGTTGGATATTGTGTTCTGTACCTTTCAGTCTGGTTCTGAGAGCAAAGGGGGGAAAGAAGAAGCACGGGGTTTGTTTAGAGAAGCTGCACTCCCTCCTCCATATTCCACCCCAGAGTGTGTTCATCTGCAGCACAGATAGACAGACAGACAGCAGCACAGACAGACAGCAGGACAGAGATCTCTTTGCTTTTAGTTAGTTTTAGCCAGCTGAGGCAGAGAAACTACCTGGACTGGTTTTGTTTTTGTTTTTGTTTTTTTTCCTTGGGACTGTTTAAACCTGCTCCAGACTGAAAACCCAGAGAAGCATTGGGAGCTCACACCTGCAGCCCACTGGGGCCTGGATCTTGGCATTTTCCAGCAGCACCAGAGGAACTGATAAGAGACTGGGAAAGCTGAGTTACACCCACAGCAAGAACTTTCTCAGTTTGCCATCTCACTTCAGAACAAGAGGTTTTATTGTTTCATATTATTCATTATTTGTGCTTGTGGGCACTTCGTTAAATAAACAAATTTTTTCCACTTTTCTCTAAAGAGATTTTCTCCTGGATTGGTTGAGGGAGGAGCCATTTGGGTTTGCTTCCCAGAGGGCCCACATTCAGAGGTTTCCTCCCAAATTTTCCCTAAACCAGGACACAGGACTCAGGTATTGTGAAGACTTGATAAAACAGAACCAGTTGATTAAGAAACCAGCAAGAACCCAGCTCCTGGTTTTGGCCAGGACAAACTGACCTGGGAATTAGCCAAACCTTCACTGCACCTGCTCAAAGGTGGAGGTCAAAGAAGAACTGAGGAAGACTTCTTACTTCATCAGAAGAGCCCTGTCCAAGACCACCAGGAAATGTGGCACCACAGAAGACTAATTACAATATGAAGCACAAGGAGGTGGAGAATGGGGCAGGGAATGAGTGGGCAGGGTGGTTTTCTGGGATCTATGTGTGTTTAAACCTTAAGCCTGTCTTGACCAGGTACATATGTATGGTGGAAAATCCCCCATGCATCCCAGCTGGAAATAAAACATACCTGCTTTACAACTTTTAATTGTAAAGTCCTTATCCTGCAATTCAAGAGCATCATGCCTCACCCACAGAGGAACACTGATGGGAATGGAACCTCAGGATCCATGTGCTGGTATCTTTTTCAGGCAACACACAGAAATAGAACTATGGAATATTTTTGCTTCATCTTAATGCTTCTGCCACGTACCTGCTGTGAAAGTCAACATAACAACCTATTTCCAGTGGTCAGTTCCATGAAATCTGCAATCATGCCTTGCCCAAGGCTTCACAGCTTTAATGTTGAGCCCAGTCAAGTTATTCATGGGAGCTGGTCCTTCTTAGCTGCTGAGATCTCATCTAATCTCTGCTTAAATTACTCCTGGCTCTTTGGAGGTCTCTACACAAAATGCGTGTGTGTATAAATATATATTTGTGTGAGTGTATATGGACATATTTTTTCTCTGGGAAAAGAACTTTTGTAGGATTTTCCTTTTATATCAGCAGTTATCCCACTGTGTATGACATTTCTGGACCTGACTGCTGTTAAAAAATGTCTCCTAAGGAAGTCTCTTTCCTTACTTTTATAGAGACCCGCTATAGCAGGTAAAAAAATTTGAGGTATCAAGAGGAACAAGGAAGAAAATCGACCTGAATTTCTGAATATTCTGATTCCCAGTTTGCATAATATTACTGAAGTTTGATTAAATAAGGCTATTTTGCATGTTTGTTTAATACAAGGGAAAGGATTCCCTGTAGACTGAGTTACCCTTTTCCTTTACTTTTTGTTACTAAAAAAATATGTAGTTCAGACCTATTCTCTATTTAGCTACTTAAACAATAAATCAATGATATGCATGCACAGAAGTAGAACAATCCTACAGTAAATCTTTGTTAAAATCATGTCTAGAATAGATGAAGAGAAGTTCTTTAGGCTGCTGTATGTGATGCAGCTGGTGTGAGGTCAATAATTNGCCATCTCACTTCAGAACAAGAGGTTTTATTGTTTCATATTATTCATTATTTGTGCTTGTGGGCACTTCGTTAAATAAACACATTTTTTCCACTTTTCTCTAAAGAGATTTTCTCCTGGATTGGTTGAGGGAGGAGCCATTTGGGTTTGCTTCCCAGAGGGCCCACATTCAGAGGTTTCCTCCCAAATTTTCCAACTTTCTCAGTTTGCCATCTCACTTCAGAACAAGAGGTTTTATTGTTTCATATTATTCATTATTTGTGCTTGTGGGCACTTCGTTAAATAAACAAATTTTTTCCACTTTTCTCTAAAGAGATTTTCTCCTGGATTGGTTGAGGGAGGAGCCATTTGGGTTTGCTTCCCAGAGGGCCCACATTCAGAGGTTTCCTCCCAAATTTTCCCTAAACCAGGACACAGGACTCAGGTATTGTGAAGACTTGATAAAACAGAACCAGTTGATTAAGAAACCAGCAAGAACCCAGCTCCTGGTTTTGGCCAGGACAAACTGACCTGGGAATTAGCCAAACCTTCACTGCACCTGCTCAAAGGTGGAGGTCAAAGAAGAACTGAGGAAGACTTCTTACTTCATCAGAAGAGCCCTGTCCAAGACCACCAGGAAATGTGGCACCACAGAAGACTAATTACAATATGAAGCACAAGGAGGTGGAGAATGGGGCAGGGAATGAGTGGGCAGGGTGGTTTTCTGGGATCTATGTGTGTTTAAACCTTAAGCCTGTCTTGACCAGGTACATATGTATGGTGGAAAATCCCCCATGCATCCCAGCTGGAAATAAAACATACCTGCTTTACAACTTTTAATTGTAAAGTCCTTATCCTGCAATTCAAGAGCATCATGCCTCACCCACAGAGGAACACTGATGGGAATGGAACCTCAGGATCCATGTGCTGGTATCTTTTTCAGGCAACACACAGAAATAGAACTATGGAATATTTTTGCTTCATCTTAATGCTTCTGCCACGTACCTGCTGTGAAAGTCAACATAACAACCTATTTCCAGTGGTCAGTTCCATGAAATCTGCAATCATGCCTTGCCCAAGGCTTCACAGCTTTAATGTTGAGCCCAGTCAAGTTATTCATGGGAGCTGGTCCTTCTTAGCTGCTGAGATCTCATCTAATCTCTGCTTAAATTACTCCTGGCTCTTTGGAGGTCTCTACACAAAATGCGTGTGTGTATAAATATATATTTGTGTGAGTGTATATGGACATATTTTTTCTCTGGGAAAAGAACTTTTGTAGGATTTTCCTTTTATATCAGCAGTTATCCCACTGTGTATGACATTTCTGGACCTGACTGCTGTTAAAAAATGTCTCCTAAGGAAGTCTCTTTCCTTACTTTTATAGAGACCCGCTATAGCAGGTAAAAAAATTTGAGGTATCAAGAGGAACAAGGAAGAAAATCGACCTGAATTTCTGAATATTCTGATTCCCAGTTTGCATAATATTACTGAAGTTTGATTAAATAAGGCTATTTTGCATGTTTGTTTAATACAAGGGAAAGGATTCCCTGTATATTGAGTTACCCTTTTCCTTTACTTTTTGTTATTATAAAAATATATAGTTCAAACCTATTCTCTATTTAGCTACTTAAACAATAAATCAATGATATGCATGCACAGAAGTAGAACAATCCTACAGTAAATCTTTGTTAAAATCATGTCTAGAATAGATGAAGAGAAGTTCTTTAGGCTGCTGTATGTGATGCAGCTGGTGTGAGGTCAATAATTATCCATCAGGCAGGATACTCTGCAAGCTTTTCTGAATCTTTTTGTCTTGAAGTCACCATCTATCACTCATCAGACACATAAAATTTAATCTGTATTTGGCAACTTTTCATTTGGAAAGTGAAACAATTAATGTCAGGAGAAAGGAGAGGGAATCGAGCAAGTGAACATCTATCCTATAATTGAGTGATGAGTCCAGGAAACACTTCAACAGTCCTGGCTGTTCCAAGAGGGTACTTCTGGCCTTGCCCAATGAAAAATGTTTTCTCTGCTGGAATTAAGAATGCAAAAAGGTGTTCAGCAGCAAGGTATTTACCCAGCTCTGCATGTGGTTAATTATCTCAGTTTCATGCAGTGCTCTGCTAAAGAGCTTTGGATCCAGTGTCCTGTATGGATCTGGGAGACTTCTACCACTGCAAGGCTGCAAAATCATCTTTTCAAAGAAGACAATTGTATGTGTGAATCAAAATGTGAGCTTTTGGCTTCTTCTGTGGCCTTGATAATCTTCCCACTCAAATGCACAAACACCAAATACACGTTCTGGTGGTCAAAACCCAGACAACGAGACATTTTGGATTCTGCCCCTGTTTTAACTTTTTATCCAATATTTGAGCTTGCATATAATAATGAATAAATAATGAATAAATAATTTACTTCCTGTAAACCATTTTCTCAGTCTGTAAAGTCAGAAATGTGATGCTACAAGCTCCACAAAAGCTGCTCTGAAAGAACACAATTGCTTTTATTTGGTGCTACAGAATTCATGAAATACCCACATACACAAGGCATCTCACAGGTCCTTGTCCAGTGGTAATTTAAGAACATATGGTAACACATTCTAGGGGAGAGGACAGAAGGAGTTTTTGCTATCAGATGACAACTTCCTTATCACCAGAGCTGTAGCATATTGAGTGAAGCACATTGCATTTTCCTGAAATCCCCCTTTGACAGGGGCCAAATGGGCTTGGAACCCCCCAGAATTATTAACAAAAGAAGCATAATGATACTCCCATGAATTAAATCCCTCTGAAGGATAATGATATAACAGAGGTGGTTTCTTTTTCTGTACATTGAATTGCAGGAAATATAAGCATGTGAAATAAAACACACACAGCTGCTTTAGCTGGTGTCCAGGCAGAGGGTAACTGAGGATGGTTTGAACCATAAGTTTGACAATGAACAGAAGAAAAAAAAAAAAGCCAATTTGAGGAGGAGTATTGTTTAGTTTATTCTAATAAACCTATTGTTTATCAGTAGGATAACATTGTTTTTCCTCTTATCATATGGCACACAACTCCTGGTTTGTATGGGAAAAACATTTGGGGTTATTCAGTGCTTTGTCAGTGGACTTTGCTGATTTGGTATTCAAATTTCTTTTGAAACTAATGATACCTTTCCACTGGTATTTATTGGATTTATCTGATAGCACCATCAGTGAAATAGAAATAATTTTGACAAAAGACATTTAGAACAATAAATGTCCAAAGGACCCTGAATTTCCAAATTTAGAACACTAAATGTCCCAAGTTAACTCTCACTGTTTCCTTCTTCTCTTCAGTTCCCACCATGTAATCTCCCAATTTCCCTACATTTGCAGTTAGGGAAAACTTTGTTCTCACTACCATTTGAAATTTTACTCCTTTGCCTCATGTCTTGTTTCATGCTAAATAAAAATACAGCGGCTCATAAGCAACGTTACTTAAAAAACTCTGAAAATCTAAAGAGGTAACCGTGGTATTTCTCTCTTAAATTATGCTTCTTTTTCTGCTTGCTGAAATACAAAATGTTTTACTTGTTTTTCAAGGGCTAAGCAGCCATAAATGTGATAGCATAACTGAGAACAAACAGGACTCATTCTCACCTTGTTATCTCTGCATGAGTTTCAATATTGGATAGGATTTATGATGTGCTGTGATTTCTCACTCACAAGGCTGTTTCAGGAGTAGCCCATAAGGCCAGAGATGTGATTTTCACTTGCATGGAGGGCAGTGTTTATTATTCAAATGGCAGCAAATGGAAAATTTCAATTCAACACATGTATTTTATTAAAAATTAAAAAAAAAAAAATTAAACCAGGGTAATTCTTTAAAGTGTGCAATCCATGGTGGGTGTAGAGTGACAAATGTTACACTTGCTGGGTTTCCTGTGCTTTTGCAGAGCAAGGTGATAGTAAAGATGGTTCATTCAAACTCCTTTGAGAACAACTAATCAGCCACATATCATCTTTAGTGCTCTGTCTTCCCAAGGAAAGTGGAAGGGATCCAATTAAGAGTGGGGGATGAGATTTCTTTATTAACTTTATAGTAGAAGGAAGGAACATATGGAGGCAGAGTGTAATGCCAAAGAAGAAAAATATCAGAAAAGAAGAAAGCATGTAATTTCTGGAAGATTTTGGAGAATATGTCAAAACACTTCCTTCAGAAACTTTTTTTGCGGGTTAGGAAATGTGGGCAGGCTGGGGACAGAATCCTGCCTTAGGACAGAGGAGAGGATTAACTGATCACCCAAGGGTCACTTCTGCTGTAACTTTTTCTGTGGTCTCATGTCCTCAGGACAGTGGTGTTTAGCTTTAGTGGTCACTTAAGGAAATAAATTAACCATTGTCACCTGGTGCTTCAATGGCTTCACTGTCATGTTCCTGAGTGAGAATAAAAGGAATCTGGACCATCTCCTTGCCCCCAGCCTGTATGACCCACAATCAGGTAGGGAGAGACCACTGGGAGGCAAGGAAGGATGGGAAGTTGGAGGGTATGAATATTTAAATCAAAATTCTAAAACAGAAAATAAATTTTTAAATGTTCATAAATATTTAAATTTAAATTTAAATAAGCATTTGAATTATCTGGGTTATCTGTTTTATCACCCAGACTGAACCCAGCATTTAGACCTGCTGTACAGCTAGGGGCAAACCATATAACCTCTGTCTCATTTTTTCTCTCCATAAGGTAAGGATGAAATTATTTTTCTAAGTACCCTTTCTCAGAAAATTAACTTTCAAATGTGTTGTTAAAAAAACCTAGCAAAGCAAACAGCCTACCAGTAATCCAAAGCTGCACAGATTTATTATCTGTCTAAAGAATTTGATGGGTAAAATTGAAAAAAAAAACAACCAAACAACCTAACAAATAATACTCTTATTAATGGGGCTTCTCAAAGTGTATTTTCTTGGAAATATAAGCATGCCAATAAAGGTTAATTAAAATGGTAGGCATTCATGATCAGATGAAATGGGGTGTGTACTAATCTCCTGCACTTGCTCGAGAACCTAAAAAGCATAAGATGTGTGGATGACACAGTATTTTTAGCTGGATTCAATAGAACTCTCTTACACTCAATTAATTTCTGCATTATATGGAGATGAAACATTTTCTTTTCTTCCCATCATCTCTATAAGAGGAGTGAGGCATAATAGCAATATTTCTGACACCAAAATATGTCTGTGAAAATTTGAGAGTATTTCAGGAAAGAGAAATGCACCTATGAAAGAAGCAGTAGTGTGTTGGTATCATCTCATTTCCATTCCAGTGACAGGACCTGAGGGAATGGCCTGAAGTTGTGTCAGGGGAGGTTTAGGCTGGAAATAAGGAAAAAAATTCTACACCCAGAGGGTTTTGGGCGCTTCCCAGGCTCCCCAGGGAATGGGCACGGCCCCGAGGCTGCCAGAGCTCCAGGAGAGTTTGAACAATGATCCCAGGGATGCCCAGGGTGGGATTATTGGGCTATCTGTGCAGGGCCAGGAGCTGGATCAATGATCCTGGAGGTTCCTTTCCAGCTCAGGCTATTCCATTATTCTGTACAGAACATTATTGGATACTCCCCTGGATAGGTGAGAATGACTTCCAGCAGCAGAATGATTCCTTCTCCCTTTGCCATCACTGGTAGCTTAATCCCTAATTTCGTGATGTTTAGAGCATCACTCAGATGTTTGGATGACATCATGCATTTTTGGGGGTGAAGGGGTATACCTGGCACCTTTCACTGAACAGCTTCTGGTGAGGCTTTTGTCACTTGCAGTTATCACTTTTGGAAAAGAATTGCTCAGGCACTAAGGAGAGCAGAGGCAGGTGTAGAATGAAAATTTAGATCCATGGGTTGGTGCCTGTTGGTGTGAAATGCTTGTCCTGGTCACTCATTAAAACAAAGAAACCAAAAACCCAAAAGAAAATCTTTCTGTCTTCATCCTTGGTCTAGTGTCTACAAACACCTCTGGAGAAAACGGAAAAGTTTTTTTTTTTTTTCTATTTTTTCAACTTTTTCTTACCAGATAATTCTGCTCTTTGAAGATTGGTTATAGTAACTCACTGAGAGCAGCACATGGTTTTTATGGATGGAAAATCATAACTTTTAACATCTGAAGTTCAAAACACTGTAATTTCAAACCCAGGGTTTTTTTTTTGTTTGTTTTTTTGTTTGTTTTTTGGGGTTTTTTTTCATAATTCAACTATCTTGATAATCAATAAAGTAGCAGGCTGAAGAGAGATTCAGATTCCTCATCAACTCTTGGCAGAACAGTATCAGAATGGTACAAAATAGATGTCACTGCCCATAGCAGGGGGCTGAAATAAGATGATCTTTAAGGTAATTTTTAACCCAAACTGCTCTATGATTTTATGAGTCTATGAAGATTAATTAAAGGGAAATGATTAAGATGAGAAAACTTAAAGCATGTTGTTATTTCTTTTTTTTTTTTTTTTTTTTTTTTTTTTTTTTTTCTTTTAATTTTCCCTTCACTGTAGCAGTTTCCACAAGCAAAGTACTGATATCTCAAAATACCTGGGAAACTGCAGGGCTGGAAATGCAAATGAGCTACCATGAGAACTGTAGTTTGCTCACATTAACTTAACACATAGTAAAGATGTAGTAGTATTACCATAAACACAGTTTGCTTTAATTTATGGACTTCTTTACATGCACACTCCTGTATCCCTGTGGGCCATAAAGCAAAACCTGAAGAGAAAATAGAAAAAGAATAAAATATATCTTGTCTTCATTTGTGTCAAAATCACAATAAAAGGAGGAAATATAACCGGCTTAGATGATGTTTTCTTATTTATAAAGCTTCCTGTTTCACTCTGTTTTAATTATCATTGTGGTGTTATTAAAGTGTGGTAGCACAGAAAAGGCTTCATCCCACCTTGGCAGCCAGATTAGTATCAAGTTCTAAATGGAGGACACTTAATTTTAAACCAGTTCTAGAAATCATTTCTCAAGTCTCTCTTTTCTGGGGCCTTGCTCCTCCTTTTTTTTTTTTTTTTTTTTTTTTTTTTTTTTTTTTTTTTTTTTTTTCCTTTTTTTTTTTCCAAGTTCATTTCCTAATTTTATGGGCCTTAATGGGCAATTCTTTGAGCTGGATGAAAGGAATTGAATATTTCACATACAGAGCTGCAGAAGGCCAACCCGTGTTGTTTCTAGATGAATGGTATATTGAGCTGTATCTTCCCCAGGGCAGAGGAAAATATGTTGAACTAGATACCATTGCTGAAAAACAATAACATCAGTTTTTATCCAAAAAATTGATGCTGAATAGGAAAATGAAGAGGGAATATCAGAATGCACCCAAAACAATGACAATATTTTTGTTTTATCACTGCAACACGTCTAAACCTTTCAGATTTTTTTTTTTCTTTAAATCAGAGAAACAAATAACGTCTTTTCATATTGGAATTGCTCTTTGTAAAACTCTCAGAAGGACCATAGAGATCTTGTTATGATTTGACTGAATGGCCATAGTGGGGTGCATTGCAATCTGCTCATGGGTTTGGAGTTTATTGCTGTGTTTCTGTGAAACAAGGTCCAGCAACAAAAAATACACCTCATCTTAATAAATACTCTCTGAAGAAACAGCACACTGAGACCTCCTGCTACACACCTTGTTTTGTGTAGGGCAGACCTGTACTGTCTTGATTAAAGAATTAAAAAAAAATTAAATGTTTAGAAGAGCCCTTTGCTGCTTTTAATTAACAAAGCAACCTTTGTTGTTTGTGTTGGTGGTGATGGAAAGATTTATCATTGGTTAGCAGTGCTTGGGTGGGTTAATTGTAGATACATTAATAATATATAATGCAATTTTATATTGTTTAATGATTTTGATCTTTCATGGTATAAACCTATTGAGGTTAATAAGGCTGGCGGTTTTTTATTTTTGTTCATTGGGTTATCTTTAAATTATTATAGGTAAATTAAATGCACAAGAAATGAGGGCATAAAAGCAGAGAGTAGGGTAACAAATAAGTTATGGAACTCCTTGTGTTAGAGCAATTCACCACAACGTTCACTAGGTATAAACACAGCAATTCACCACAACGTTCACTAGGTATAAACACAGAAATATAGGGATCCATTTTTAATAGGATAGATTTTTCTTTTATTTACAATTCTGTTATGTAAAAAATAATGCTAATTAGATGACTATAGGACAGAGCCCTACCATTATTTTTTCAGGCACTGTTCAATTTCCATACATATAAGGTAGCTGACATTTGAAATAAGCAGAATCTCCCCCATTTAGAAAAGCCCTCCTTCTTCTATGAATTTAGTGAAGGTCAACCTTCAAAACCAAAACATCTGGAGTTTATTTTCTAGATGAAGAGGCAAGGCATCTCCCTCAATTTTCTGGCCAGGCTCCTTTTCACATAGCCCATGGTACAAGGGGGTTCCTGGGCTGCAGGTGCATGGTGACAGCTCATGTCCAATGCTCCATTTACCAATATCCCCAATTCCTTCTCCACAGGGCTGTTCCCAATCCATCCATCACCCAATCCATACACACACCTGGAACTGTCTCAGTGCAGCTGCAGGACCCTGCACTGGCTGAATTTCAGTGTTCACACCTCTCCACTTCTCCAGCCTGTCCAGGTCCCTGTGCAGAACCAACTGCACTGCTCAGCTTGGTGCCAGACACGAGCTGGCTGTCATTAGCTCCCACTGCCCCTGTCACTGATGAAGATATGGGACAGATCTGGTCTCAGGACTCACCCTCAGAGACACCACTTGTCACTTGTAGCAGCCATTGACTGCAACTCTTTGGATGTCTCCATCCATCAAACCCATATCTTTCCAATGTAGCAGCAAGGATTTCATGTGGAACCCTGTCAAAGATCTTCAGAGAGACTCAGAGAGGTTTCAGATAAGCACCTTGGTACTTAATTTAGAATTAGGGATTAAATTAGGGATTAGGGAATCAACTGGGTTTGGATATATACCTGAATTCAGAGAATGTGTAGAAGCTTTCAGACCACTGGTGCCTTAAGTTTCAGCTTTCATATTTTTAGATTCTGTGCTGCCTAGGGCTACAGTCCTTAGCCTCACATTCAGTGTCACTCAGCTCTCCTCATAGAGTAGGAAGACAAAACAAATCCTTTTCCTGATGAAGACCAAGGACAACTGTTACAAGTTTTCAGGCCCAGAAGCATAAACAACAGTGGAGTGAAGAGAGAAAACAAGAAGGATGGGACTTCACTACCTGGAGATGTAATTGGACAATTAAACCCAATATGAAAATGGAATAAGACTTACAAAAGTGTCAGACCTCGTCACTGGTTGTCCATTTTGTGACCATTTTTAGTCCACCTTGGGTGTAGCCCTGGCCAGGCTTTTATCCTGCCCAAGTTGTACCCTTAAAGAACTTTTAATAAATATCTACTTTATTCTTTAGCTCTGTCCAGTCTCTGTTCCATGTCAGCTTTCCCAAGGCATCACCACAAATCTTGAGCAGCTTGCCCAGCACTAATGACATCATCCTTGCCCAGAGCTGGAGTATATTTTCTTATCTTTATTTTACAAATAGGGAAAACAAAGGGCCAGCCTGTGATTTTGCAATAAACCCAGTTATCCTCAACTGATTTCAAAAGAAAAGACTGCAAAATTGAGCATGAAGAATCAAAGTTACAAAAGACCTCTAGGCTGAGGGATTTTTGTGTGTTTGTAGCCTCCTGTTTTTGAAGCACTTTTGAGTGTCTGTCCCCAGTTGTTGGTTATAAAACACTTTTAGAAAGCCTCATTTAAAGGATTTGCCTACAGGAACAAGGCCAGATTGTAATAAAGGGGAAACAGGAACTGTTTCTCTCAGGAGCTTCCTGTGCTCTCAGCCAGAAGAGCATCCCTTTTATGGCTTCTTTGTTTTCCTCCCTCACCAAATCAGACCTTTTGTGTGACCCTAGAAAAATACCCATGGAGGGGTGATCAAAGAGAGAATAAATGTGTGGGGTTTTTTTAATTCCATGTCTGCATGCTGATTTCAAAACAACATGAAAATATGTTTCAACAGAATCTGTTTGATGAGAGAACAGAGCAGCCTACAATGGATGGAGAATATACCTATTCATCAAGAGGCTGATGAGGAGAATTTTTTTGTTTCCATAGGTGCAACTTTAATCTCTAAAACTGAAAATAAAGGAGAGGGAGATGTTATTGATAGAGATTGCAAATCTACCTTTAATTGATTTAGTGTTCTCAGTGATTTTGCAGATATGAATTTTACTAGCCCTAGGAGACATTGGAAAATAAAATATTTCTCTAATACTTAAATATAGCACTTGGCTGCATGTATTTAATGCTGTCTAAATAAAGATTTCAGCCTGTTTGTAATTTAAGCCTCACTGTTCTCCAGCATTATAGGGCCAGTAAATCAAATATATTTGGACCTCTTACTATGTTGTATCTTATGCAATAATTTGTGAACTGGTAGAATAATTCTGTGGTCTATAGACATTTTTTACTTTCTCTTTGTCTTGTTGCTGTTTGGTTTGCACTTCCCAGGAGGATGGGTATAGTAATTCACCCCCCACATTAGCAGATGTTCCCATATTAGGAAAGGATTTGAGTTTCATTCTTTGTTTCACTTATAAGGCAAAGAACCAGAAACTTTGATGCTCTTCTCACCATAATTGCCCTGGTTACAACACAAAGGCACCTGTTGGATCCTTGAAATGTAACTCAAGACCTGCAGCTATTTTCTATTGGGCAACGTGACAAAATCCCTCCTAGATCACTGAATTTTTAAAGGAGAGCACAGAGACTCTTGGTGCATTTTCAGGGTGTGATAGCAGGTGTATGGATTCTCCCTGCACCATGCACAGCTTTTACTCTTTTGTTTTGTATGCTTTATTATTTTCATCTTTATTAAAATCTTTTCCTTTTCGAACACCCCTGGTCATGCCATCTCACTATTTTTATAAGCCATTTTCTGAGGCTGAGGGCATCCCTCAGGAGGAGATGCATCTCTGTGAGGCCAATAACACTCTGGCTTCACACAGAAACACATTAGATGGGTTAGTTTTAAATATCAATTGTGTTATCACCATCTATTATGATGCTTCTGAGAAGTGGCTGGGGTGAGGTGCCCTGAGCCAGGGGTGCTCCCTGTGTTTCTGACAAGGTCTTGGGTTCACTCTTGGAGACTTCTCTGAATCTGTGGCTTAACTGATGTTTAATGGATCCCAATGAAAAATCAAAGCAGGGGAACATGCTGCTTGCAGTAATTAGTTTGGTTTACTCACACTGACATCAAACACCTCCACGTCTTTGCACGCTGCAGTGCATCCTGTGAGACTGAACACTTGTTAGCAGCAAGAGAGATTCATTGCCTGGCAGTGCTAGAATCTCTCACTCTGAAAAGAATCCTGTGATGTTTTTGAATAGCTTCTGCAATTCTGTCTTGCCAAATTTTAACTTACTTTCAAAATTATTTTTTAAAATTTCATTTCATTTTAATTTTGTTTTGTTATTTTATTCAGTTTCGCTTTAAGAGAGTTATCTGGTTTTTTTTTCTATTTAAATAATTCTCATTTTACTTGGTTTGTTTTTCATGACCTGTTTTCCTTTTATTTCATAAAGCCACACACAGAAGTAAATTTACAGAAGTAAATTTACAGTAAAAGTGTATGTACTTTATAAAACAATATTTACCTTAAGAAACACTCTTCACTGTTGGTTGACAATGGAAATCAATAATGAAAAATAGCAAGGGGAAAATAAAAGGTAAGTGGAAGGGGTCAAAGTTTGCCATGATGGTCATTAATATTACTCAATAGTAGAGAAAAAAAAATCTTTTTAAATAATCTCTATCATGGATATTTGTCCTGGAATAGATAGGTGTAGTGTAGAAGAAGTTTTGAAATGCAGTTTTCATAGCCCATGACATTATTACGTTATTACGCAAAATAGTTCAGTTTCATTTCTTCTTTTGCTGTTTATTTATGTGTATATGTATTGACAAATATATATATGTATATATATGAAATAAAACACACATACATATAATACATATTTTTCTACATTAATATCTTCATGTAAGAAATTTACATTTTGACAAAAAAGAATATATATCAGTCTGGAACACTTTCCTTAAATGACATTCCACGGAAACTGCCATTTTCTTGTGAAAGGTTCTCTACTTAAAAGAATTGCAAGGACTAGTAATATGAGCTTTTTAGCCAACCTTATCTGAAAGACATGACCTAACTTCATAAAAATGAGAAGAACACACAGGAAGGATGCATATGTACAAAAGAAATAAGGAGGTAATTTACCTTGTCTGCATAGACCTATTTATGAGCAGTAAGAAAGAAAAATACCTGGGTAATCTGGGATATCTGGTTCCAAACCAGACATGATGCATTCACAATGATCTGATTAGATGGAATGGAAAAGCACATGCCTCTCCTGGAGGAAAAACATGATAATATTCATATCAGAAGCCTTGTAATATTTATGGCTGACTGAAGGGGTGTGTTAAGGTGTTGTACAAGGTGAGGTTGGTGTGAGGTTAATCAGGACCCAAATGCCAGTGGTCTGATAGTTCTGCCATGGGAAGCAGATTTCACAGGGACACATGGCAGACAGGGAGATATTCAAGTGTGGCACTCATAGTTCTGTCATTTAAGAAATATATTCAATAGACAGCAATGACGACATAGATCTTAACTGTTCACTGAAGAATAGAACACTTCTCTTCTGGGCAGGTGGTTTTCTTTTTTCCATCCCATGTGCTGTTGAAAACTGTCTTTCTTAGTTTACCTGCTCTTTCTCACATTTGATTGCCCACAAGCCTTCCCTGTGCATGGGTCAGCCCAGAAGCAGTGAAGAGAGTCACAGCAGTGTTCATTTTGGAGGGCTTAGGGAGACAATAACAGCTGTTGATTCAAACATATCAAATGCAGCTCATCCTCGTTGGGTATTAATGGAATTTTGTCTGTTACAACAGGTGATTATCTCATCTTTGGTCACAAAGCAATTCAGTGTGAACTTTGACAGGTAAGACTTTCCTTACTGAGTGTTGGTTTATCAATAAATAAAAAGGTAAATATTTGAAGGGTGCTAGGAATTTGTTTTAATCAGCCTCTTTGTTCCCCACTCTTATTCTTATGCTTGGCTACGATGACAATGACATATGAAAATCCTATCCAAATTCTTCTTAGCTATAGGAAATTTTTGGTTCTGGTTTTATTCTGACACCACTTACGAATGCAAGACCTAAATTCCTGGGACTTAATGCCTGGAGCATGATTGCAACCAGTACAAGTACTCTGTTAGCAATACAGTTTTCCTCTCACAGGTAAACTCAGAATGCCTCTGACAGGGATTTGTTCTCTTGATATTTTAAGATGAAAAGTTCATGGCTACCAGTACCTGTTCTGTATGCAGAGAAGCCAGATGGAGCCATGACTCACTCTAAATATTTCTTTTGAGGTTAGCATAAGTGAATTGCTTTTCAGGTGGAATCCATCAGGTCCCCAGAATGTGTTCTTGTCTACAAATTCGTCCTGCTGCATTATATTGCTCTTCTTCAAAATGTTAAATGTCTTCATTTGCATTTGCAGGAGTTGATTGAGCCCTTGTTCTTACTTCCATGCATAAGGATTGCATTTTATCCTTTTTTTATTGTAATTTTTAGTTCATGTTTCTTTCAGAGCTGCTGATATAGGGGCCTAATTTTCAAATCATTTTACACATATATCTTTTTCTATTGTCACTGTGAATTGTGATAAAAATGTTGGCTTTATTTTCTTTCCTTCACATTTATTATTTTGCTCACCTTCTGAAATCCTTAGTTGCATTGTTTGATGGAGACTGTCCATGAAATGCTGTCTTTGTTTAGAAAATTATTTCATGCAATATCTCCATTAGATTGTTTTGTCCAGGCAAAAGAAAGAAGAAAGGAAAGAAACTCTCATTTTTACCAAATCATGTTCTAAGCAAAATTTTCAATGGTTCCATTACACTGATCTATGAGGGAGATTTCAGAATAAAGTCCTCATTTTCAGCAGAAGATCCAAACCCTGTGATGACTAAAATCCTAATTCCTTGCATTTAGGGGTGAAGGGAATTCAGGACCCTGAACAGCAGGATCGTGGTCTGGTGGAAGGTGTCCCTGCCCACAGCAGGGAAGTTGGAACTGGATGATCTTCAGGATCCCTTCAAACCCAAAGCATTCAGTGATTTTGTGTTTCCAGGACCATTCCTGGAAACCTGATAGCACATGAGACAAACCTGAACTGGGAATCACTTTGCAGAGATGGCCAAGGTGGCTCATCCTGACTTAGACATAGTCTGGAATAAAATCACAAAAGGGTGACACTGTGCCAGACAAACATATCTCTGGCTTGGGACAAACCTTGATTGTTGTTAACACTTTTGATTTATCCCTGAATGAATTCTGAATGCTAAAGTCAGTGTTAAAACTGCCAACTAACCCTAAAACTCCATATCTTACCTGTTACCTCTCTGTACCACCTCACCACTTTACTCTGCCTTTCCATTCCTTTAGTGAGACTGGAAAGCAAGAGGGAAGATAAATTATCTTCATTGGCTTATATATCTAAGATACAGGGCTTTAAATAAAAATTATAGTGGATGTATAAGTGATTGATTAGAGCATGTGGTTTGCATTGTATTTGGAAATGAAAATGTAGGAAGGAGGGAATTTCAATAGCAAAGTGGAAATGGTTGTCATCAGGATTAATGTTAAATGATCATTCATGTCTGCCTTATCTCACGCTAAGTTTTCTTAAGTAGAATTTTAATAGTGTAGACTTTATTGTGCATTATGGTGATAAGATCCTGCCAATGTTTAGTTGAGCTGGTTAATTTACAGAAGCTAATTTAGAAGGTAGCTCTTGTGCTAGGAAATCTGTCCTGTTGGATTGATAACCCAGCTTTTAGGATATTATTTCCACAGAAGCAGATCTTCATCTTCTCTCCCCATCTATGCCCTTGTGCTCCAGCTTCTAATTATTCAACTGTGAAGGGAATTTCCTTCATTTTTAGACACAAACATCCTCACCACATGATTTATAAGGTTGTCTGTGAAGTGAATTGATTATTTAGGCTTGTAACTATTTCTATAGAATTTTGTGGTATGTTAAGTTTGTGCCTAAGGATAAATATAAGCTCTATCTCATTTAATCCCAGCTCAGAGAGAAATTTTTCTTCTGAAAACATTTTTATGTATTTACTCACAAGTTTTATCATCAAATGTAACCATTTAGCATACAACTCATGTGTGCTTATAACACTTCACAGGCACTTTTCTCACCACTGAAATTGAACCACCGAAGCTGAATGTGGCAGCTCTTTAACAATTCTCATCTGTGCAACGTGAGAGTTTAAACAGAAAATGGCCTTACTGCTTTCCCAGCTTTAATGCATATTCAAACATTTTCTGTCAGCTGTCATTTAGTTCCCAAAATTCCTTTGTGTGTGTGGCACTGGCTGCCATTCCTGTTGTTGCTCTGTACTGAATCCTAGGAGCTTGAAAGATTTTCCTCTATACTGGCCTTTGTACAATACTCAGCACTGTAGGATTTAGAGAAATTTCTACTAATCCATTGAAAAATGTGACTGGCAAAATTAAATTCTCTGCCTGGTTCTTGCAACCAAACCTCATCTGTTCACCAGCCATAGAAGAAGATGTAAAAGAGATTTAGCAGCAAAGAATTTCAAATTCTCATATGTCCTTTCTGCTCACTTTCTGCACATATCTAGACAATAAAGTTTTACTGGCACTAGTGTTCACAGCAAATGAAAACCAAATCCTCATATGAGCATCTCTAGAAGGTGAGATTTAAATCTGAAAGGCATCCTGTGGGAAATCCTTCTGTGTTCACCCATTCAAAAAGCAGGAAGATAGGAAACATGGCATATTTTCTAATTGAAAGTGATAAGCTACACGTGTTGAATCTCAAGTATTTTCACTCAATCCCCCGGGAGAAAAACTGAGAGATGACAATGGTGAAATAAATTCATACAGCATCCAATCTAATACTCATTAAAATGAATGAAAAGACAGATTTAAATTGGACTAGGCCTATAAGTCCCAGACTAGCAAGGTACTCAAGCATGTGAGAAGTCATTGTCTTTAAGCTTGTGTTTAAAATTATGCACGTGTTTAAATGCCAGGTGTCTTTGGGGCCTGGATATATTAAATAAGGAAACAGTAACTTGCTGTGCAGGGGAAAAAATAAAAATTAAAAACAAACAAACAAACAAACAAACAAAAAACACACAAAAAAAACCCCCACAAAAACAAAAAACAACACCCCCCCTCAACAACAATAAAAGAACCAACCAAAACCAAAAAAAGGTTAACTTTTCTTGACATATTCTAAATTTTTAACAAAATATATCCAACAGATGAATAGAGATGTTCAGAGAAGGTTTTCTACAGATTCTGCATTGACAGAATGCTAAATGATTCACCTTTTGGAAGTGGCAGTGTAGCAGATGCCATCAGATAATTTCTCCAAGTCCTTTGAGGTTGAAGTTTTGGTTTTTTTTGCATGTGATTGTCCTGTATTATTCAAATAGGCTTTGGTGATAAGAATTATAAACCTTGTGTTTTGTCTTCTCCCTTAGAAATACAGAGTAAAGCACTTCACCAAAAGTCTGCCCAAACCAAGTATGCTTAAGACTTTTAATTTTTCGTGACTCTATGCTCTGCACTGGATTCTAAAGGTAAAACCTATTCAGAAAATAGCATCCATTTTTTCCCCCAGACTTATATTTTCCTTTGAAACAATTTTATTAAAATAGAATAACCAGATCTGGTCTCCAGAAGTTAATCAAAGCTAAGTCTTATAGCTGTAGTTAAGTTTTTCTGTCTTTCTTAAACCAAACAGAGTTTTCCTCTGATTACAATTCCAGTACTGCTGAGTGTAACTACTGGCACAGCCATCATCAGGAGAAGGGATTTTGTTTGTAGCTGCTTTAGAAAGAAAGATTGTTCAAAAATATTTCAGAGGAGTTTTGCATCTGAGGAATACCAAAACTAGGTTGTGTCTGGAATACATTGTTAAACTTATATTTTAAACTACTTCAACATGAACAAAACTGCATAAACAAAACCAAGATAGAATGGAACTTTGTAGGTAATAATGCAAAGAATGAGCAGATGCAATGGACCGTATTAATAATGTAATTTTAATTTGAAGTTCTAGTCTACTCTGATTGCAAATCACTGCTTACATTAAAACTTTAATGTCTCTGTACATGAAATGTGCCAATTTCCAGGCTGTTCAACAAAGAAATCATATTTATTCTCAGAAAAGTGGAATGTGCATTATTGGAATGTTTCATTTTGCTGTTATCAACTTTGTCATAGAATGAAAGAAATTCAATTTCAGATTACATTCAAAACAGAAATTATTGATACTTTATCTGCTGTTGTTATGACAGTTAGAGATCTTTCTGTATTTCAATTCTGAAATCTTAAATTTGATACACTGCCTCTCAGGCATTTAATAAGAAACAAATTCTTAACAAACTTTAAGTTGAAAAATAACATCATGAACCACATCTCATTACCTTTTCACTAACGTGCTTCCTTTGTAACTTATCACTCCGTGGATGTGCACATCCAAACATTATAAATCAAATTTCATACCTGCATAAAGCACTGAAATAAATGGCTTTATGCTGGCGTAAAAAATCCAGTGATGAACTGGGCTCTGATCCTGCTTATTTTGTTCTCCTGGGAAATAAGAAAGGAAGACAAAGAGAAGTAAAACATCAAGAAGAAGATCAAATGTGAGACAACATAAATGGCCTGAAATTGATTCCTTTTACTCTGGTGACATTTCATTAACTTCAGGGAAGTTTTGGAGGATTTTTATAGAGAGTCAAGTGAGAAGAGAATAGGGAGAAAGGAAAGAAAGACTTTTCTTCCAGACCCCGATAGCCTGATTTGCTGAACTGTGATTTTATATAGGGAAGAGAAATACACTACTTTCAACTCTCCAAAATAACCTTGTCTCTTATCTCTTTATTCACATGTGACTTTGAAGCTCATTTATACCAAGAATTTCTGGGGAAAATCCCAGCCATACAGCCACAGGAAAAAAAAAAAAAAGCCTTGTGCAAAAAATCCTAATCACAACTCTGGTATTTTTCAGCATAAGTTCTTTTATACTTTTTTAGTGGTCACAATAAGAGCCTGTGATTATTTAGAAATGTCCCAGGAAAGTGGGTCATTTAAGGAAAACAGATATATTGTGTTTTCTATCTGCTGGTGACTATTTCTTAGTTACTCCAACCAGAATAAATGTGCAAACATGTGGGTCTGATTTTCCGAGTCTGGAGTTTTCAGCCTGGAGTAGCTGATTTCTTCTTCCCTTGAGAGAATCCATTCCTCTCAAGGACAGTGAATGTAAATAAGCCTTTTATGTATTCAAAATACAGCTAGGTTCTCATACAACCCTCTCACAGGTGTTGTTTCCATTATTTAACCAATGAAGAGAAGTGTTGCCTTTACTGACCAATTATACAGTTCTTTAGCACAGCATGTTATAAAAGGGCTGTGCAAAATTGTAAATAAAGCCTTTCTAAATTTCTTCTACCTGGAGTCAAGCTCTTCATTTTGTGTCCAACTGTGACACAAACATGCAGCCACTGGGAAGTGGAGCTTTTTAATTAAGCAATGAACAGTAGTCTCTATTGGGAATATCCCCTATTTCACATATCCAGTGGGGAGAAATGAGCATTAAAACACCTCCTGACTCAAAAAACAGACTACAACCAGAATTAGGACAAAAGTTCCTGCTGTTTTTATCATTGTACACTTTACTACTTCTCTTGATTTCAGTGAAACATTCAAATTTTGGGGTGAGCCACAGCTTGCAGATTCTGCTACATCTAAAAGGAGATGTCTGTGAGAGTTTGGAGGCAGTTGCTGCAAACCAGGGATCTGGAGCCACTCCAAACACAGCAGCAGAGCTGTGGCATCTCCTCAAGTTTAGACAGTGTGGAGCAAAACACACATCCCCTGGACTCGTGGCTGCAAGCCACACTGAGTGTCCTGGAGTGTCCCAAATGACACCAGGTGGGTTTGGCAAACTGAATTCACAGACTCCATGGCAACCATAAAGAACTGGGAAAAATAACTTTATAAAGAACTGGTGAGCAGACACCTCCACCAAATAGCTCTTAGGGCTCTGTTAAGATCACAGCCAGGGCAGATCTAACCAATGTCATAATTACAGAAGCAAATTCAGTTTCAGTCTGATGGAGCCCACTTTTGCTGGAGAATCAAGGGCATGGCAGTCAAGAGAGCCGCGCTGCTGTAGCAAATGTAAAATTTATCTGTGACTGAAGAACAGCTGATAACAAAACATGAATAAATGTCCAGAGAAGCTGTGGCTGCCCCTGGACCCCTGGGAGTGTCCAAGGCCAGGCTGGAAGGGGCTTGGAGCAACCTGGGATCGATGAAGGTGTCCCTGCCCATGGCACAAGGTTGGAATTGGATGATCTTTAAAGTCCTCCCCAACCCAAACCATCCTGTTCTATGATTTTATTGCTTTGCCCAGAAAATAAATAATAAAATATCCTATAACTAAGGCTGTGCACTGAATTCAAGAACTTGCCTGATTTCAATACTTGCATACAGCTGGTGCTCTTGTTCTTTGAAATCTGTCAGTTTTATTTTCTATTTTAAAATATGTTTTAAAAACTTCATGACAGTCAGGCAGCGCCAGTACAAGAGTAAGTTTTATAGCCAACTAAAATCCATGAAAATCTGTATTCCTTATGGAGAGATTAATGCAGCTGCTGGTGCAAACAGCAGTGCCCCAAGGTGTGCTTATATCATTTTGTGAATGATACCTGCTGTGAAGGGTGGTTGAGCACAAAGCTGCCAGATGCTCTCTGTGACTTGCATATCTGTAAGGTCATTTGTGTGCACTGATGACTGAGGTGTAAAAGATAAAATTACGGAACAAAGAAAAAAATACCTTTACCAGGATTGTGCTTTACGTCATGACTGCAATGATACAGCATTTGATGGACTTTTAATGGAACTAAATTTAATTAAAAAAAAAAGTGAGTGAATCATGATTCCACCTGTTTTCAGCTGCTGCTGATGCAGTTTTCTCACCCAGGCTTTTAAGGGTTGCAATGGTGAAGCAAATGTGCCTCTGTGTATTTACTGAAGTCACATATAACTTCATCCAGGAGAGTTCTTGATGGGTTTGGTTTGTCAGAGCAGTTCCAAGTGGAGAGGACAAAATTCTTCTTAGTCTTTATAAGAATGCAAATGGGAAGTTATCCATCATTGTGGTGTTATCTAGAGACCTCAACAAATGCTTCATCCCTTGTGCTGTCAGACAGAGGAGGAACTCCTGGAGGTCTTCTAGGTTAAACTCTGTTAAAAAGATTGAGGTGTAAGAAAACATTAAGATGGAGATGTTCACAGAAAATATTCCTGAGAGTTGGGGAATGTGCCTGTCAGTCATCCAGAGACAGATCTCAATTTACTCCTGGTGGAATCTGGAGGTGACCCAAGGATTTGTGCTCTATTAAATAAAGAATGGATGCACCAGTCACACGAAGAGCTTTGTTTTACTCGATAATTTTGGATCTCTCAAACAAATCATGTGTCAACACAGCTGAGTGAAGTATCAGAGACCATGGAACAGTGAATGTCAGTCATGCAGAATGAGCACTGGAAATTTCAGGAACTACAAGGATCTAAGATTTCTACAGTCAAGAAAATGAAACTTTCTGTGCAATGGTGTGACTGTGATTCCTGATATACAAAGCAGAGATAAATTCATTAAAAATTAAAGTTAACAGTAGCTTTCCTGTGACATCTGTGAGCCCAGTATTAGAGTACTGTGTACTCAGTGAGAATGCTCAGTGATTTTAGAAGGATACTTTAAAAATGAAAAAATCAATAGACAGCAGGCACAAATAAAGGCTTTTGAAGACATAAGAAATGCCAGAGAGTGATAAATATTTGGATTTTCATAAGGAGATTGAGAACTGAGTTCATTAGAGCACATAAATACCCTCTCTGAAGAAAATGCCAAGTGCTGAAGAACCTTTAATCATGCACAATTGTTGAAATTTAGAAATGGGTTGATATAAATTCAAAACAAAGCACAAATCCTTAACATGGAAATTAATTACAGTGAACTACAAAAACTCTGACAACTCCTCAGTCTCCTGAAATCCTCAGTGTCATTCAAGAGTACAAATAAAAATTGATTGCTGTCTGTCAGAAGATGATTTGATGACATTAAAGTGATCTGTGGTACATCAGAATCTGACTGGGCCAACTAAAAACTTGAAACTTTTAAAACTCTGGAAAGAGTTTGTGTAGGCTCTTCAAGAATATCGAGAAGCAGAGGAATCAGGGAGTGTGAACAAGGAATTTCTCTTTTGCTGAGAAAGATGGGCGATGTCAGGATGAACCAAAGTTTGAGGCAGGCTGAAACAAGCATGTGGATCTCTGAGAATACAAAAGCAGCTTGGAACTTGATTCCAAAGTCAAAGTGCTCCTCTGTGGGTGCTAGAAAGTGTTGCTGAAGGCTCAAACATGTTCAGTGGGCAAGGATATTGACCCTTTGTTTTCTTTGTTCATATCACTTCTGGCAAGCTTAATTTGTCTTTTTTTTTCAGGAGAAAAGATAGGCTCCAAAGGGAATCCAGAGTAGATTGTCCTTTTGGACTTAAATGATATTTATATATCTTTGTGTCATGCATCTGTAGCAATACCAGAGGGAAGGATAAAACTTCCATATCCAAACACACTGATCTATCAATATATGTATTAAAAAAATACTCTCCCAAAGGATGAAGTTCAAAAAGAAAATGAATTAGAGATATTAAGCATGGAAATTATATTAATTAGGGCATTGAAAAATATATTAGGAAACTGAAATCTGAAGCTTTCCCGGGAGAGCTTATCAAATTTCCAACCCAGTTTCTGGATCAGATAGTTATGGGCAGGTTCCATGAGGCTCAGATGTTTTTGCATTGTTTGCATCACTAGACCTTCAAACCTTCTCAGATTCACTGATATTAATCACACTGAGTGATAAGCAAACATGAAAAGATACAGCCCTTTCATTCTGAGTGTATTCTGATATGGATTCAGATTATTTGGTTAAATTATCCATATTTCTATAGTATTTGGTACTTACATATAAATTGTAAAAGAGCAGTGAGGAGATGTTAAGCAGCCTATCCAAAGCAAAGACACCTCTTAGGCAAAAATATTTGGCAAGAGCTATGAAATATTTTATACTTGCAATTAACTTTGGGGTCATTTTCCATAAGAGCAGGGCTCTGGTTTGTCAAAGCATCCACTATCATTAAGCCTTTTTTGTTACATTTACAGAATCTAAAGCTAGATTGCACTGCTCATAGAATTTATTCAGTGATGCCTATATTAATTCCCTAAAATCTTCTGGTTAAACTTGCTAATATCACTTAAAAACCTTCTAATCTTGGAGGCTTTACCTCATGGAACTGATCATGTTCTCGTATAAACTTTTGAAATGTTAAATTAACCTTCCTCTTAAACTGTGTGACTCATTTCTTATGTAAATTTGTCTGTCTTTGGACCCCAGAGATAACATTTTGTTTGTTTAGTGATTTCTTTTGTCAGGATAGACATTTCCCCTTCATCCATATGGTGCCTATCCATAAAACGTGACCAGACTGAGATCCCCTGGCTTCCCTGTAGGATATTTATGAGTAGATGATAATCTTGCATATGACAGGGAAATTGCAAAGCTTGGGTCTTGTCTTCAGGGAAACTTATTTGGTTTTTTATATAGTTGCTTCTGCAGTAATACTGTTCACTATGACAGCTAAGGTAATGATGATTTCTGATGATGCTTAGATTTTGCATTAAAAGTTCCTTGTTTCCTAAGCTTTCCTGCACAGCTGATGGCATTTCTTGCCAGCCATAAAGTGAAAAAGGAGAAAAGAGCTCAATTTTCAGGCTTTAGCCATTCTTTTCTCTTGCCAGAACATTTGAGAGTAAAGTAGTGTGAAGCAGATATTGCTTTAAATATGATGCCATATTCTGATGCCACTTCAATTTCTAATTAACCCTGGTTT